>JAVIAB010000117.1:64956238-65141238 GCA_032433765.1 Megaustenia siamemsis
GGGTAGTTCCATGTCTATAGATGGCGTTAAGGCAGTCTCGAAAACGCTTATGCTAACATCAACTACACGCCCTTTTTTGTTAACCAAGGGGACCTCACTCTTGTTAATCAGACGACAGCTCCGGCAGCCAGTATGGATGCCCAGGATGTTTCAGCAAAGTCACCGATTACCTATTCCAGCTTTGATCAAGGTTTTGTCAAAATGGAGGGCGGTTGTGTTTTGAAGGCTAATGAAACTTCCTATGCACCCGTGTTTGATAGACATTTAACAAACAGTACACCAAAACAGGAGGGAGGAAACCCAGACGCTAAAATTATCAACGACCGGACAGTAATATATATATGATGTATTAATAAAGTTGTGAAATATAGAATTTTGTTTGCTTTTCATTGAATGAGAAAGAGCGAGCGTCACTATTTAATATTAGCACACCTTACTACACGACACATGATGATGTTGTAGCGATAACACACACGACCACTTATATTTTACTATTTTTAACATAAGTCCGTTTTCTTTTCAATCGGGGTTCTACCTGAGTTGGCTAACGGAATTTAAAATACTCTTTCACAAATTTCTAACACACAGCGAGCGACGATCACCGGACAATAAGCCGCTTAGCACCGAGTCTCTATTGAATTTACCTGCGGTAAGCTCTCAGAAACACAGGAGACCGTTCGACAAAACTAACCTTTCAATGTTATTGCTTGTCAGCATTTTTTTTACATGTTGCCTGGCTGTCACGTAGTAGACCCGTGTTCGAATCCTGAAGGGAGACTGTTTTTTTTTTTTTTTATTTTTTTATTTTTAATAATTCTGAGTTTACTTTCACAAATACATATTTTTTTAAATAATTCTGAATTTTTACTTTCACATACTCTTTTAAATACTCTTTCACAAATTTCTAACACACAGCGAGAGACGATCACCGGACACGGATTAGCACCGAGTCTCTATTGAATTTACCTGAGTTAAGCTCTCAGTGATTCGACAAACTGACGAACACCAAAAAAAAAAAAAAAATTCCCCCAAAAAATAATGAAGTTCGAAAAAATCGCGAATTCGAAAAAAAATAATTTTTTTTTTTGGCACCGTTTTGGTGCAAAGTCGGTGCAAAGTCGGTGCCAAATCTATTGTATTTCGGTGCATGTTATTCCACTTTTCTGTTGAGTTCACAGCCACCGCTACTACTTACGCCGTTGCACATAAATCACAACAAAACGACAGGAAATGGGATGCACCGGATATAAAATTATAAAAAATTGGCTATTGCAGTAGTGTCTTCCACGAAAGGCGATCTCAATGACTATAGCATAGGGTAACGATCACAGACCGGAAATAAATTGTATATTTGTACTTTCCTATTAATGCAAGTATCTCCCAGTAGGGCTGAATACTTGTGTGTAGACAAACATTTATTGGACGAAACAGCACGAATAGTAGTTCCCAGTGGTTAATAACTGGGTACAAATAATAATACAGTCGAACTGGTCTTAGGACCACCTGTTTAAAGCGTTCCCTGGTTATAGGACCGGGTCTACAATTTCCCCGAGTTTTTTACTATATGCTAACACTGATTACGGCGCTCACCGTATGACGCGACCAGAGACCAGGCTAATTAACCGCCGCCAATGTTATTTATCCCGTTTACGACACGCGGGTAACACTGATAACGATACACTGACCAGCCAGTCCTCCGTCTCGCGGGTGCCATAAACGATCGACACAGGTGTCTACAGGTGTTGAAGTTTTCCCGTATTTAGTGAGTCCCAGATTACAGTGGACGTGTTACGTTTATCAGTCAATACTGGTGTGAGAAACACGGCAGACAGAGATCTATGATTCGTGAAGTGACACCACTTCGCGGTTCCGTCTAGACCAGAGTAGACCATTGCGTGGCCGTATAAATTACAGGATTTAACTAAAGAATTAGTCATTGCCCGCTTAGAGTGTATTCACGTACATGTACAGTATCTCAGTGAATTATTTTGTGGATTTTAAAAGTGTTACACACAATATAGGAAATGGCCAGTGTCAAAAGTGTAAAACCAAAAGCATTAACGCTGGAGAACGAATATCAGTGATTCGACAAAATCAGCAAGGAAAAAGTTCGCGATTATTGGCAGAACAGTTTGGAGTGGGAAAGACACAGATTTACGTACGTTAAAGAGAAAAGCCGAGTATATGAATGACTTTGAAAATAATGCACCAAGTATGAAAAGAAGGATAGCAGGAAAACGGGAAATGAAGACATAAATACACTTTGTTGGAAATGGTGTCAATCAGCACTTGCACGAAAAATTCCGTTATCTGGGCCGATGATCAAAGAACGAGCTTTACAGTTTGCAAAAGAATTGGAAAACTCAGTCTTTAAAGCATCGAACGGCGCTGGTTAGAGGCCTTCATTAAAAGACACAATCTTGTGTTTGGTAAGCAATGTGGCGAAGTCGGTGATTCAGATATGAGTGCTGCGGCTGACTGGACTTCTAATTATCCGAGATACCATATTGGATTTTTTTTTTCAAGTCAAAAGTGATACTGTGCATGTACAGTATAAGTGGAATCTGTGTATGTGTGTTTTATTTTTGTGTGTTTAACTATCGTGTTTTATGAAAAGTGTCCAACCAGTGGCTATTGTAGACCGACATGTGCACTATGTTCTACTCATGGATTACGCTGATTTGCAGGTTAGTTTTCATAGTGCTTAGGAAAAAATTTTTTTATCGCTCTATTTATTATGTGAAACCTGTGAGGCAGGACCACCTGTCCTATGGGACCAGTTTTTGAAAGTCCCGTGAATGGTCGCCTTAGACAGGTTCGACTGTACATAAATATTATTATATGGGGAACTTCCGAGGCGATAATAGGGAATAATAGAACAAAGAAGTATGTGTTAGCACTCGGAAAAATTGACAGACAAACAACAATAGAAAAAAACGAAGAACAATATATGGTCCGAAGTGGGATCGAACCCGTACTCAGTGGCACCGCGCCTTGCCACGAGAAGCCGAACGCTTGGTACACTGCCACGCAGCCAACTAAAAAATTGGCTATTGCAGTAGTGTCTTCCACGAAAGGCGATCTCAATGACTATAGCATAGGGTAACGATCACAGACCGGAAATAAATTGTATATTGTACTTTCCTATTAATGCAAGTATCTCCCAGTAGGGCTGAATACTTGTGTTGTAGACAAACATTTATTGGACGAAACAGCACGAATAGTAGTTCCCAGTGGTTATATACTGGGTACAAATAATAATACATAAATATTATTATATGGGGAACTTCCGAGGCGATAATAGGGAATAATAGAACAAAGAAGTATGTGTTAGCACTCGGAAAAATTGACAGACAAACAACAATAGAAAAAAAACGAAGAACAATATATGGTCCGAAGTGGGATCGAACCCGTACTCAGTGGCACCGCGCCTTGCCACGAGAAGCCGAACGCTTGGTACACTGCCACGCAGCCAACTAAAAAATTGGCTATTGCAGTAGTGTCTTCCACGAAAGGCGATCTCAATGACTATAGCATAGGGTAACGATCACAGACCGGAAATAAATTGTATATTTGTACTTTCCTATTAATGCAAGTATCTCCCAGTAGGGCTGAATACTTGTGTTGTAGACAAACATTTATTGGACGAAACAGCACGAATAGTAGTTCCCAGTGGTTATATACTGGGTACAAATAATAATACATAAATATTATTATATGGGGAACTTCCGAGGCGATAATAGGGAATAATAGAACAAAGAAGTATGTGTTAGCACTCGGAAAATTGACAGACAAACAACAATAGAAAAAACGAAGAACAATATATGGTCCGAAGTGGGATCGAACCCGTACTCAGTGGCACCGCGCCTTGCCACGAGAAGCCGAACGCTTGGTACACTGCCACGCAGCCAACTAAAAAATTGGCTATTGCAGTAGTGTCTTCCACGAAAGGCGATCTCAATGACTATAGCATAGGGTAACGATCACAGACCGGAAATAAATTGTATATTTGTACTTTCCTATTAATGCAAGTATCTCCCAGTAGGGCTGAATACTTGTGTTGTAGACAAACATTTATTGGACGAAACAGCACGAATAGTAGTTCCCAGTGGTTATATACTGGGTACAAATAATAATACATAAATATTATTATATGGGGAACTTCCGAGGCGATAATAGGGAATAATAGAACAAAGAAGTATGTGTTAGCACTCGGAAAAATTGACAGACAAACAACAATAGAAAAAAACGAAGAACAATATATGGTCCGAAGTGGGATCGAACCCGTACTCAGTGGCACCGCGCCTTGCCACGAGAAGCCGAACGCTTGGTACACTGCCACGCAGCCAACTAAAAAATTGGCTATTGCAGTAGTGTCTTCCACGAAAGGCGATCTCAATGACTATAGCATAGGGTAACGATCACAGACCGGAAATAAATTGTATATTTGTACTTTCCTATTAATACAAGTATCTCCCAGTAGGGCTGAATACTTGTGTTGTAGACAAACATTTATTGGACGAAACAGCACGAATAGTAGTTCCCAGTGGTTATGTACTGGGTACAAATAATAATACATAATATTATTATATGGGGAACTTCCGAGGCGATAATAGGGAATAATAGAACAAAGAAGTATGTGTTAGCACTCGGAAAAATTGACAGACAAACAACAATAGAAAAAAACGAAGAACAATATATGGTCCGAAGTGGGATCGAACCGTACTCAGTGGCACCGCGCCTTGCCACGAGAAGCCGAACGCTTGGTACACTGCCACGCAGCCAACTAAAAAATTGGCTATTGCAGTAGTGTCTTCCACGAAAGGCGATCTCAATGACTATAGCATAGGGTAACGATCACAGACCGGAAATAAATTGTATATTTGTACTTTCCTATTAATGCAAGTATCTCCCAGTAGGGCTGAATACTTGTGTTGTAGACAAACATTTATTGGACGAAACAGCACGAATAGTAGTTCCCAGTGGTTATATACTGGGTACAAATAATAATACATAAATATTATTATATGGGGAACTTCCGAGGCGATAATAGGGAATAATAGAACAAAGAAGTATGTGTTAGCACTCGGAAAAATTGACAGACAAACAACAATAGAAAAAAACGAAGAACAATATATGGTCCGAAGTGGGATCGAACCCGTACTCAGTGGCACCGCGCCTTGCCACGAGAAGCCGAACGCTTGGTACACTGCCACGCAGCCAACTAAAAAATTGGCTATTGCAGTAGTGTCTTCCACGAAAGGCGATCTCAATGACTATAGCATAGGGTAACGATCACAGACCGGAAATAAATTGTATATTTGTACTTTCCTATTAATGCAAGTATCTCCCAGTAGGGCTGAATACTTGTGTTGTAGACAAACATTTATTGGACGAAACAGCACGAATAGTAGTTCCCAGTGGTTATATACTGGGTACAAATAATAATACATAAATATTATTATATGGGGAACTTCCGAGGCGATAATAGGGAATAATAGAACAAAGAAGTATGTGTTAGCACTCGGAAAAATTGACAGACAAACAACAATAGAAAAAAACGAAGAACAATATATGGTCCGAAGTGGGATCGAACCCGTACTCAGTGGCACCGCGCCTTGCCACGAGAAGCCGAACGCTTGGTACACTGCCACGCAGCCAACTAAAAAATTGGCTATTGCAGTAGTGTCTTCCACGAAAGGCGATCTCAATGACTATAGCATAGGGTAACGATCACAGACCGGAAATAAATTGTATATTTGTACTTTCCGGCGCGGTGCCACTGAGTACGGGTTCGATCCCACTTCGGACCATATATTGTTCTTCGTTTTTTTCTATTGTTGTTTGTCTGTCAATTTTTCCGAGTGCTAACACATACTTCTTTGTTCTATTATTCCCTATTATCGCCTCGGAAGTTCCCCATATAATAATATTTATGTATTATTATTTGTACCCAGTATATAACCACTGGGAACTACTATTCGTGCTGTTTCGTCCAATAAATGTTTGTCTACAACACAAGTATTCAGCCCTACTGGGAGATACTTGCATTAATAGGAAAGTACAAATATACAATTTATTTCCGGTCTGTGATCGTTACCCTATGCTATAGTCATTGAGATCGCCTTTCGTGGAAGACACTACTGCAATAGCCAATTTTTTAGTTGGCTGCGTGGCAGTGTACCAAGCGTTCGGCTTCTCGTGGCAAGGCGCGGTGCCACTGAGTACGGGTTCGATCCCACTTCGGACCATATATTGTTCTTCGTTTTTTTCTATTGTTGTTTGTCTGTCAATTTTTCCGAGTGCTAACACATACTTCTTTGTTCTATTATTCCCTATTATCGCCTCGGAAGTTCCCCATATAATAATATTTATGTATTATTATTTGTACCCAGTACATAACCACTGGGAACTACTATTCGTGCTGTTTCGTCCAATAAATGTTTGTCTACAACACAAGTATTCAGCCCTACTGGGAGATACTTGTATTAATAGGAAAGTACAAATATACAATTTATTTCCGGTCTGTGATCGTTACCCTATGCTATAGTCATTGAGATCGCCTTTCGTGGAAGACACTACTGCAATAGCCAATTTTTTAGTTGGCTGCGTGGCAGTGTACCAAGCGTTCGGCTTCTCGTGGCAAGGCGCGGTGCCACTGAGTACGGGTTCGATCCCACTTCGGACCATATATTGTTCTTCGTTTTTTTCTATTGTTGTTTGTCTGTCAATTTTTCCGAGTGCTAACACATACTTCTTTGTTCTATTATTCCCTATTATCGCCTCGGAAGTTCCCCATATAATAATATTTATGTATTATTATTTGTACCCAGTATATAACCACTGGGAACTACTATTCGTGCTGTTTCGTCCAATAAATGTTTGTCTACAACACAAGTATTCAGCCCTACTGGGAGATACTTGCATTAATAGGAAAGTACAAATATACAATTTATTTCCGGTCTGTGATCGTTACCCTATGCTATAGTCATTGAGATCGCCTTTCGTGGAAGACACTACTGCAATAGCCAATTTTTTAGTTGGCTGCGTGGCAGTGTACCAAGCGTTCGGCTTCTCGTGGCAAGGGCGGTGCCACTGAGTACGGGTTCGATCCCACTTCGGACCATATATTGTTCTTCGTTTTTTTCTATTGTTGTTTGTCTGTCAATTTTTCCGAGTGCTAACACATACTTCTTTGTTCTATTATTCCCTATTATCGCCTCGGAAGTTCCCCATATAATAATATTTATGTATTATTATTTGTACCCAGTATATAACCACTGGGAACTACTATTCGTGCTGTTTCGTCCAATAAATGTTTGTCTACAACACAAGTATTCAGCCCTACTGGGAGATACTTGCATTAATAGGAAAGTACAAATATACAATTTATTTCCGGTCTGTGATCGTTACCCTATGCTATAGTCATTGAGATCGCCTTTCGTGGAAGACACTACTGCAATAGCCAATTTTTTAGTTGGCTGCGTGGCAGTGTACCAAGCGTTCGGCTTCTCGTGGCAAGGCGCGGTGCCACTGAGTACGGGTTCGATCCCACTTCGGACCATATATTGTTCTTCGTTTTTTTCTATTGTTGTTTGTCTGTCAATTTTCCGAGTGCTAACACATACTTCTTTGTTCTATTATTCCCTATTATCGCCTCGGAAGTTCCCCATATAATAATATTTATGTATTATTATTTGTACCCATTATAAAATTATAACTATGACGCGTTTATGTGTTTTTTTAGTGCTTAAAACAGGGAAATTGGCGCGCATTACGTTCAAGATGACAAGTCCGTGGGTGCTCACTCATATGAAGCGGTAATTCCCCCAAATATATGGTTTGACCAAAATGCCTTAAATTTGTATACTTCAAATAAAGAATATTTAAAACTATACGTTTGTTGGTGAGGAAATGAATGTACTTCTTGGGACCAAAAAATCACAAGACCATATGCAAAATTTCAGCATTATCAATCAATTGGTTGCAGAGATATGGAATTTTAAACACCTTCAAAATATTTTGAAACGACCTATAGTTTCTATTTTGAGTTTGGTGAACATGTGGTTTCTCATTCTGTTCTGGCCAGTGAGTAGACGAAGTATTATGACTTGATCTCTCTTTGATAGTTTGAGGTATCCGTCTCTCTCGTTACACTGTGGGTGTTCTTGTTTCCATTTTTCATGGTGCTGGCCTTTGATGATGGATTTGGCTTCATCGTAACGGACCAGATGGTTCTCTTGTGGTAATCTCCCTCCTTCCTTAGCTAGTTTGTCTACACGTTCGTTTCTGTATATATTGCAGAGTGATGGTATCCACTGGATGACCACTCTTTGGAAGTTATTGCACAGTTGGTCTAGGTTTGTTCTCAAGTCATCTAGCTCATTGTTCCTGGGGGTTTTTACAGTTGTTAGGACTGACAGTGCGTCGTCGGTGCAATTTCTAGTACGCGTTTTGTGTGTGTGTGTGTTGGATAGCCAGTTTTGCAGCGTCTTTGAGAGCTTCAGTTTCTGGTTTATAGTTGTTTGAGAATCTCCCAGTAGCTATTGACTTGGTGATCTCGTCCTGGTTATTCAGCCTCAAGAACATACCCCCTCCTCCTTTTCGGGTGGCGTCTGCAGCAGAGTCATCTGTGTATATGTGTCACCAGGAGTCCTGTGGGTGGTTGTCTTTTATGTGTTTTTGTCTGCTGTGTTCCAAGATATTTCTGTCTGCTCCCCAGTCCGTTCCTGCTAATTTTTTCATAATATCTGTTCTTTTTCTGGCTCCTTTGGTTGCTTTATCTATCTGACATATCCATGTCATTCTGCCATCCATGGTGACGCCAAGATATGTTGAGTTTTGGTCAATAGGAAGTGTATGATCTTTTATCTTCAATTTTGCAGAGAGTGTGTTTCTTGATTGGCTGAAAATTGTGCATATAGTTTTTTTTTTTTTTACGTTAATCGGTAGTAGCCAGATGTTCGCCCATTTTTCAAGTTTTCCTAGGGCATCTTGCTTTCTGGAGCTAGCCACTGACATAGATTCGTCACGTGCCCATATCGCCAGGTCGTCTGCGTACATCGCTGAGTGTATTCTGGGTGGAATGTCCATTACGATGCCTTTATGAAAATTAAAAAGAGCGTTGGGGATAGGACTCCACCGTGTGGGACACCTTGATCGATTCTGGCTTTCTTACTTAGTTGTCCATGTACTTGTATCCTGTCGTTATATCGTGTAGGTATTGACATATTGTGGTATTACTGAGAAAAGTAACAAAATAAGTACTTAAAATGTTGAGCTATCACGCCTCATAGTAATTATCGCTTCAACTGGCGCACCAGACAGTACGGACTAGAAATAAATATCGTATAGCTAGTGCAGTCAGAACATCTTCTACTACCTTTCAGCTCCCTGTGGAGTATACGTTAAAAAAAAAACACTTTCCAAGCCGTTCTGTTTCTTGCCATTCGTTTAAATTCAATGGCGTGACGGGGTCTCTTTACTTCTTTACTTATGTCTTCCCCATCAGCTTCATCTCTGCTTCCATCTGGCTTCTCCAAGAATATTTTGTTTTTCTTCTTTGCTTCTTTATCTGGGGATTCCAAAAAAAGGTACTGCCGTGTAGTACTCTCAGTTGTCGTCCACAGTGTGGGTCCTATCCAACACCATCGTCTTCGTTGTTTCTCTTTGTACCGGTGATTGACTTGTAGTTTTCCATAATTCTGTGTCAGTGATTTTGTCCTGCCATTTCCTTTATCTTATACTGCACAAGTATCCATTAATAAAGATTTGTATCTCCGTGATTGTCATTTTTGTTGTTCTCCATGTTTCACAGTCATGTAATATGATTGATTTCAAACACCTGACTAGTTGCAAAACCACCCGACTAGTTGGGAAAACCACCCGACTAGATGGGAAAACCATCCGACTAGTTGGCAAAACCACCCGACTAGTTGGGAAACCACCCGACTAGATGGGAAAACCATCCGACTAGTTGGCCAAACCACCCGACTAGTTTGGAAAACCATCCGAATAGTTTGGGAAAAACCACCCGGCTAGTTGGGAAAACCACCCGACTAGTTAGGAAACTATCCGACTAGTTGGGAAAAACATCCGAGTAGTTAGGAAACACCCGACTAGTTTGGTAAACCATCAGACTAGATGGGAAAACCATCCGACTAGTTGGCAAAACCACCCGACTAGTTGGGAAAACCATCCGACTAGTTGGGAAAAACCACCGACTAGATGGAAAAACCACCTGACTGGGCTACCGTCGTTTGGTCAACTTGATTTCGATTCCCGCTGGAAGCAGTTTGAATTGTAATCGTGGTTGGTAAAAATAACTCCCTTGGTTGACCCAGCCGCTGACAGAAATGGGTACCAGAGTAGTTCTCTGGAAGGTGTGGAATGCCGCCTGGCATCGTGAGTTTCGGTGCTTGAAGCGACACTATCCATAAGTCTCTGAACACCTCTGGATAGGCGTCCGAGCACATGTGGATGAAAACTCGCGTGCTAAGATGTCGATTCAAGTCTAGTCATCATCATCAAGTACCGGGCCTGCTTGCAAGACATTCTCTTAAGCTGTCTGGTATCTTTTTCTTTGCTTCCCCTTATCTTTTAGTCCCTCAATTTTCCCAGTTATTACAATATATTCCAGCTGTTCTTTTCTCATTACGTTGCAAAAATGATGATTCTTTCTTTCTAATATTGGAAATTAGCTCTCTTTTTGCTTTGGCCTCTTTGAGAACGTCTTCATTACTCTTCTTAGCTGTCCATGGTGTTCTCAACATTCTTCTGTAAAACCACATTTCTACAGATTCCAGTGATTTTAAAGTCGGTTGTCCTATTTTCCATGATTCACATCCATATGTTAAGACTGGCTCTACATAACATTTAGAACTCTTTTTCTTGTCAAGTCTAGTACTTTACTGACCTTTCGAATTTTTGATAGAGTATACTAACAACGACAGACATCAGTGCAGGACAAATATGTTAGTCCTGTAGGACAATCCACCGAAGAGAATGACAATTTTATAAAACCTCACTGAAGGCAGCTAGTTGATAGAGTATACTAACAACGACAGACATCAGTGCAGGACAAATATGTTAGTCCTGTAGGACAATCCACCGAAGAGAATGACAATTTTATAAAACCTCACTGAAGGCAGCTAGGACGTTGGAGAAAAACAGCGACACAAAAAATCTATGACCCTGAATCCGCAACTATGACAGACTGCACGAATAGCATGTCAAGATGGGAGACGCCAGACTGAGAGCGCTACACAGAAATCCAAATAAGACTTGTCAACCAACACAACATCGATGACGTTAGTTGCTACACGTTGAGGGCTATACTTCGAAGGACATCTGAGCGATTATGGACTTTTCAGATGTGCAATTAATATGACCTGTCGACTAAACTAAACTAAACTAAACCCACATAAGAATGATCCTTTAGTCAGGGAAGACTGATTTCATTAAAAAAAAAAACAACTGAAACTACAAGCAGCTGCTGCTAAATTAAAGGTCAAAGGTCAACCAATGTTTCGACCCAATTCATGATGAATGTTGATATATCAGTCAGTGCTTAAACTTGTAACAAATAAACTGAGGACCCTCAAAGTACATAAAAGATATGCCAGGATATTGTTGACTGTCTGAGATCGTTTTACTGTATTATGTTGTGTTATTTACATACAATACACACACATTTCTCTCTAGTCCGTGTCTCGGTGCACAAAACAGTTCCAGGGCAAAGGATCTGGAGAGCCCCGGAAGTATTGGGATGTGCACACCGTCATGTGCATCTTCTTCTTCTTCTTCTACCTTTCAGCTCCCTGTGGAGCATAGGTCTTCAACAAACACTTTCCAAGTCGTTCTGTTTCGTGCCATTCTTTTAAGATCATTCGATGTCTTCCCCATCATCCTCATCTCTGCTTCTGTCCGTCTTCTCCAAGAATTCTTTGGTCATCCTCTTTGTCTTTTCCCCCCTGGGGATTCCAAAAAAGGGTCTGTTGTGTAATACTCTCAGTTTGCTTCCGCAGTGTGTCCTTTCCAGCGCCATCGTCTTCGCTGTATCTCTTTGTCCACTGGTATTTGACTAGTACATTTCCATAATTCTATGTTAGTGAATTTGTCCTGCCATTTCCATCTTTTTATTCTGCGTAAGCCTCCATTAATGAAAGTCTGTATCTTCATGACCGTCACAGAAATCTCTCTCTAGTCCGTGTCTCGGTGCACAAAACAGTTCCAGGACAAAGGATCTGGAGAGCTCCGGATACATATAAGTATTGGGATGTGCACACCGTCATGTGCATCGTGTAACACAATGCGCTAGAAACGTGCGAAAGAAAATATATCTTTCTAATAATGAATAGATAAGTATCATGATGATGATGATGGGAGCCGCGATAGCTCAGTTGTTAGTGAACTGGACTACAAAGGACGAGAGGTCGGTGTCGATCCTAATCGACGGCATCCGGGTTCACCCAGCCATAAATGAGTACCGGATTTTTTCTGGGAAATAAATCGGTACGGGCGTAATACCGACTACATTATCCCAAAAATCATGTACCGAAGGTCTATAACAAGTTTGGCTACTAACACTATTATCCCTAGGAGCCACTTGGCGTGACGGAGCTCTTTACTTTTTTTTTTTTTTTTTTTTACTTTTTATCTTAATGATAGGCTACAATGTAGTTGTTGGCTACCAAAGCAACAAGAGAGAAGCATTAGATGCAAATAAAGGTAACCGCTTCTATGAAGAAAAAAAAAAGTAAATTAAGTGTTAAAACAAGCCCTTCAGTTCAACAACTTGAGAATCATAATTACTTCATACGGCACATATACAGCAGAGAGAGACGTAGGAGAAATATCATTCCATAATGACTAAAATAATACACACCACAACTTTGACAATTGAAATATGAAAAAAATAGTTCTTTCTTTATTCTATACGTAGAACCAATTTCAGGTAGTCAGAAATTCTCTATATTCGCTCCACCACAGCATTTTCAAAATGCATCCGTAATTTATGTTGACAAGGCTGCTCCGTGCACGGCCCACTTCACTTGATTGCACAATCAACGACTTCAAATCTCCTTAGTCGCCTCTTACCACTTGCATGGCAGTTAACAGTGGCTATACTTTTTTCTCCCCTAATTGGGGGCTTTTTTTGGGTGGGGGGGGGGGGGGTAGTCACACAAGAAGAATGGATTCGTGTTACGTAAAATCGGTTCTAACGTGTGGATGTGAATCATGAACAGTCGAAGTATTGCCACCTCTTTTTGAATGCCTACCCGCTGAGGGTGCCAGCCTAAGGTTGTGACGTTTTCAGCATTGCGAGCAGGGACGACTGTGGGTAAAATGAAGTCAGCCGTCTACAGCTAACTTAGCTGAAGACGTCACAAGCTTCGGGTGTTTTCGGGAAAATCCCCTCCGCCTTTCGGCTTTTAGTAAAAAGTGGCAATGTTCGGACAGACGTTGAAAGTCGTGGGGATGTCACAGAGATGTGGATTTACACAATGATATATGTAATACTAAAGAAGAGATTGAAGCAATGTGTGATTTTGGAATAGAAATAATAACAAAAATATTGAATGATATCTACAACGGCGGATATATACCAGACAACCTGCTCAAATCAATATTCATAGCCCTACCAAATAAATCTGGTGCGACTGAATGCGATAATCATCGCACAATAAGCCTTATGAGTTACATGACTAAGATATTACTAAGAATCATCGTGCGAAACAAAATCAGTCCAGAAATTAGTGATGAACAGTGTGGTTTTGTTGGAGGTAAAGGAACAAGCAATATATATATATATATATATATATATATATATATATATATATAATAAGATCTTTAGTAGAAAGAGCCATAGAGGTGAAAATAGATCTATACCTATGTTTCATAGATTATATCAAAGCATTTGACAAAGTAAAGCACCAAGAAATAATCAAAATTTTATAAAGCATAAACGTAGACAGCAAAAATCTAAGAATAATAAAGAACGTGTACTGGCAACAAATAGCGGCCATAAGAACTGGAAACCAATTGGGAATGTTTCAACAAATAAAACAGGGTGTTAGACAAGGTTGTGTACTGTCACCAGATTTGCTTAATATTTATAATGAGATTATTTTAAGATCCATAAGGGACATGCCTGGAATAACAATTGGAGGTCATAATATAAATAACCTAAGGTATGCTGATGATACAGTATTAATCGCAAAGAGTGAAAATGAGTTACAAGAAATGTTGGACAATATAGTGAAAGAACGAAAAAATAAAGGACTCAGCCTTAATATCAAAAAGACAGAAGTAATGGTAACAACAAAGAAAAAGACATCACCTCAGTGCAAAATAAAGACAAGAGGAACAATATTAAAACAGGTAAATGAATTTAAATATTTGGGAACTTTGTTAACCTCAGATGGAAGATGTACAAAAGAGGTGAGAGGCAGAAAGGCTCAGGCAAAAGAAGCTTTCCAAAAAATGAGGAAGATACTTTGCAATCCATTTTTGACAATAGAAACAAGAAAAAAAGTTCTTAAATGTTATGTAGAGCTAGTCTTAACATATGGATGTGAATCATGGACAATAGGACAAGAGACAAGAAAATCACTGGAGTCTGTAGAAATGTGGTTTTACTGAAGAATGTTGAGAATACCATGGACAGCTAAGAAGAATAGTAATGAAAATGTTCTGAAAGAGGTCAACGCAAAAAGAGAGCTAATTTCCAATATTAGGAAGAAACAATCATCATTTTTGGCCATGTAATGAGAAGAGAACAACTGGAAAAATTGAGGGACGAAGGGATAGAGGGATGCAAAGAGAGAAAATACCAGACAGCTTAAGAGAATGGCTTGGCAGATGGTCAACAACAGAAATGATAAAGAACTGTGGAGATCGAAAGTTGTGGAGAGACATGATCACCTACGCCAGTAGGCCCGGTACTTGATGACGATGATGATATGAAATACCGTGAGATGTTAAAGAGAGTGATGAGCACATTCTGGAAGAGGCAAAGACAGAAAATAAAAACGTGTTGCCAGGATAACAAGGAATGAGCCATTACTTTTAATGAAGTAATGAAAAGGGTGTGAGTTGAGGGGGGGGGGACTGGAAAATAATGTGACAATTAACAGTATTGTAAAAAATTGTGACAATTGGAAAATATTGTGACAGCAGTTATGTAAAATATTGTGACAAGTGGAAAATATTGTGACAAGAGTATTGTAAAATATTGTGACAACTGGAAAATATTGTGACATGAGTATTGTAAAATATTCTGACAAATGGAACATATTGTGACAAGAGTATTGTAAAATATTGTGACAGAAGTATTGTATAATATTCTGACAAGTGGAAAATATTGTGACTAAAGTATTGTATAATATTGTCACAAAGTATTGTAAAATATTGTGACAAAAGTATTGTAAAATATTGTGACAAAAGTATTGTAAAATATTGTGACAAAAGTATTGTAAAATATTGTGACAAAATTATTGTAAAATATTGTGACAAGAGTATTGTAAAATATTGTGACAACTGGAAAATATTGTGACAAGAGTATTGTAAAATATTGTGACAATTGGAAAATATTGTGACAACTGGAACATTCATGGAAGAGCAAATAAATGGACCAGATTGAATAGATAGTAGCCGGATAGAGCTTTGTTGACAGTCAACAACTGAAATAGTAAACTGTGTTGAGACAAAACTGTAGAAAGATAAGACCACGACCCCAGCGTTCGAGGGAGGTAGTAATCGATGATTAAAACATTAGTGTCACAATGTGATTTTTATGGAACTCAAACTGAGTAAATATAGCTCGAGGATACATCTCCACACCATGCGATTTACAAACGATATAGGGAAATTACAAATCTCATTAAAACCATTGAATTGGTTGAGAATCTCTTTCCAGTGTCAGATTTAAATTAATCAAAATGTTTAGTTTTCTTCCTCTTTCTTCTTTTCTTTTTCACTGATACCTAAAAGGTGTCGTGGTTTATATCTTTTGTCGTTCTTGAGCTGCTCGAACTGTCTGAATTAGTGACTTTCCTTTGTTGTTACATGTCTCTGTCAATGCATCTATCCATCTTCTTCTGGGTCTTCCTCTTGGTCTTTTTCCATGCATTCTCGAGAAGAACGCCCTTGTTGGTGATTGATAAGGATTCATTCTGACCAGGGGGCCAAGCCAAAATGTTTAGTAATCTGAAAAATGAAACGTCAACATTTATCAGTAACCATTAGGCCTATCTTCAAAACTACATGATAAGATGTCATTAAAGTTAAGCCAAATAGTGTCAGCAATAATCTTGAACATGTATTTTTAGAATATATGTGTGTAATAGAATGAGCTAATGGAAGCATTGGGGCAGGTAACTTAGTTGTTACCCGCTTCTCAATAGATAATAGCAGTAACAAATGGTAGCGACCAGCAGTAGTTAGGACATAAAATTTAAGTATGGAAAATTTCCAGCCAGAAATAGAAGTTCACAAAAGTGGGTAGTGGACACAGAAGTGGGAAGGAGGTAATGTCCAGAATTGTTTGACGACACATAATAGTTTAGGTCCATGGAAATTTCCTTCAAACCAAGTTTGTGAGTGAGAGGAGACGCAGATTTCCACAACAGCAAGTTGTGGGAAGTAACAAATATCATGCGTTGACCCTATAACTTTGGCCCGTCTGATAAATAAGTTGTCATCCAACTACCAGAAGAGGTCATTGTCATGAGATAACCATTATTTTAAAATAGGTTAAAGAAGTCGCGAAAATATTATGTTATTGTAAAATAGGGTGGACAGTTGAGACACAGGTCAGATTTTGGAGTTCAAGTCTCGGACACAGAGTGAGGGCTGACCGAGTTGCAATTTGTCACTTCGCCACAAAAATTGCGAATATTTGATTGGCTACTGATTTTCAGGTGAAGAGTTGTGGTTGAGTATTTAAACTTCAACACAACAGGAATTAACAAGTTAGTCAGAGACAGAGAGAGAAAGTCAGAATGTAGACTAAGTAAGCTTAGTCCGGCTTCGGCCGAACTGCAGAAGGTAGTTAGTTAGAAGTTAAGTAGAACTAGAAGTGTTAGAATAAGAAGCTAAGCAAGTTCGATCACAAGTTTAGTTAGTAAGTTTTCTTGATGTAGCAAAGCCAGTTAGTTAGGAAGTTAGAATCTCCAAGTTGTAGTTCAAGTCAGTTGAAAAGTTATTAGTAGAAGTTGATAGAGAGTAGTGAGTCTAGCAATGAGAATATGAACTTTAGTGTTGTGCAAGTGCTCAAGTTGTTTCACATCCCTGATGAACGTAAGATGTATAATGTTGTATGCAAGATATGCACTTGGGACGGATCATAGTCATCGTCGGTAGTCTCAGAGAAGTCCCGAATTAATTAACATTAATTTAAGATAAGTGCATCCACCACTAGTCGATCATTGTGCCTAGAGATCAATAAACTTGATTATCATTATGTATCCAGAAAAAGAGTCTGTTTTGAATTACCTGTTGTGATCAAAATAAATGTGATGTAATGTCCTGTCAAGAGAGTACAAAGATAATATAAAGAATAAATAACATTGCAGCTCTATAACATGTGGTAATAAAGATAAGTATGAAACTGAGATAACCACAGACATTTCCTAGGAATAGTACTTGATGAGGCTCCAATCTTCTTCACGGTGGTCAGCCATAATCATTTTTCGTATCTTGAATATGCATCTTCTGTAGCACACACTTTGCTGTTTTTACTTTCTGAGCCGTTGATCATCTCTGATTGTTCTGCATCATCTACTATCACGGACATTGTACATTCAGGATGTACATTCCCGGTAGATACCATTGTTGTCGACATATATATTTGCCTGTAGAACAGCGAACACACTTTGGCCTATCGACGATAACTCAAACACATCGACACAGGAAGAATAAATATGATTCCACTGAAGTACCGAAAAAGTTCTCAATCAATCCCACCCACTCGTCAGAAACAAACATAACTACAACGGAGAATAACAGTAAAGCAAGAGACAGAGACTTTGCGGGGACGCATGTATCTTCTTCTCTTTCCTTCCTCATTTGCCTTTCAGCGTCGAGGTGAGATATAATTTGTGGCCTTTTGCTCTTCTGTTCGCGTCTGCTGTTGATATATTTCCTAGTTCTTCTAATATTCCGTCGATTCATCTTTTTCGTGGTCGACCCTTGGGTCTGTTGTTCTCGCAACATTTATTTGGGGGGGGGGGGGCTCGTTGTGTTGTGTTTTGATCACTCTGCCTTGTCACCACATGTACAGCTGCACAAAACAAATAGAATAAAGATAAAATGGTATTGAACAACAAAACTAACAGAAAGACACGACAAACTACAACGTTTCAGTAACTATTAAACTGCCTATACTGTTCCATTAACACAAATCGTTTGTTAATTCCCAGCACATTGATAATCACAAACATGTACTTTTAGAACTTCTGTAGTAATAATGACAAAATGTCCATACTGTCCCATTAACGTAAATCGTTTTGTTAATTTCGTTGACGTTTTGCCACAATTATATCGATCAATAACGCCAAGTAATCACACAGCAAACGATGAAATTGTCCCATATTACTTGCAAGCATTGATGGCGAGGACACTTGCCGCGAATAATACAGATTTTTGGTTAATCGTCTGGGTAATTTCCCGTTTGTTTGCTTAAAGCGCTTTCATTGTTGATTAATTGGAGCTGACGGTCGACCTTGATATTTGTTTAACAAATGTTTTATTTTTAATTCAAATGTAGCATTTATGGTATTTCATTATCTACATTCCTGTTGTTGTTTTTTTTTTTTTTACAAATAAAATGTAAAACTCACATTGAATGGGATAAAGGACGACATATTTTGGATTTTGTTGAACGTACCGTACCTTCTTTCTCTGAATTTATTGTACATTTTTAAGGGGTATTGTCTATTTTTTTTTTTTTACCATTCAGTTACTTTCCTGTCTTTGTTGGCTTTACAGCACCGCTCAAACAAAATGTTGATCAATCCGCTAAGTGTGTCTGCTGTTGAGTGTTGGTGCTCTGAAATGTGTCTCCTGTTGAGATTTGGTGCTCTTACGTGTGTCTCATTATTTTTGGTGCTCTGAAATATGTCTCCTGCTAAGTATTGGGGCTCTGAAAGGTGTTTACAGCTTAATGATGGTGCTCTGAAGTGTGTCTCTTGCTTGGTGTTGATGCTCTGAAGTGTTTCTTCCTATTAGTGATGGTGCTCTGAAGTGTGTCTCTTGCTTGGTGTTGATGCTCTGAAGTGTTTCTTCCTATTGGTGTTGGTGCTCTAAAGTGTGTCTCTTGCTTGGTGTTGATGCTCTGAAGTGTTTCTTCCTATTAGTGTTGGTGCTCTAAAGTGTGTCTCCTTAGGGCTGGGGCAGTGTCTCCTTAAGCACAGCAGAGTCAACGACCCATTTGCAGTTCAAGACCTAGCATCAACCTCCATGTTAGTCTCTTCCCCCCCCCCCAGTAACCACTTGCGTCAAAATAGCCTGGGTAATAGAAGCTGTAACCGCTGTGCTTCCTGTCATCATCATCATGTGCCATACCGGTTGGCGGAGGCGATCATGTCCTTCCACACAATCTTCTATCTACAGTGCATCGTATCAGTTCTGTTGTTGACTGTTTTCCATGCCATGACACCAAGCTATCCAGTATTTTCTCTCTTTGTCGTCCGCGATCTCTCTTTTCTTTTATTTTGCCAGTTGTAACCAAGTATTCCAACTTTCCTCTTCTCATGATGTGCCCGAAAAATGTTGATTGCTTCTTTCTATGTTTTTTTAAGAGCTCCCTTTTTGTGTTGACCTCTTTGAGAACTTCCTCATTGGTCTTTTTAGCTGTCCAGGGAACTTTCAACATTCTTCTGAGAAATCCCATCTCTGTGGCCTCTAATAGTCTTTTCATTTGTTTGTCTACTGTCCATGATTCGCTTCCATAGGTCTGAATTGGTTCTATATAGCAGAATGAACTCTCTTTCTCATTTCTATTGACATAGATTGTTTGCATACGATATTTTGTATTCCCTGTAATGATGACAATAACCGATAAGGAAGATCTTGTAATAGAGCATCTCTAAGAAGGACAAGTCACACAACTTTCCTGCCATATCATGGAACTAAACAAATCCTAACTTCTCCACAGAAGCTGTGTATATCAGGAAAGTCATTGCAACCCGCCGCACTCTGAATCAAAGAGCTGCAGCTCATTTCACCTCGTAGCATTACGTCAATAACAACCTGTTTAGTGATCACTACCTGGTCTCCTAGTGCTTTAATTAATCATTTTCTAGGTATTTCCTTACCTCCTTTTTCGTTGTTTTTGAGTGCTAAGGGTCACTGAGGGAAGCTGTGCGGTGGTGATCGCGTTTCTTGTTCAAAACATGTGATTTTCTGCATATTGTTTTCATATTTATTTTTCAATTCCGAAGCGATAGAGGGAAACAAAGAGAAACGATACCAGACAGCTTAAGAGAATGGTTTTACAGGTCAACAACGGAAAATGATAAATAACTGTCGAGATCGAAAGTTGTGGAGAGACATGATCAACTACGTCAGCAAGCATGGTGCTTGATGATGATGATTGATTTTTCATGTCTTCATACTGCTCCCACAAGAGTAAACAGCTATAAATCTGTTGTTATTTTGGCATTCGGTTGATGCGGTTGGCCAAAACGGCCGTCTAGTCAAGTTAGGCTCAGGACTGGTTGCATTTTTTCTGCAGTATATTTTCAAATGATTCTTTCTGGTATAGATCTTCCTTTACGGAGACAGCGGTGAGGCGGTCGCATTCACCTGACTATAAAGTCAACATGATTACAACGCCGCTGTGCCGATATTTGTGCTACAGGCGACGGACCGTTGATTTAAGTGAACGGTACCAAGTTCCGGCCTTGCCCTGTAGCGGTATATGTGATCTGTGTTTGACTACAAACTTGCCACCAGCCGAACTACGGTCAATGCCGGTGTTTCACCGAAGTGAAGGACTGACCTCATTTCGTAGGGTATGCTCACTGGTCATGAAGTCGTCTAACGCGGATTTGGCACAGGAACATGGAGGTCTGTGCTCCAGCGACGGCCGTTACAGCGACCCGGTAATGTACGTCATGAGCTGTGCGCCTTTTTTTTTCAAGCCCAACACGTTCACTAGAACAGCATGACCGATCAAGGTGACCACTCTCTTGATTATTAGAACTGTCATGGCATGGAAAAACAGTCAACAACAGAGTTGATACGATGCACTGTGGATAGAAAATTGTGGAAGATCATGATCACCTACTCCAACCGGTACGGCACATGATTACCAATCTTTGCCTGAAGTGTTGCCTATATCTGCAATGTCTTTTCTTGAATGAATATTAAATTTAACTGCTTTTTGTAATTCCTGCTGCAGAGGCCCATATAGTTTTACCTATAGTATTGCACCTATGGGCCAATGAGTTTTTGCCAGTGATGTTATTTAATCTCTAGTCCAGATTTCCTCTTGACCCGTTGATACGATATCTATATATACATTTAATTACGTGAACCAGATTTAACCAGAATTCCTGCGTCAACGATTTGCGTCAGAGACTGATACAGATCTCTTGGTCTATGCTTTTTTTTGTTTCCTCCCTACCGGCCCAGCTATTCGTGTGACCACACTAATCTCCCTTGATTTGAATTCAAAGTGCTCTTCTATCTAGTCCTTGTAACAGACATTTAACTGTCTCTGGGGTTTTCGGAAAACCCATTAGTAAAGGAACATGCAGGAAACCAACCAGTTAAACCAGAAATGTGTTTTGGTTCTTGGTGTGACGTTAATCGACACAGATGACCTCAATAAATCGTGACGGCTGCCATCTAACGGCGTATAGAATCGATGTTGATGTGTCACGTAGATTGCTCATTAAGAACAATCCTCATTCGTCCTTCACCCGTCTGATATTACTCGTGCCACGCTCATCTAATCTTAGAATCGGGCAGATGGAGTTAATTAGTTTCAGTCAACAACTTATCTGCAGGAGGAAAATACACTGTCTTTAACCACTTGATGTCCTTCAACAGAGGAGCAGACCGATAACTTCAATGCATGGAAGGAGTGCATTATCTTGGAGTATAGCTTAACTAGTCTAAACAAAACCCTGGAAATCGACCTATACAACACAATAATCAAACACCAAAGAAGTAAATAATTCCAGAACATATCTTTTGCCAATCAAAAATACATCTTGAAATGCGTCAATACAACACAAAAAGCAAACATCGAAGAGGTAAATAATTTCAAAATATATATTTTGCCAGTCTAAAACATTTCTTGAAATGCACCAATGCAACATAAAAATGAAACATAGAAAAGTAAACGATATAAATAGACCTGGAGACAGTTCAGAGCTACAACTACCTTGGACATACTATAACCAGTGATGGAAAATGTACAACTGAAATAAACAAAAGAATAGTAATGGCAAAAAGTAATTTTAATGTCATGAAGAACATACTAACATAAAAACAAATAACACCAGGCCTAAAAACTAAGAATAGCAAAATGGTATGTCTTCTGAACATTCCTATATGGTGCAGAAACATGGACATTAGACAAGAAAACAGAGCAGAGAATTGAAGCCTTTGAAATGTGGATATATACAAGAATAGGTAGAATTGGATGGAAGAAAAATAAAACAAACGATGAAGTCTTAAAACAACTAAAAATGAAAAGATAACTATTAAATACAATTCAAAAAGACAAATGCGATATTTTGGTCATGTTGAAAGACACAACAGCCTACTAAAAATAATACTGGAGGAGAAAATACAAGGTAAAAGAGGCAGACCAAGACTAACATGGACGAGTAACATCAAAAGATGGACAAACCAGCCTATGACAACTTGCACCATCAAAGCAAGAGACAGAGCAGAATGGCGCTCCATGATAGCCAATCTTCATTGCGGAGATGGCACTCGATGATGATGATGATGATGATGAGAAAAGTAAATAATTCCAGAATATATATTTTGCCAGTCTAACCATCTGCCAATGCACCGATATACACAAGCACCAGACTAAGGTTATATATGAGCTGCCTACTGTCTATACATCTACTTGCATTTGAATGATGGACACAGAAAGGTAAAGAACATCAGTGTTTCCACACAACCAGTCAAAGGAATATTCTAGGTACATGTAAGGGAAATAAAAATAAGTAACAAAAAACTGTTCAAGTGGTACAACCATGAGGTTGATAACACCGATATCACACAGAATGAGATGGATAGGTCGTGTTATAAAATAGAATCCAGAAATAATCAGGAGAATTGACATTTATTAGACCCATTATGGAAATGGAAATAGGTGGAGCCGCGATAGCTCGGTGGTTTGTGAACTGGACTACACAAGGACAAGAAGTCAGGTTCCATCCTGATCGAATGCTTCCAGGATCACCCAGCCTTCAATGGGTTACCGGAATTTTGTATGGGAAAGTAAAGCGGTACGCGTGTAATCATCATCATCATCATCAAGTACTGGGCCTGCTGGCGAAGGTGATCATGTCTCTCCACAACTTTTGATCACGATAGGTTATTTATCATTTCTATTGTTGACCTTCTGCCAAGCCATTCTCTTAAGCTGTCTGGTATATTTTTTTCTTTGCTTCTCTCTATCTCTTCGTCCCTCAATTTTCCCAGTTGTTACAATATACTCCAGCTGTTCTCCTCTCATTACATGGCCTAAAAATGATGATTGTTTCTTCCTAATATTAGAAATTAGCTCTCTTTTTGCTTTGGCCTCTTTCATAGCGTTTTCACGAGTGTAACACTGACCACATTACCCCAAAAATAATGTGCTGAAGGTGTGTACAAATTATGATCACTAACACCATGTCCCCTCCCTATACGCCACGTGGCGTCTCGAGGCTCTTTACTTATGGAGAGAGGGGAGGGTTGTCATGTAGAGGAGTAGACCAAAAGACATCAATACGGAGTACAATTGAAGCAGAAATAAATTATCTGGGCCAGACATCGGGCACTCTGAAAAGTCTTTTCAACCACCAGACTTGGGTTTAAAGAATATTGTTGTGGTACTACAAGACGCGCCAAGCCAGGTTTTACCAATTACTGATTGTCCTTTTTGTTTGTGTTTTGGTATGTTCATGGGATCAGTATCATTGCGGTCGAGAATATCTCAGATCCGCTCCTCTCACGTCACAGCTCTCGCCAAAGCTCATAGACAGATTATGTTGACATCATCGTCATCATCAAGTACCGTGCCTGCTGGCGTAGGTGATATGTCTCTCCACAACATTCGATCTCGGCAGCTATTTATCATTTCTGTTGTTGACCTTCTGCCAAGCCATTCTCTTAAGCTGTCTGGTATTTTTTCTCTTTGCTTCCCTCTATCTCTTCGTCCCTCAATTTGTCCAGTTGTTACAATATATTTCAGTTGTTCTCTTCTCATTACATGGCTAAAAATGATGATAGTATCTTCCTAATATTGGAAATTAGCTCTCTTTTTGCAGACCTCTCTCAGAACATCTTCATTACTCTTCTTAGCTGTCCATGGTACTCTCAACATTCTTCTGTAAAACCACATTTCTACAGACTCCAGTGAATTTCTTGTCTGTTGTCCTATTGTCCATGATTCGCATCCATAGGTTAAGACTGGCTCTACGTAACATTTAAGAACTCTTTCTCTTGTTTCTATTGTCAAAAATGGATTGCATGGTATTTTCCTCAATTTTGGAAAGCTTTTTTTGCCTGAGCCATTCTGCATCTCATCTCTTTTGTACATCTTCCGTCTGAGGTTAATAAAGCTCCCAAATATTTAAATTCATTTGCCTGTTTTAATATTGTTCCACTTGTCTTTATTTTGCACTGAGGTGATGTCTTTCTGTTGACATAGTCGGCCCTAATCTCAGCACACAGGCGACTATTCAAAAAAATATTCCATCGAGTAGATAGTCCACTGTCATTTCCTTACAAAGTTTTCGTAAAAACACACATCTAGAACAAACAAAGCAAAAAAAAAAAAAAAAAAAAGAAAGAAATGAAAAAAAAGAAAGAAAGAAGGAAAGAAGAATTGTATATTTCGTGATTCTATCTATCTATTGTCCTTTCGAGCCGAAGACAGCACATAGGACAGAACCACAATCTAAAAAAACAGAAACCTTGCGTGCCAAAATGGCACATATTGCAGAGATCACTGCTTCTAAAACCTAGGGCTCTGTTTCCATAACAGATATTTCGTGATTACCACACTTAAAAGAAATTGATTCTGGAATATAAATTTACCACTTTGCTCTCTATGGGCAATTTTGAAGAAAGAAAGAAAAAAAGAAAGAAAGAAAGAGAATAAAGAAAGAAAGAAAGAAGGAAGTGTCTATTTCATGATTACCACACTTAAAAGAAATTGATTGTTAAATATAAATTTACCCCTTTACTCTCTATGGGCAATTTTGAAGAAAGAAAGAAAGAAAGAAAAGAAAGAAAGAAAAGAAAGAAAGAAAGAAATGTCTATTTCATGATTAACACACTTAAAAGAAATTGATTGTTACATTTACCCCTTTACTCCCTATGGGCAATTTTGAAAAAATAAAGAAAAAAAGAAAGAAAGAAAAAAAAAGAAAGAAAGAACGAAATGTGTCTGTTGATTGCCACACTTATGGGATAAACTAGAAAGTGTCCTTCTGACATGGAAATAAGAAGCCACGCGTGTAGCCGACACTCATTGTACAAGCCCAAGTATCCTAAAAGGATCTTTGAAATATAAAATATATTAAAATATATAAAATATATAAAATAAACACTTAACTTATCTGGTGTCGAACAAACCTTCATTCAGTAAATTAGCAAACAACCGAAGTAACTCACACCGATACTAGACTCTTCTATCTTTCAGCTCCCTGAAGAGCATAGGTCTTCAACAAACACTTTCATCTCCCTGAAGAGCATAGGTTTTCAACAAACACTTTCAGCTCCCTGAGGAGCATAGGTCTTCAACAAACACTTTCAGCTCCCTGTGGAGCATAGGTCTTCAACAAACACTTTCAGCTCCCTGAGGAGCATAGGTCTTCAACAAACACACTCAGCTCTCTGAGGAGCATAGGTCTTCAACAAACAATTTCAGCTCCCTAAGGAGCATAGGTCTTCATCAAACACGCTCCGCTCCCTAAGGAGCATAGGTCTTCATCAAACACACTCCGCTCCCTAAGGAGCATAGGTCTTCATCAAACACGCTCCGCTCCCTAAGGAGCATAGGTCTTCATCAAACACACTCCGCTCCCTAAGGAGCATAGGTCTTCATCAAACACGCTCAGCTCCCTAAGGAGCATAGGTCTTCATCTAACACGCTCCGCTCCCTGAGGAGCTTAGGTCTTCATCAAACACGCTCAGCTCCCTAAGGAACATAGGTCTTCAACAAACACTTTCAACTCCCTGTGGAGCATAGGTCTTCAACAAATACTTTCATCTCCCTGAAGAGCATAGGTCTTCAACAAACACTTTCAGCTCCATGAGGAGCATAGGTCTTCAACAAACACGCTCAGCACCCTGAGGATCATATGTCTTCAACAAACACGTTCAGTTTCCTGTGGAGCATAGGTTTTCAGTAAACACTTTCATCACCCTGAGAAGCATAGGTCCTCAACAAACACTTTCTGCTCCCTGAGGAGCATAGGTCTTCAACAAACAATTTCAGCTCCCTGAGGAGCATAGGTCTTCAACAAACACGCTCAGCTCCCTGAGGAGCATATGTCTTCAAAAACACTTTCAACTCTCTGTGGAGCATGTCTTCAACAAACACACTCAGCTCCCTAAGGAGAATCGGTCTTCAAACAGACACACTCAGCTCCCTAAGGAGCATAGGTCTTCAACAAACACGCTCAGCTCCCTGAGGACCATAGGTCTTCAACAAACACACTCAGCTCCCTGAGGAGCATAGGTCTTCTACAAACACTTTCAAAACTCTGTGGAGCATAGGTCTTCAACAAACAATTTCAGCTCCCTGAGGAGCATAGGTCTTCAACAAACACGCTCAGCTCCCTGAGGAGCATATGTCTTCAAAAAACACTTTCAAATCTCTGTGGAGCATGTCTTCAACAAACACACTCAGCTCCCTAAGGAGAATCGGTCTTCAAACAAACACACTCAGCTCCTTAAGGAGCATAGGTCTTCAACAAACACGCTCAGCTCCCTGAGGACCATAGGTCTTCAACAAACACACTCAGCTCCCTGAGGAGCATAGGTCTTCAACAAACACTTTGAACACTCTATGGAGCATAGGTCTTCAACAAACACACTCAGCTCCCTAAGGAGCATAGGTCTTCAAACAAACACACTCAGCTCCCTAAGGAGCATAGGTCTTCAACAAACACGCTCCGCTCCCTGAGGAGCATAGGTCTTCATCAAACACGCTCAGCTCCCTAAGGAGCATAGGTCTTCATCAAACACGCTCCGCTCCCTAAGGAGCATAGGTCTTCATCAAACATGCTCAGCTCCCTAAGGAGCATAGGTCTTCATCAAACACGCTCCGCTCCCTAAGGAGCATAGGTCTTCATCAAACACACTCCGCTCCCTAAGGAGCAAAGGTCTTCATCAAACACGCTCAGCTCCCTAAGGAGCATAGGTCTTCATCAAATACGCTCCGCTCCCTGAGGAGCATAGGTCTTCATCAAACACGTTCAGCTCCCTAAGGAACATAGGTCTTCAAGAAACACTTTCAACTCCCTGTGGAGCAAAGGTCTTCAACAAACACTTTCAACTCCCTGTGGAGCATAGGTCTTCAACAAACACTTTCAACTCGCTGTGGAGCATAGGTCTTCAACAAACACTTTTAATTCCCTGTGGAGCATAGGTCTTCAATAATCACGCTCAGCTCCAATGTCCGATGACTAAATCTTATCACTTCTTCAATTGTGGGTTGTTTGCGTTCCCAATCTTTATCTACGGCCAAGTTCAAAGGGAATTAAGTATGCGTGAATATTACTTTTTCTTACTTTCCACACAGGCAGCCGTGTACTCAAGTGCCCCTTGCCATACAGGCAGCTGTGCACTCAGGTGCCCCTCGGTACACAGGCAGCCGTGTACTCAGGTGCCCCTCGGTACACAGGCAGCCGTGTACTCAGGTGCCCCTCGCCATACAGGCAGCTGTGTACTCAGGTGCCCCTCGCCATACAGGCAGCTGTGTACTCAGGTGCCCTTTGGCACACAAGCAGTCGTGTACTCATGTGCCCCTCGACATGCAGGCAGCCATGTACTCAGGTGCCCCTCGGCATACAGGCAGCCGTGTACTCAGGTGCCCCTCGGCATACAGGCAGCCGTGTACTCTGTCTGTGTATGAAGTCTTAAAACAACTAAAAATGAAAAGAGAACTACTAAGCACAATTCAAACAAGACAAATACGATTTTTGGGCCATGTTAAAAGACACAACAGGCTACTAAAAGTAATCCTGAAGGGGAAAATACAAGGTAAAAGAGGCAGAGGCAGACCAAGATTAACATGGACGAGTAACATCAATACATGGACAGATCAACCTATGACAACCTGCACCATCAAGCAAAAGACAGAGCAGAATGGCGCTCCATGGTAGTCAACCTTCGTTGCGGAGATGGCACTCGATGATGATGATGATGATGATGATGATGATGATGATGATGATGATGCTGAGAAATGCTGTGACAAGTAGTGGAGCGGATATGCGAAATTCCTGACTGCAATGAAACTGGTTTCAGGGATAGAATAGCATAAGATAGGTCAGTAACTGTATACGCTTCGATAAATACTTGGACGGGCGGTGGAACGGATATGGGGATGCCTCCATTGCAATGAATCTGAGCCTGTGAATAGAATAAAATTTCGGCCGTCCTTTAGAAAATAATATGAAGTGCTATGGGTTAGCGTGTGCCCAATGTCGACACGAGTGTAGGTCAAACGCGACCGACGACCGAACGCAAACACGCATGAGAGACACACTCAGACAGATAAGATCGTCAAACAACACACGAGTGACGGGAATACCTGGATCCACACGAGTGACGGGAAATACCTGGATCCATATGCGTGTTATAAGGCCAGACACACTCACCACCAGTGACGAGCAACCTAAACACATTAATGAAAAGACACACCAAATAAGGTTAACAATAACCCATATGGCCTGTTGGTTATTTACATCTATTTCACGTGCAATCACACACACACCATCCTCACTCCACTATCCCGAACTGCGCAATCAGATTGCGACAGCTTGTGCCAATGAGTAGAAAAATAATCCCACACATCATTGTCATATTATTGTAGATTAATACGCCATTTCGTCATCATTTCGCACACGTGTTAAAGGCTGGAAGAAACATTTGTTTTATATTTTTTTATTTTTTTATTTATATTTTATTGCGCGTAGGGTTTTACTGTGCAATAAAATCTGCAACAATAAATGTAAAGTAGCAACACATTTGAAAATAAATACTTTAAATGAACTAACGATAAATTAATTTTTTTTGCCTTTTAGTCCTTCATTATAAAATGCATTATAGAGAAAGAAAGCAAAAATAAATGACTCATCCTCGGTAGCAAAAAGACATAAGTAATAGCAGTAACAAAGAAAAAGACATTACCGCAATGCACAATAAAGACAAGTGGAATAATGTTAAAACAGGTACATTAATTTAAATATGTGGGAACAATGTTAACCCCAGATGGTAGATGTACAACAGATGTGAGATGCGGAATAGCTCAGGCAAAAGCAGCTTTCCAAAAATTGAGGTGAATATGTGCAATCGACTGTTTTTTTTTTAATGAAAACAAGAAAAAGAATTCTTAGATGCTGTGTAGAACCATTCCTAACACATGAATGTGAATCATAGACAATAGGGCAACAAACAAGAAAATCACGGGAGACTGTAGAAATGTGGTTTTACAGAAGAGTATTGAGAATACCATGGACAGAAAAGAAAAGTAATGAAAAAGTTCTGAAAGAGGCCAAAGCAAAAAGAGAGCTAATTTCCAACATTAGGAAGAAACAATAATCATTTTTGGCCATGTAATGAGAAGAATCTGGAATATATTGTGACAACTGGGAAAATTGAGGGACGAAGAAATAGAGGGAAGCAAAGTTAAAAGATGGCAGACAATTTAAGAGAATGGCTTGCCAGAAGGTCAGCAACAGAAATGATAAATAACTGTCGAGATCGAGAGTTGTAGATAGATATGATCACCTACGCCAGCAGGCATGGCACTTGATGATGATTTTAGTCCTTACTGTCGATTATCTCGCTTCCATTAGTTTCCTCAATCACATATAAACAAGAGGAGAGCTGATGGCCGTATCGATAACTTGACATACTCCTTTATCGCGGGTTCCAATCAGGATTGAGTCAAAATGGTTTTTATTCCAATCCTATCTCGGAGAAATCACCGAACACCATGTTGCAACTGCACTGGGTAATCGAACTTTAGTCTAGTATTCAGAACATCTTCATTGCACAACCAACAATTCTTTAGTGCCAAGAGCCCCTTCTAATCACGCTCCAGAAGCTTGCAGTATATTGCCCAAGTATGAAACACTCTCGTCACACACCAGCGAAACAACTGGAGACATCTTCCGTTCAGATGAACTAACTTTGTAGCACCGGCGAAGACCTTGACCCCAACCTACATAGACCCCTGTTACAATATTCATGGCAGTGGCTTTTTTACTTTCTCCCCCGACTGTTGTCAGGACCCCGAGAGTCATGCGACCTTTATTCTCTGGCCCTATAAGTCCTCTCAGTAGACCCCAGATACACCGTAACGACAGCCCATACTCAACCAGTAAGCAACAAACTCAACAACGACAAAACAGCATGTAGAAAACGTATCCTATTTATTTATTTATTTTTTTTTTTTTGGCAATAGATTAACTAAGCAGTCTTTTGTGGTCTAGTGGGACAAGAGCAAAGTCACTCCACCACGTACGGTTTATGGCGATACATCAGCCAGTGCTCCATTTCTTGTTGTCACTCTATATTTATGCTCCAAGTCAATTTTGTTATTATCATCATGTGCCATACCGGTTGGCGTAGAGGATCATGCTCTTCCACAATCTTCTATCCACATTGCACGTATCAATTATGTTGTTGACTGCTTTCAATGCCATGACTTCCAGGCTAGCTCGCATCTTCTCTCTTTTGTCATCTCTCTTGCCCTTTATTTTGCCGGTTGTAACCAAGTATTTCGACTTTCCTCTTCTCATGATGTGTCAGAAAAATTTTGATTGTTCCTTTCTGGTGTTTTTTTAGGATTCATCCATCCATCAATCTATCCAATCTATCTATCTATCTATCTATCTATCTATCTATCTATCTATCTATCTATCTATCTATCTATCTATCTATCTATCTTTCTATCTATCTATCTATCTATATATCTATCTATCTATCTATCTATCTATCTAATCTATCCAATCTATCTATCTATCTATCTATCTATCTATCTATCTATCTATCTATCTATCTATCTATCTATCTATCTATCTATCTATCTATCTATCTATCTATCTATCTATCTATCTATCTATCTATCTATCTATCTATCTATCTATCTATCTATCTATCTATCTATCTATCTATCTATCTATCTATCTATCTATCTATCTATCTATCTATCTATCTATCTATCTATCTATCTATCTATCTATCTATCTATCTATCTATCTATCATCCTTCATATACATACGTATCTATATTGCAACTAATCTACATATCTCCCTATCAACCCATCCACCAATGTACCCCACTACACATAAGTCCATCCATCCATCCGTCCGTCCGTCCGTCCATCCGTCCGTCCGTCCGTCCGTCCGTCCATCCATCCATCCATACATCCGTCCGTCCGTCCGTCCGTCCGTCCGTCCGTCCATCCGTCCGTCCATACATCCATCCATCCATCCATCCGTCCATCTGTCAGTCCGTCCATCCATCCATCCATCCATCCATCCATCCATCCATCCATCCATCCATCCGTCTGTCAGTCCGTCCATCCATTCATCCACCCACCCACCCATCCATCCATCCACCCACCCACCCATCCACCCATCCATCCATCCACCCACCCACCCACCCACCCAACCATCTCTTCAATAATCATACTTACTACGTTCCCTAACTCCACACGTAAACTGAATACATCCATATATCAAATTATTATCCTATAAGAATCGAACTAACGACCATTTGAATTCAAAGCCAGCGCAATAACTACACTCATCCCTACCCCCCCCCCCCCCCACTTCTAATAACTTCGTCATTAAAATAATTAAAAAATAATTGCCTGCAAACTCTAATAAAATTAAATTATGTGTACCTAAACTTGGCTCTTATTTATTGCATTATTTTAAATTATTATTTAAAAATTATTTCTGCATATCACTGGAGAAAAATAAGATAAAACAAACGATCACCCCAAAAAAAACTTGCATTTCGTGAATTGAAAATTGATAACAAAAACATGTTCAAAGGTTTTAGCCTGACACGATAAGTTGGTGTATCATTGGGATTAACACAGGCAGAAAGAAATGTGTTCTCTGCAAGCTGGTGATAAAATCCATATCATGAGGTCATGATTTACACATTTGTCGTCTTGTCCCTAGCTAGTGGCAGTAGTGAATTTTATTATGAAATATATTCCCATACATCCGTGAGCATATTCACTTGTGAGTTTGAGTGGGTGAGTTATTGATTGCGCAAATGATATGCGCGTTGGCATGAGTGTATTCATGGGCGTAACTACATTCGAGTAAAATTGGCACTTTATGAGATTCATGCCACTGCAAGAATTACAAAAGACAGTATAATTTATACAGGAAACGACATTGCAGATACATGCAATACTTCAGGCGAACGAAAGATAGATAGACAGGCAGGCTGGCAGATAGACAGACAATGGATGTCGACAGACAGACAGATATGAGATTCATGCTGATCGAGTCTAAGACAAAGAAAAAAAAAACGAACACCTAGTTTGAAAGCGACCAGCGAGCCATAGCTGGTCGAGTCAGCATTTGTGAATCATAAATAGCAAAACCGAGTCATTTCTTACTCCTGACACTGGGAACCAATCTAACGACACCCTTGTAATGTCAATTTTTATATACGTTTGCGAAACATGAACGATACAGCAGAACTAAAGAAGAAGATGCAAGCTATGGAGATGAAAAGTTCTTGTAAAAGTGTGGGCATTTCTTAGTTATATTATGTCATGAATGAAAAGTTCTTGTAAAAGTGTAGGCATTTCTTAGTTATATTATGTCATGAATGAAAGTTCTTGTAAAAGTGTGGGCATTTCTTAGTTATATTATGTCATGAATGAAAAGTTCTTGTAAAAGTGTAGGCATTTCTAGTTATATTATGTCATGAATGAAAAGTTCTTGTAAAAGTGTAGGCATTTCTTAGTTATATTATGTCATGAATGAAAAGTTCTTGTAAAAGTGTAGGCATTTCTTAGTTATATTATGTCATGAATGAAAAGTTCTTGTAAAAGTGTAGGCATTTCTTAGTTATATTATGTCATGAATGAAAAGTTCTTGTAAAAGTGTAGGCATTTCTTGGTTATATTATGTCATGAATGAAAAGTTCCTGTAAAAGTGTGGGCATTTCTTAGTTATATTATGTCATGAATGAAAAGTTCCTGTAAAAGTGTGGGCATTTCTTAGTTATATTATGTCATGAATGAAAAGTTCCTGTAAAAGTGTGGGCATTTCTTAGTTATATTATGTCGTGAATGAAAAGTTCTTGTAAAAGTGTGGGCATTTCTTAGTTATATTATGTCATGAATGAAAAGTTCCTGTAAAAGTGTGGGCATTTCTTAGTTATATTATGTCATGAATGAAAAGTTCCTGTAAAAGTGTGGGCATTTCTTAGTTATATTATGTCATGAATGAAAAGTTCCTGTAAAAGTGTGGGCATTTCTTAGTTATATTATGTCATGAATGAAAAGTTCCTGTAAAAGTGTGGGCATTTCTTAGTTATATTATGTCATGAATGAAAAGTTCCTGTAAAAGTGTGGGCATTTCTTAGTTATATTATGTCATGAATGAAAAGTTCCTGTAAAAGTGTGGGCATTTCTTAGTTATATTATGTCATGAATGAAAAGTTCCTGTAAAAGTGTGGGCATTTCTTAGTTATATTATGTCATGAATGAAAAGTTCCTGTAAAAGTGTGGGCATTTCTTAGTTATATTATGTCATGAATGAAAAGTTCCTGTAAAAGTGTAGGCATTTCTTAGTTATATTATGTCATGAATGAAAAGTTCCTGTAAAAGTGTGGGCATTTCTTAGTTATATTATGTCATGAATGAAAAGTTCCTGTAAAAGTGTGGGCATTTCTTAGTTATATTATGTCATGAATGAAAAGTTCCTGTAAAAGTGTAGGCATTTCTTAGTTATATTATGTCATGAATGAAAAGTTCGCATAAAGGATACGGTAAGCAATCGAAGTACGTAATGATGTCCCGGCTTGTGTAAAGAAGCGCAAAATGAAATGCTTGGCCACGTATTTCGATCGTTGGGACTATCTATTGACCTTTCGAGCCGTAGCCGGCCCATAGGGCGTAGACCAAGATACACCTTCTCCTATATGAATTTTTGTTCTAGCAGTTTTCTTTTAAAGATATTTTATCAAATCTCGCCATCTGTCTCTGTTCTGTGCAAGCAGTTCTATCTCATTGAGGGAGCCGATTCCTGCTGCTCTTGCCTCTCTCATCAATGTTCTTCTCAGTGTCTCCCTGGGTCTTCCTCTTTTTCTTTTACCTGCTGTTTCCCATATGATGGCTTGCTTTGCTATTCGATTATTATCTCTTCTCATCACATGTCCAACGTATGACCATCGTCTTTTCTTTATTACTGAAGATATTAGTGGTTGATTGCGTTGGGACTAGCAAAGGCTATTATGCGAGGAACTGTGTAAGTGACGAGAAGGAGATGTATGCAGAGAAAAGGATGGGAAGTAACATAAAGGAATGGACAGGCTTTGAATTTAAAGTCTCAAAGAATGGCTGAAGTGTGAGAGAAACAAAGAAGGGTGAAGTCTGCAGTGGCGCTTCAACGATGCCTCCAATTTGGGAAGAAACAATCATTTTTGGTCGCGAAGCAAGACGTCGGTCTCAAGAAAGAGAGGTTGTGAGTTCAAATCCCGTTTGAACCAGCTGCGTTTTTAATTATGATTTCTCTGCTGCAACCACCCCTGGTCTCAGCTGCGAGGCCCGGCTTGAAACATCAATATACACAATACTATGTCGTTTCGCAAACGTATATAAAAAATTGACATAACAAGGGTGTCGTTAGGTTGGTTTCAGCGTCAGAAGTAAGAAATGACTCGGTTTTGCCATTGCCATGATTCACAAATACTGACTCGACCAGCTATGGCTCGCTGGTCGCTTTCAAACTAGGTGTTCACTGTTTTTTTTTTGTCTTAGACTCGATCAACATGAATCTCATATCTGTCTTCTCTGTCTGTCTGTCTGTCTGTCTGTCTGTCTGTCTGTCTGTCTGTCTGTCTGTCTGTCTGTCTGCCAACTTGCCTGCCTGCTTGCCTGTATATCTATCTTTCGTTCGCCTGAGGTATTGTGTATATATTGATATGAGTACATCGACGGAAACAAAAAAATATGAGTACCTCCGAATTCGGGTTATCTGCGTATGCGGCGAGGGACCTCTGTGCACACGGCTGCCTGGAAAAAAAACGGATTAAGATGCTAAATTCAGTTCCTATACTCTAGTGACTTTGCCAGAGGTGAAAATTGTTGAACCCACCAAAAAAAAAAAAATAAGAAACTCAATTACATCTTTTAAAAGTGCATTACCCTGCAATGATAGGGTCATTTTTTCCCCCATATCTACCCTATCACCTCGCTGCGACAGCATTTGAGACGTAGCCTTTATTCCCACACTCCTTGCGGCGGATTAAGAAATGGTTAAATGCTGTAATTACGGATAAGGTTTATATTTTTATTCCCAGACTAAATAATAATTACAAATTACAATAAAAGGCCAACCCACTGTAATGATTTAATAAGTGGTAATAGGCCACCTTTCTCATTCAAGCTAAAACAAACTATGCGATAACCACTTCATGTTATATAACAAATTAAATTGTTACCACACTTCCTGGCTTCTTCAGGTGTCATATACCTGGAGTTTATTTTTTCAAAGATTAATCAAAACAGGTAAGGTGTTTACATAACGGCGAGTCATACTCGGCTAATTATTTATTTTGCAGCTTGAACAAATGCAACATGTTTTTTCGTTTTTGTTTGTTTTTTTCCTTCAGAAACATAATTTACATTTATTCAACATTCCGCGGATTCTTCATTGTCTGCTCGTAGGGAACATAATGATAATGTGTTAGATAATACGCTAAAGCAAAATTTCTTTTTTTTCTTCTTAGCATATGCGTGGACGCTTTGTGTCGCTAGTTTATAGCAATGCTGCAATACCTCCGCATTTAGGCCCGGCACATCTGTCTTTGGCATGGGTAGATTTACTTAACAAGCTTTGCTCTGGCGGAGACCATTTTTTGCCTTTCTTTTTTTTTTTAACTGACAAGGATTCGTTAACCTGCGCGAGTCCACAAGAGACATTCTGTTGTTCGCCGTTTTCTAAGAAGACTAGACATTGGATCTCACTACCTAGAGAGGGCTAGACATCGGATCTCACTACCTAGAGAGGGCTAGACATCGGATCTCACTACCTAGAGAGGACTAGACATCGGATCTCACTACCTAGAGAGGGCTAGACATCGGATCACACTACCTAGAGAGGTCTAGACATCGGAATCTCACTACCTAGAGAGGACTAGACATCGGATCTCACTACCTAGAGAGGGCTAGGCATCAGAATCTCACTACCTAGAGTAGGGCTAGACATCGGATCTCACTACCTAGAGAGGACTAGACATCGGATCTCACTACCTAGAGAGAACTAGACATCGGATCTCACTACCTAGAGAGGTCTAGACATCGGATCTCACTACCTAGAGAGGTCTAGACATCGGATCACACTACCTAGAGAGGGCTAGACATCGGATCTCACTATCAAGAGAGGACTAGACATCGGATCTCACTACCTAGAGAGGACTAGACATCGGATCTCACTACCTAGAGAGGTCTAGACATCGGATCTCACTACCTAGAGAGGTCTAGACATCGGATCACACTACCTAGAGAGGGCTAGACATCGGATCTCACTACCTAGAGAGGGCTAGACATCGGATATCACTACCAAGAGAGGACTAAGCATCTAGTGGATGATCTTCGTGGTCAACACACAAAGCAAACTTGGATTATCTACCGAAAGGTGGTCACTACACGAAGCAAGCCTGGATGATCTTCAGAATTACATCACTAAAACTGTAAAGTCGATCACGCCAGATAAGCTGCAGATTTGTCGAGTCCAAGCTAGGTTATCGCGCCGATGTTTGCCGAGTAACGGCTGGGGCGCACATCGAGTGTGTTTGTGATTCCGACTGATACCACATGAAACTTTATAAATTGACGCAAATGTAGCGTCAATTGTGGTAAGAATACCGTTGTGTAAGAATATTCCAGTAAACTGTAACTGTATAACAAATTATAATCTATGAGCAATTTTGTGGATACCCTCTTATGGTTATGGTTATCCGAAGGCCCCGGTATCACTGCAAACGAATTAGAATCCATAATTGCTCAATCGCCCGAGCCAGTTGAATCATCCGAATTAAAATTCATCTCACTGAAGGACCCAAACAATGAAAGGCAGCTGCAGTCCCCATCATAGCAGCTACAGCACACGCCAAAATACATATGGCCAAGCGGCACCGACAGTGAACGCAGCTGAACAGTCTTTCGTCATACGATAACATCATTCATTGTAAGCAATCGGATAACCTGTATTAGGCCCAGAGGCGGAAATATTCTGTTGTTGTGAACACAGCATAACAAATCTACCCCATTTAACACTCTTTTAATGACGGGTGATGATGAAGATCGGTCGCATGACGAACGCATAAACAACAGAAGAGAATATGTCGATCAGCAACCACATCAATAGAATACAACGAAACCAATCTCCAGTATGTCTACTCTGTAAACACTCACATGAAACAGTAGAACATCACCTGTTTGACTGTCCTATGCTCACCGAAATCAGGGCAACATTACTTTATCAAAAGACCTGATATAAGGAACACCCTGTACGGAACTGCAAGGAAACTCAGAAATACCTGCATATTATTATTACATGCATTGGGTCGAAAGGTGTCATTTCAAAGACCGCTTGGTCCATAGCAACATCAACAGCAATACGATGTTGATAAATTAGTAGAGGTTGTTGATATGACTAAATACGACCAATTTCATGATGGAGATTAACGATGTGACTAGAACATTAGTCATACAAAATGTTTACACCTTACCGACCAATGAGGGAGCCGCGATAGCTCAGTGGTTAGTGAACTGGACTACCACGGACAAGGGGTAGGGTTCGATCCCAACCGACGGCTTCCGGGTTCACCCAGCCTTAAATGGGTACCGGATTTTTTTCTGGGAAAGTAAAGCAGCACGGGCGTAATACCGACCACATTACCCCAAAAATCATGTGCTGAAGGTCTGTAAAATATAGGGTCACTAACACCATATTTCCCTATATGCCACTTGGCGTGACGGGGGTACTTTTTTTTTTTACCGACCAATGGCCTGTCATTTAAACAGTCACGTGCGTCAAAAATAAAACAGGAGACAGAACTACGGATATATGTCTCAAACGAGAAAAAAAAAAAGAAAAAAGGGTCCGATAATGAAATTATCCGAAACGAAATCTATAATAAATTGGCAAACATCTGAGTGGCTTTAAGAACAGTTGTTTTCTTCCAATCTGGCACTCATCCGACGATTGTTAAGAAACCCGCAGTCATCTTTGTCATCCGTCCTTAAGAGGGCGTCAGTAGATTGGCCGTTGATGGCGTATTGTAATTTATTTGCGCCTTTCGACCCAACACATTCGACTTCAGTACATTTTAGGAACAGTAATATTTGGATTCCAGTCAAATATCAGTGGATAAAGAGATACAGCGAAGACGATGGCGCTGGATAGGACACACACCGAGGAAGCCAACTGAGAGTATTACACAACATGCCCTGTTTTGGAACCCCGAAGGAAAAAAACAAAGAGGAAGACCGAGATATTCTTGTAGAAGACAGATGGAAGCGTAGGTGAAGATGATGGGGAAGACATGGAATGACCATAAATTAATGGCAAGAAACAGAAAGGGCTTGGAAAGTGTTTGTTGAAGACCTGTATGTGTGGGAGCAGAAAAGGTAGAAGAATATTTGGATTGACATAAATGTCATGGGTTAAACACGAGTCAATAGCTATTAAACTAATAAAGTTGATGCGGCAGCCTACAACGGGTTTCTTGGTTTCCGATTTTCTGTCTGTTGAAGATATAAAATAAATATAGAATGGTATGGAGCAGCTAAACTAATAGAAAAATAAGACGCACTACGTTTCGACAAAAGCCTTCATCGGATTCGTCCAGTGTGCAGTGATGATAATCCCAAGAAACAAGAATGATAATGATGATGTGTGAGTCCATGCCAAAACCAGTTTTACGAGCCAGTTTTTCAACACAGATATTTATATGTGACGGTTATGATATAATTAACAATACACACATACGTGATTTATATTATATATGTGCATTTATCATTTATGATTATTTGATATGTGTTTTATATCACAGTATTAGGGAATAAATGACACTTCTTCTCGTTTGCATTATTTACTCGTTTGCGGTATTAAAAATAAGAGAAAAGATACTGACCCATGACATTTATCATTCACAAGAGAGTGAATTACATAATTACTCTGAACTAGATCACTGAAATGGAGAGAGAGCCAGTGCTCGCTGTCATTACTTTTTTCAAACTCCGTGAGCAGAGAGCTCTTTTCTCTTTTAATTAAGGCGAAGGGGAAGCACCACTCTTTATCTCAAACACGGGGTGTTATCATCGCGCTACTGATACCCTCAAGTTGGTTATTACAAACAGGGTCAGATTTAGGACCATATGTGCAAAATAATTCTGACCTATTGAAGTTAATCATGGAGATTATAAAAAAAAAAACAAATGAAAATACGATTAGAGGCCACAGAGATGGGATTTCTCGTTAGAATGTTGAAAGTTACCAGGACAGCTAAAATAGGCCAACAAGGAAATTGTCAGAGGTCAACACAAAATGGGAGCTCATAAGAAACATCTGAAAGAAACAATCAACATTTTTCAGGCACATCATGAGAAGAGGAAAGTTGGAGTACTGGAAAGAAAGATCGCGGACGACAAGTAGAGAAGATACTAGATAGCTTGGTGTAATGTCATGAAAAACAGTCAACAACAGAACTGATACTGTGGAGAGAGAATTGTGGAAAACATGATCGCCTACTCCAACAGGTATGGCACACGATGATGATGTTATATAAGCTACAGCTTAGGGCATCACAATCCGAACAGGTCTAAATTTGTTTATTGTGCTATCTTTGAAAGGTCTCAGCCGTAATGGCAAGGAAACAGAAGTAATGATCGTATCGAAGAAACAACCATCATCACCATGCAGCATAAAAATAAACAGGACAAACCTGGAACAAGTGCATGGCGTCAAATACTTGGGCACAATAACATCAGATGGGAGATGCACCTCATAAATAAAAAGCAGAATATCTCAAGTCAAAACAGCTTCTCAGAAAATGAAAAGAAGTCTTACGCAACAAGTATATATCAATAGAAGTGAGAAAGAGAGTTCATCAGTACTATATTGCGCCAATTCTTACCTAGGGAAGTGAATCATGGACAGTAGACAAACAAATGGAAAGACGATTAGAGGCCACAGCAATGGATTTCTCAGAAGAATATTGAAAGTTCCCTGGACAGCTAAAAAAAACAATGAGGACATTCTCAAAGAGGCCAACACAAAAAGGGAGCTCCTAAAAAACATCAGAAAAAAACAATCAACATTTTTCGGGCACATCATGAGAAGATAAAAGAATACTTGGTTACAATTCAGGGAAAGAGAGATCGCGGACGACAAAGCAAAGAAGATACTATATATAGTTCGTTCACAAATTCGTGCCCGCAGAGTTGATCACTTATCTCGAAACTGTTTGAGGAATTTCTGTAATTCTTTTTCATGAAATCTTATTTTTTCACCGACCTTCAGATTTTATAACATTTAAGTACAAAGGTAGTCTGAATTTTGCTCAAATCGTTGTTTGTTATATAATTTTAAGAAAATATCAAACCGCGTGCTCTAAACATTAGATTTTATTATAAATTATGTTAATTTTCTAACAATGCAAGCCAAATGCGTATCCGTATTACATTGAATAGGGAAAAATGTTTCATTTGACTTTATATCTTCCTTATTACCAAGGTAAACTTCATTGCTTGACCGTCGCCTCAAAGTTCTGTCCTATCCATCGATTGAAAGACTTTCTATCTATATTTAGAGCTGCCCGTGTTCTGTTTTCTGGTTGTTGTTTTTTTTTTAACTCGTAATATAACCAACGCTTTTTAGATTCCTTGCAAAAGTGCATGTACAATAACACGGTTACCTTTTGCATAGTGATGAATTTACACTTTAAACTCTTCATGGTTTTAAAAATCAAGTAGTCCCTTCACAACAGCTTACAAATCATCACACATACAGGAATATTCATTAATAGTAAATATTTTGTCAAAATACGCCTCTGGACCAATTTAACAAGAAACCGGAAATGAAATTACCAAAAATAACCTCGGAGTGGCATGCGTCTTACAAGTTAAGAGTGCGAAACGGTGTGCACGTGAAATTTGCCTTTTTAATTGGTGAGTTGATTACAACAAATGTGGGTATTGTAAAATCCTAACATTTAAGACAACCAAGAAAATCATATTTTTATATACCTCAAATAAGCAAAAATCTTTCCTAAATGCATGACAGTAGGGCCAAAAATTAGACTGAATGTCGGTGAAAAAAATAAGATTTCACGAAAAAAGAATTACAGAAATTCATCAAAATGTTTCCGAGATAATTAATAAACTCTGTGGGCACGAATTTGTGAACGAACTATGGCTAGATTGGTATCATATCATGGAAAACAGTCAACAACAAAATTAATACGATGCGCTGTGGATTGAAAATTTTTGAAAGACATGATCGCCTACGCCAGTCGGTATGGCACATGATGATGATGAATCTATGATGGAGACTAGATCTATCTATCTTTCGTTTGCCTGAAGTATTGTCTATATCTACAATGTCGTTTCCTGTATAAATTTTACTGTCCTTTGTAATTATTGCAGTGGCCCATATAGTGTTGTATGTAGTGTTGTATCCATGGGCCAATGGATTTTCCTCAGGCTACTATATAAACTCTTTCTGTACGTTTAGATGCACAATGCGTCGCTCTCAATTTGATTAATGTAAACCATCATCAAACCATATTCTTTGAATGATCATTACACAATAAGCCTTATGAGTCACATGACTAAGATATGACTAAGATATGACTAAGATATGACTAAGATATGACTAAGATATTACTAAGATATGACTAAGATATTACTAAGATATGACTAAGATACGACTAAGATATGACTAAGATATGACTAAGATATGACTAAGATATGACTAAGATATGACTAAGATATGACTAAGATATTACTAAGATATGACTAAGATATGACTAAGATATGACTAAGATATGTAAGATATTACTAAGATATGACTAAGATATGACTAAGATATGACTAAGATATTACTAAGATATGACTAAGATATGACTAAGATATTACTAAGAATCATCATGCGAAGAGTGCGAAACAAAATTAGTTAAGAAATTAGCGATGAACAGTGTCGTTTTGCTAGAGATAAAGGAACAAGCAATGCCATTTATATCATAAAATCTTTAGTAGAAAGAGCCATAGAGGTGAAAACAGATCTATACCTATGTTTCATAGATTATACCAAAGCATTTGACAACGTAAAGCACCGAGAAATAATCAAAATTTTAGAAAGCATAAACGTAGACAGCAAAGATCTAAGAATAATAAAAAACATGTACTGGCAACAAACAGCGGCCATAAGAACTGGAAACCAATTGGAAATGTTTCAACAAATAAAACAGGGTGTTAGACAAGGTTGTGTGCTGTCACCAGATTTGTTTAATATTTATAGTGAGATTATTTTAAGATCCATAAGGGGCATGCCTGGAATAACAATTGGAGGTCATAATATAAATAATCTAAGGTATGCTAATGATACAGTCTTATTCGTTAAGAGTGAAAATGAGTTACAAGAAATGTTGGACATTATAGTGAAAGAAAGCAAAAATAAAGGACTCAGCCTTAATAGTAAAAGGACAGAGGTAATGGTAACAACAAAGAAAAAGAGATCACCTCAGTGCAAAATAAAGACAAGTGGAACAATATAAAACAGGTAAATGATTAAATATTTGGGAACTTTGTTAACCTCAGACAGAAGATGTACAAAAGAGGTGAGATGCATAATGGCTCAGGCAAAAGCAGCTTTCCAAAAAATGAGGAAGATACTATGCAATCCATTTTTGACAATAGAAACAAGAAAAAGAGTTCTTAAATGTTATATAGAGCCAGTCTTAATATATATGGATGCGAATCATGGACAATAGGACAACAGACAAGAAAATCACTGAAGTCTGTAGAAATGTGGTTTTACAGAAGAATGTTGAGAGCAGAAGGTCAAAAACAGAAATGATAAATAGCTGCCGAGATCGAAAATTGTGGAGAGACATGATCACCTACGCCAGTAGGCCCGGTACTTGATGATGAGTCAATTTGAATGCACAAATAAAATGTTTACATCATTCAATGTAAAAAGATTTAAGAAAATAAAGCCGAATAGATTTCGAAAGAAATATTTATGCACATCTCATTATAATCTACATTTTAAAAAGTGATATTATAGTTCATAAGTTATTTGAGTGCAGAAATAACTAACCTGATGTGGACGTCCTTGGCCAGAAATATAGCGTCCTGTTACGTCTTGGGCGCTGCAGACAATACAGTTGCGACATATCGTTGATTATTTTCACAATATAGATTTTGAGTCTCATTACATCGGCTGCTTTGCTCAAATGTTTGTATATGCTTACTGGGTGACTAAACGAATAAATGGCTATAATTAAAGCAAAGATATGTAATTAATTAATTTACTTTTTATTTTCTATTTGGCAAGCCCGTGTTTGCTGGTCATTGTTTATCAATGTCTTCCCTACGTGTTTGCTGACGATCGTTTTCAAGTAACGCCGCATTTTTCTCTTTAAATTAAATGAGCGTTAATCAACAGGGAAAAAAATGAGTTCATTCAGTGATTCATGTTGTGATTTCTGCTTTTGTGGGGGAGAGGGGTTCATGGCGGAATCAGGCTAAACAGATTGTGGAAACTCGACAATAAAACCCATTCAGATTCTCGTTTTCCCTCGAGTCTGCTACTACTATGACCCTAAGCATGCACACAACCTTTAACCTTTGTCTGTCACGCCTCCAAATAGCGAATTATCGTCACCACATTTCTGTCGTGAACTTTAGCGTGACACAAATTGACACGTTTTGACGACATTTGAGCGCCCACTACACAGTCTGTCCATTGATGTCAGTGTTGACATTCGTGCTTTCCCTTGTTTGACTTCTGCTTAGAGCGGTCTAATCTTGCCCCCATCCACTCTTGTTTCTCCTGTATTTCCGTTCATGTAATTCTCCTTGATTGAGTCATATCTTCTTGTATATTTCTCTTCCACTATATTTACATTATTTTTTTTAAGTAGACTTTCTTCCTCTTCTTCTTTCTTCCTTCTTCATTTTCCTTTCCTTTTCGGCGTCGAGTGGGTGAGATACAGTATGCGGTCTTCTGTTTACTTCTCCACTGTTACGTTTCCTATTGTTTCTAATACATCATTAATTCAATCCACCATTTTTTCACGGTCGACCCTGAGTCTGGTATTTTCGCAACGTTTACTAAATGCATGCTGAAATGTGTAACAATCTTTTATTATTGAGAAACAAATTTGGCTGAAGAACTGATGTTTATTCCTGCGACTTTTATTTTTCTTGCTTTTTTTTTCTTATTTTTATTACATTTCTCTTCATTTCATTTGTGCATGTTTTGTGCCTTTCTTTTTTTTCCCTCCATTTTGTTTTCTACGCACTCTGTTGACATTGTATGCTATCTTTTTCTTTTCGCATCAACATGATCTTTTTCGTTTTTTTTCTTATTATGATAATCGCATGTCTCTTCACTTTATTCTCGCTTTTTTTGTTTTTTTCCCTCCATTTTTTTTCTACACACTCTGTGAATCTTCTATACTATCTTTTCCTTTTCGCCTTAACATGATCTGTTTCGTTTTTTTTTCTATTGTCTTCCTCAGGATACTTGTTGTTTTACCAATGCGGTTAGAACACCCGTTTTGATATAAGTTTATTCTAAATTGTCATTGCAGATTTTATTTCAATCATGGATGGATCAAAGGGATTGGGGATGACAGGAATTGTGTTTGATGTAATCAGCATGTTTGTGTGTACACCCGAGTTTTTATTTGAGTTATTGAGTTATTTGTGGGTCATCATCGTGGCACTCTGAAACGTGTCCATGTGTGCTCAGATCCCCTCCTCAGCAAGTCCCGCAGTGTCCAGCGACTGACGACTCCAGTTCTATGTTGGTTGATAAGTCTTCTTACACGGCCACTAAGAGTCTCGTTTCTGGCTGTGCCCATCTTAACTCCCATCTCTTTCATCCGAAAAAGTGGCGTGGATTTGTGGTTGTTAAAGTCCTGTGCCCTTCCCACATCTTTTAGGGCGTTGATGACGTCCGCCCGATCCATCGGTTGACCGCCTTCAACGACAGCGAAGTTAGCCAACCTGTCCGCTCTTTCATTTCCCCGTACTCCCGCATGTCCTGGGACGTAAACATAGATGACCTTACGTATTTTTGACTCTACCCATTGCATACGTACAGATCCCACCCCCACTTTTCTAATCACACTCATTGAATCACTTTGTATGCAGCGCAGGTATAGTCTTGTGAGTCTACGTTTTTATATGCCTTCAGTTAGAAAAAATAAAACCTAGCCTATCAAGAATCGGATCATCAAACATCTGGTTGGCCAGCTAGCTATTATAACCTCCACAAACACGGGTGTGCTTAATAACAACAAAAAAACACACACACAAAACTATTTTTTGCCGAAATAAAATGTGCTCATTTACTTTCGTCTCTTTCATTATCATATTTTCATTTTTCTCCTTCATTATAATTTTTCTGTTTGTCACCGTCCTTTTCTACCTCTTCATTTTTGTCTTCAACCATTGTCGTCCTTTCATCACTTTCTTTCTCCTTCAATTTTTTACCAATTCTCTATCCACTACTGCTCTTTCTTTCCGCAATGTTCCTCTCTCGTCACAATCATATAATTAATTACATCATGTGGGCAAGATCTTACTTTCTTTCTTTCTTTTAAACGTTCACCAGACGACTAGTAATGAAATGAATAGCCTTCTCCGTCATCCGTCCTTAAAAGGACGTTAAGTGAAAGTAGGTGTGTTGAGTTGTAAATTATTAGCGCCTTTTAGACCAATATATCCGATTACAGCACAGCATTTTTGAGTACCGGGTTGTCTTCACTTTTCGATTAGTCTTTGGTTGGCCAGACTAGAAAGGTTAGTTTATTACTAGGAGCACAGCGAAGAGGTGGAGTATGGTCAGTATGGTTCTGGTTCACCGATTCTGACGCACGCCATCACTTATGAGTCGCAGGCAGTTTCCATCGCTGTTACAGCCAGACAAGTTCCCCTATCTCGGTTCTATGGTCACAACCACTGTCTCCCTTGAAAGAGAAATAAATACCCGAATTGGAAAGGCAGCTTCAACATTTGGTAAACTTAAAGATAGAGCATGGGCCAACACCAAATTAACACTCAGGACTAAGATTCAAATTTAACCAAGTTGTGTGCTTAGTACATTTAAATACGGATCAGAAACTTGGACTACCTATGCAGGGCAGGAGAAAGGTTTAAACAGCTTTCATGTACGTTGTCTTCGAAAGATTATAAACATATAGTGGCAGGACAAAGTAACTAACTCTAATGTCTTACGCCGAACCAAACTTCCATCGCTCGTGGCAACACTTAGGATTCGTAGACTAATGTGACTGAGCCATGTAAGAAGAATGACAAACAATCGCATTCCCGAACAAATATTGTATGGCGAACTTAGGTACAGAAATAGACCAAAGGGCAGACCAGTGCTGAGATATTAGGATGTTTACAGGGCTTCCTTGGGGGATTTTTTTTTATCAGTGAAAGAAACTGGGAAAATTGTTGTTGCAGATCGTAGCACATGAAGAGCAAAAATAAAGAATGGCACAGCAACTTTCGAGACAGTGCTGATATCACATTAAGAAAACAAAAGGCGCAAGAGAAAAGAGACAAGGCCATGTACCGCAATTACACCTTGCTCGTTCTGTGGATGGATCAGTCTGTCCAGAATTGGCAAATTCAGCCACGAGAGAAGATGTTCAATAAAGCAGCACCCAGTATGAGACACTAATGCTTTACCAAACTACTGACTTATCATGATTGCTTGCTACCAACCGTCTGTCAAGACGCTAAAGGCCATACAGCCAGACACCTTACCACCTACAGAAAAAATAAGTTTGCTAACGCGACTTAATGACAACCACTTCGTATGGTCACAATCTACAGAAATTAATTCTGGAATAGAGAGTGACAAATTTCAGAATCACGCTTGGCGTGGTATGACGGGACGATTAGGGCTAGAAAACTGATCGTGGGAAATGATATCATTGTGATGAGCCCAATCATCTCGAAAACATCGTATTCATTCTTCGGTTAGATCTGTCTATTCTATATTGGCAGTTTAAGCCACGAGAGAAGCTGTTCAGAAAAACAGCATCAAGCATAAGACACCAATATTTTAGCAAACTACTGACTGATATGATGTGGTTGCTTGCGACCATCAGGTTGTATATATGTAAATATATATATATATATGTATATGTATGTATGTGTGTGTGTGTGTGTGTGACTGTGTGTGGGAGCCGCGATAGCTCAGTGGTTAGTGAACTGAACTACAAAGGGCAAGAGGTTAGATTCGATCCTGATCGACGGCTTCCGGGTTCACCCAGGCTTAAATGGGCACCTGATTTTTTTTTTCTTTCTGGGAAAGTAAAGCGGCACACTGTCAGTTTCAGTGATCCGGTTGCCCCGTAGAGTTTCACTTCCAAGGGGGTGGGCCACATTTAACTCCTCATGCTTGTGTACTTGTGGCAATCCAAAAGAACATGTTTTGTTGTCATGTTATCCAGTGTACAGTGACATTGGCTAGTAGTTTCTATTTTGAGTTTGGTGAACATGTGGTTTCTCATTCTGTTGTGGCCAGTGAGTAGACGAAGTATGATGACTTGATCCCTCCTTGATAGTTGGAGGTATCCATCCCTCTCGTTATACTTTGGGTGTTCTTTTTTCCATTTTTCATACTGGCCTTTGATGATGGATTTGGCTTCATCGTAGCTGACCAGATGGTTCTCTTGTGGTAATCTCCCTCCCTTCTTAGTTAATTTGACTGCGCGTTCGTTTCCATGTATATCACAGTGTGATGATATCCACTGGATGACCACTCACTGGAAGTTATTGCACAGTTGGTCTAAGGTTGTTCTCAAGTCATCTAGCTCGCTGTTCCTGTGGGTTTTTAGAACTGTTAAGACTGACAGTGCATCAGTCAGTATGACCAATTTCTTGTGCATGTTATTTTTGTGATGGATAGCAGTTTTGCAGCGTCTTTGAGGGCTTCAGTTTCTGCTTTATAGTTGTTTGAGAATTTCCCTGTAGCTATTGACTTGGTGATCTCTTCCTGGTTATTCAGCCTCAAGAACACACCTCCTCCTCCATTTCTAGTGGGCTTTTATAGCAGAACCACCTGTGTATATGTGAAACCAGGAGTCCTGTGGGTAGTTGTCGCCTATGTGTTTTTCTCCCTGTGTCTGTTTGGGTGCATTGTTTCATGATTCCTATTATGTCTCCCTTAATTTCTGGTATTTTATATTTCCAGTATGGAGGCATACAAGATGGGTATATATGTTTTGGCATTGCTTGGAACAGCACTGGATCGCTAGTTGTCAATTCTTTGGAGATTACGGTGGAGTTGCTCTTCTTTAGTCTTCCTTTTCCGAAGCTGGATATTCTTTGTTGCATGGGGTGGTTAGGGAGCTTTTTGTATTTCTTCGCTTGTTGCATTACTTTAATTTTTCGTCTGTCTTCCAAAGGTTGTAGGCCTGCTACTGTTTCTAGAGTCTCGATGGGTGTAGATTTCATTGCACCAGTCATGATACGGGCAGCCAGGCTTTCTGTTCTGTTAATTTTGCTAAGCGATGATTTGAAAGCTGTAGCCCAGGCTGTGACTCCATACTCTAGGACTGGTCTTACTCTTCCTGTGTATAGACGTTTCAAGATATTGCTGTCTGCTCCTCAGTCTGTTCTTGCATGATTTCTTCATAAAATCTGTACGCTATCTAGCTCTTGTTTGTTTTGTCTATCTGATTTATCCATGTCATTCTGCGATCCATGGCGACGCCACGATATGGTGGGTTGGAATGGTCTTAAAAGAATGACAAGAAACATAACAGCTTGGGAAGTGTTTATTGAAGACCTATGCTCCACGGGGAGCTGAAAGTGTTTATTGAAAGCCTATGCTCCACAGGGAGCTGAAAGTGTTTGTTGAAGACCTATGCTCCACAGGGAGCTGAAAGTGTTTATTGAAAGCCTATGCTCCACAGGGAGCTGAAAGTGTTTGTTGAAGATATATGCTCCACAGGGAGCTGCAAGTGTTTGTTGAAGACCTATGCTCCACGGGGAGCTGAAAGTGTTTATTGAAAGCTTATTCTCCACAGGGAGCTGAAAGTGTTTGTTGAAAACCTATGCAACACAAGGAGCTGAAAGTGTTTGTTGAAGACCTATGCTACACAGGGAGCTGAAAGTGTTTATTGAAGACCTATGCTCCACAGGGAGATGAAAAATGTTTGCTGAAGACCTATGCTTCACAAAGAGTTGAAAGTGTTTTTTGAAGACCTATGCTCCACAAAGATTTGAAAGTGTTTGTTGAAGACCTATGCTTCACAAAGAGTTGAAAGTGTTTTTGAAGACCTATGCTTCATGAAGAGTTGAAAGTGTTTGCTGAAGACCTATGCTCCTCAGGGAGCTGAGCGTGATGCAGGCTGCATTTAGGCTGAAAACGTCTCAAATATGTTGTATTGTTATTTTTTTGTAAAGCAGTCACCAACTTGTATGAGTACATGTAACTCCCCACCACGTTTTCCCTGCTACCAACTTTACCGCAGCATTACAATTATTTACCTGTCTGCCCCCACCCTCCCCACCCCACCCCCCAGAATCGTGCTACCAGAGTCTAAGGTACATTCAGTGTATAAGGGACATTCAAATAAAACATCCAGAGAACTAATGGTGCGGACACTGTTAAAACAAATAGTTCCCATTATCATTTTGAATGGCAACTGCGATCTAATATAACCCAGAAGGAGTAAAGGCATCATGATGCACCAAGATGCACCAAGATGCAAAGAGATGTAAAGAGATGTAAAGAGATGCAAAGAGATGTAAAGAGATGCAAAGAGATGCAAAGAGATGCAAAGAGATATAAAGAGATGTAAAGAGATGCAAAGAGATGCAAAGAGATGCAAAGAGATGCAAAGAGATGCACCAAGATGCAAAGAGATGCAAAGAGATGCAAAGAGATGCAAAGAGATGCAAAAAGATGCAAAGAGATATAAAGAGATGTAAAGAGATGCAAAGAGATGCAAAGAGATGCAAAGAGATTTCAAAACTCCTGTAAATTTGATGATAATGACAATTTTTTTTTTTTAAAGTAAGAAAAAAGTGGTATGGTAACAGCTTTACGTGGTAATTAACAAAACAAAAGTCGGCGTTTTTGCCAAGTAGGCCTTCAGCTGGAACGACTAACAGCAACACAAAAATATAAATAAGGATATGTACACAAATCTAAATACATGGCCATAATATGCTGGATACTCGAGAAAGGAAATAGAAATAGGTCGCTTCACTGTGGTCCAGAGCGTGGTCAGCTTCTGAATAAACTAAAAAAAGTAGGCGGGATGACCAGCTATATTTCTTACCCCCATTCTCTACCGAACCTATGCATGTATGTATATTTGTCTACATATGTACTGGCACATTTAGACACCTTCGGGTTTTCTTTTGTGTGTTTTGTGATAATATATACGGATTTATGCTTGTACGCATGTATGGTTATGTACACGTGCTTTTTTTTTTACACATCTGTTCGTTGTGCACACACACACAGTTAGATATACACAGTTTATACGTATCTTGTACCCACCTGCCCATATTTTTAGAACCCTCCCGTCTTCTCAACTGACTGCCTGGTCAGTGAGATGTATAGCTGGTCATCCCGCCTACTTATTTTAGTTCATTCAGAAGCTGACCACGCTCTGGACCACAGGGAAGTGTCCTTTTTTAAATTCCTTTCTCGAGTATCTAGCATATTATGGGCATGTAGTTAGATTTGTGTACATAACCTTATATATATATATATATATATATATATATTTTACCTGTTATATTATACCTGTTTTTTTTCTTTTCCTTTCTTTTGGTTTTTAAATTGGCATAACCTAGAAGATCTAGTATGGGGTTGAACGGATCGTACCTCGCCAAGAAGTAGACAATATCCCAAATCAATAAATCAAAGAACTGAGAAGAAAAAAGGTTAGGAATAAATCCCGCCATAGAATATGTAAAGAAACAACAGATAAAATAATTCGGCAACGTAACAAGGCAGAAAGGTCAAAACATAACAAAACGAGCCTTCAATAAACGTTGCGAGAACACCAGACCCAAAAGTCGACAACGAAAAAGACAGATTGACGAAATATTAGAATCACTAGGAAACATAACAGCAGCAGAGGCGAACAGAAGACCAAAGTACCGAAAATTATATCTCCCCTCGACGCTGAAAGGCAAATGAGGGAGGAATTAAGAGAAGAATCAATCAATTTAGGTTAGAATATGTAGTCAGTAGTACTTTTGTATATTTGATAATTGCGCTTATTTCCAGGTCTTCATAAGAGCGTGTGGACTGCCAGTATCTATTGTGAACCTTTATCTTTATACGTCAATTGGTTCATATAGGAAAAGTCCAGGATTCTTACCAAAAAATATTTCCCTTTAGCTTGTTATATTTTTCTCTCTACTCACTACTGTTCTGATTCACGTCTCGCATGCGTGACAGGGGAAAGAATCAATTTAATTATTTTTGTAAAGCTGGCACCAATAGTTTTCTTTTTAAATCGTTCAATATTGTCTTAGTTTATGTAACCAAATATTCTGTTTAACGATACTGAAAGTAAATGTTTTAGTGCAACTATTAGTTTCTTTTAACAAACAACCGCTGTAATCGTTTAATGTTAATGTAATGTGTTCAAGAAAAATTACGTTTACACTCACGTCAATTTCACAGTAATCTCCCCTTTAAAATCAAAAACCTTAGACAAGACAGCAGACTCATGCTGATTCGAAAGTCCTGGTTATTCAAAAATGTTATATAATTATTATATCACAACATATCTGGTTTCTTATTTTCACAACAGTCTGTCTTTAATTTGATTAATACAACAATACTTCTGCGCACACATCTAGACGTCAATATTAATAAGTTCGATGAAAGCGTTAGCCATTAGTCAGATCAAGGCTGGTGGCATCTTCTAGTCTGTCCCAGTGATGGCGACAAGAGCCTTCTCTGTTCATCAGATGTTGGCTGGCATGATTGTAAAGGATGTTCAGCAGCCATTTTGCCTGTGCCACAGTCACATTCATTGAGAGGTTAGACAACAATACAATAGACACATTTTATTTAGGAACAGAATTATACAAATTATTCTAGAGTTAAAGATTAATTTTTTTTTAAATTCTGCAACACTATATACACATAATTAACATATTCGAAATGAACGACCACTTGAAGTTATATCAGGTGTAATACAAGATTTAGTACTATTCCCCCCTCCCCCCTCCCCACCCCTACTGTTAAAACATATTTGTACTTTATATGCAAGTTTGTCTACCTATCAGAGACAGAGGAGGTCAATGAGTTTCTTTTTGCTGACGATCAGGCACTAATACATGGACAAATAGATCAGGCACTAATACATGGAAAAATATAAGACCTACGAGAACACTTAAATAAACTTAACACCACAGGCACAAAATACAACATGAAAATCAACATCAGCAAAACAAAAGTCATGAATATCGCAAAAGAGAAACAGAACATCAGCATAACTATAGACGTCAGACAACTAAAACACTAAGAGGAATGTAAATACCTAGGAAGTCTAGTGACAAACGACAAACAACAGAAATAGGTTCAAGATGCAATAAAGCTTGTCAAATCATTGGACAGCTGTCACCACTATTGTTCAACAAGAGCTGTCACCACTATTGTTCAATAAAGAGACAAAACTGGCGCTCTACTATACAATCTTCATCCCAACGTTGTGCTACCAATGCCAGTCCTGGACCCTAGATGCAAAAACAATAAGAAAAATAACCTCAACTGATATGAAATGTGTTAGACGAATGACAGGAAACAGCCTGAGTGACAAAATCAGAAATGAAGAAGTGAGAAAAAAGCTAGGAATAACCCCTGCTATAGAATATATAAAGGGAGCTGCGATAGCTCAGTGGTTAGTGAACTGGACTACAAAGGACAAGGGGTAGGGTTCGATCCTAACCGACGGCTTCCGGGTTCACCCAGCCTTAAATGGGTACTGGATTTCTCCCGGAAAGTAAAGCGGCGCGGGCGTAATGCCGACCACATTACCCCGAAAATCATGTGCCGAAGGTCTGTAAAATTTATGGTCACTAACATCATATTCCCTATACGCCACTTGGCGTGACGGGGGTACTTTACTTTTTTTTAAAGAATATATAAAGAAACAACAGATAAAGTGATTTGGCCACATGACAGGGCAGAAAGATTAAAACACATCGCAACGAGTCTTCAATAACCGTTGCGAGAACACCATACCCAAAACCCGACCACGAAAAAGATGGATTGATGGAATATTAGAAAAACTAGGAAATATAACAGCAGCAGAGGCGAACAGAAGAGCAAAAGACCGCAAATTATATCTCCTTTCGACGCTGAAAGGAAATGAGAAAAGAAAGAGGAAGAACAATTAACACATGTAAGGGTTGCCCTTGCTTGAAAGCATGATCTATCTAATGTTTAGGCATATACCTTGTTTACCTTAATTCATTCATGAGTTTCCATTTTATTTGATTGTTTGTTTTTTCCCATTCTGAGACTGTATAACTATATTTAAGTTTTGTCGCACTGTTTTTTATGTATATAATTTTCAAACGTTTCGTTTTTTTTTTTTAAATAATTTCCTCAAAAAAGTTAACAAAAATCTTATAATTTAAATAATTGTAGAAAAATCGTAAAAGTTAACTATAACTTTGTAACATACACATAAGGTAAAGGAAAAGGAATGCACATAAATGCATAAAATAACTGCGTGCTGTGTGTGCACATTTTCACTTTTGTGCACACACACATTGTTTGCTTTGTGTTTGCACACTGGCCTGTTTTCAGAAACTTCTGTTACTGCGTACGCACATTTGTGCACGCACACATAATCCGTACGCACTAAGATTCTTACACATAAGATTATACAGGGGAATCTTTATTTTCAATTTTCCTTTTATTTCTTCCTTTCGTTTGAAATTATTACTATTATTATTATTATATATATATAAATATAAACATATGTATATATATATATATATATATATATATATATATATATATATATATTTGTATATTATTTTAAAAAATGTTAATACACATTTGTGTGTGTGTTTTATGTTTGTTCCTGCCGAAGGCCTATTGACCCGAAACGTCGTTCTGGTTTGTGTTGTTCTCTTGTTACATGACACTTCAACTATATAGTTTTTTTTCTATTTTTTTTTTTAATTTCTCCTCACATACAAATACTGTCACTGTCTATTTTTGAATGAGACGTTTCGGAACGGAACAATTTTATTGTGTGTATTTCTTTCTTTCTTTATCTGAAATCTATCCCCACTCATCATCATCATGTGTTATACTGGTTGGCGTAAGCGCTCACGTCCTTCCACAATTCTTTATCCACAGAACATCGTATCAATTCTGTTGTGTGCTGTTTTCCATGCCGTGAAACCAAGCTATCTAGTATCTTCTCTCTTTTTCGCTCGCGATCTCTCTTTCCCTTTATTTTTTTCCAGTTGTAACCAAGTATTTCAGCTTTCATCTTCCCATGATGTGCCAGAAAAATATTTCTTTCTGAAATCTCTTAGGAGCTCCCTTTTGTGATGGCCTATTTTAGAATTTCCTCATTGGTCTTTTGGCTGTCATTGGAACTCAATATTCTTCTGAGAAACCCCATTTCCGTGGTCCCTAATCGTCGTTTCATTTATTTGTCTACTGTCCATGATTCACTTCCACAGGTCAGAATTGGCTCTATATAGCACCGCTGATTTCTCTTTCTCACTTCTATTGACATAGACATGGTGTGCAAGATGTGCAATCTCACAATCCTAACTGGCAACAACAACAACTACTACACTGTTAACAGCTTTTTATTTAGTGTGTCTGTGTTAGTCATGTGTCATATCTTTGTGTGTGCATGTCTGGGTTAGTGATATCTCATATCTTTGTGTGCATGTTTATGTTAGTCATATCTCATATCTTTGTGTTTGCATGTCTGTGTTAGTCACATCTCATATCTTTGTGTGTGCATGTCTATGTTAGTCATATCTCATATCTTTATGTGCATGTATATGTTAGTCATGTGTCATATATCTTGATGTGTGTCAATGTTAATCATGCCTCGTTTCGCTGTGTGCATGTCTGTGTTAGTCACATCTCATATCTTTGTGTGTGCATGTCTGTGTTAGTCACCTCTAGTGACGCGGGCAGATGGTGCTCGTAAACCTGGGAGGGCCGACCCTCTAAAGGCAGAATCCCCCTATACAAAAGATAATCTGCTGCCTTGCAGGAAGATTGGGGACAATCAAAGGCTAAGGAAAGCAAACCTGAATAAAATGCTGGCTGAAATCGCATGCACTGGACCATTGGCGCAGAACACAGTGCAACGTATTAATGGGTGTTCGGTCAGAGTGGATCTGGCAGACTCTAATTGTGATGTTCTGTCTGTGGGGGCGATCAACACACTTAGCCTGACAGCTGACTTCATGTGGGAGTCTGGAATCCTATTCTGATTGAGTCCTGATCGCAGAGAGAGAGAGAGAGAGAGAGAGAGAGAAAGAGAGAGATTTAACTTTTATTCGCCATGTGTCATCTCAGCAATAAAGTTATCTACCTTGAAACATCATTCTATTCCCATCTTGTCATGTGTCATCTCAGCAATAAAGTTATCTACCTTGAAACATCATTCTATTCTCATCTTGTCATGTGTCATCTCAGCAATAAAGTTATCTACCTTGAAACATCATTCTATTCCCATCTTGTCATGTGTCATCTCAGCAATAAAGTTATCTACCTTGAAACATCATTCTATTCTCATCTTGTCATGTGTCATCCCAGTAATAAAGTTATCTACCTTGAAACATCATTCTATTCTCATCTTGTCATGTGTCATCTCAGCAATAAAGTTATCTACCTTGAAACATCATTCTATTTTCATCTTGTCATGTGTCATCTCAGCAATAAAGTATTCTACCTTGAAACATCATTCTATTCTCATCTTGTCATGTGTCATCTCAGCAATAAAGTTATCTACCTTGAAACATCATTCTATTTTCATCTTGTCATGTGTCATCTCAGCAATAAAGTATTCTACCTTGAAACATCATTCTATTCTCATCTTGTCATGTGTCATCTCAGCAATAAAGTATTCTACCTTGAAACATCATTCTATTCCCATCTTGTCATGTGTCATCTCAGCAATAAAGTTATCTACCTTGAAACATTCTATTCTCATCTTGTCATGTGTCATCTCAGCAATAAAGTTATCTACCTTGAAACATCATTACATTCTCATCTTGTCATGTGTCATCTCAGCAATAAAGTTATCTACCTTGAAATATCATTCTATTTTCATTTTGTCATGTGTCATCTCAGCAATAAAGTTATCTACCTTGAAACATCATTCTATTATCATCTTGTCATGTTAGTAAACTCCTCAATTGATTTACCTGTCCACTTCTTGACAATGACAATCCTGTCATTTTATGGAAAACTAGCTGATGGCAACAAAACTAGGTAGCGCCCAAAACTTTGATTTATAGACGTGTGTAATCGTGACATGAAGACTCTGAACATAAACCCTGCAGCTTGGGAAGAGATAGCCACAGACCATATTGTTTGGAAACACACTCTAAAGATCCAACTCAAGAAAGAAGCAGACAGATTCATAGAAAAAGGGAATACACAGAAAAAGAAAAGAAAAAATAACATTTCCTGAGAACGCTGCAAAATAACCACCACCACTGCAGCCTTTAGTTAAGTAATTCAGCTATTTAATACAATAATCCAATTAGTGGATACAGTGATCCTATAAGTATATTTAGGCACAGTAATACAACTACAGAGTACAGTAATCTTATAAGTATATTTAGACACAGTAATACAACTACAGAGTACAGTAATCTTATAAGTATATTTAGGCACAGTAATACAACTACAGAGTACAGTAATCTTATAAGTATATTTAGGCACAGTAATACAACTACAGAGTACAGTAATCTTATAAGTATATTTAGGCACAGTAATACAACTACAGAGTACAGTAATCTTATAAGTATATTTAGGCACAGTAATACAACTACAGAGTACAGTAACTTATAAGTATATTTAGACACAGTAGTATAGCTACAGAGTACAGTAATCTTATAAGTATATTTAGACACAGTAATACAACTACAGAGTACAGTAACTTATAAGTATATTTAGACACAGTAGTATAGCTACAGAGTACAGTAATCTTATAAGTATATTTAGACACAGTAATACAACTACAGAGTACAGTAACTTATAAGTATATTTAGGCACAGTAGTATAGCTACAGAGTACAGTAATCTTATAAGTATATTTAGACACAGTAATACAACTACAGAGTACAGTAACTTATAAGTATATTTAGGCACAGTAGTATAGCTACAGAGTACAGTAATCTTATAAGTATATTTAGACACAGTAATACAACTACAGAGTACAGTAACTTATAAGTATATTTAGGCACAGTAGTATAGCTACAGAGTACAGTAATCTTATAAGTATATTTAGACACAGTAATACAACTACAGAGTACAGTAACTTATAAGTATATTTAAGCACAGTAGTATAGCTACAGAGTACAGTAATCTTATAAGTATATTTAGACATAGTAATACAACTACAGAGTATAGTAATCCAATAAGAATATTTAGGCCTAATTATACACCTACTGAGTACAAAAATCTAAAATTTAGGTTCAATAATCCAAATACTGAGTACAGTAATCCTATAAGTATATTTAGGCACAGTAATACAACTAATGAGTACAATAATCCAAAATGTAGGCCCAACAATTCACTTTCAATTACAAAAACTCTAGATTTTCGTACACTCATCCACTACCCAAGCACAAACGACCAGCCCATGTAGAACACATAGACTAATAAAATAAGACTTCTCACAATTATGTAGTATCTCAAACTTTAATATATAGTGTATCAAATCAACAGCAAATATAATTTATGAACAATGTTAATTTTATTTTTAAATGCTGCAGTCATTTATGCATTTGGTCATATGTTGGACATGTGATGAGAAGAGATAATAACCGAATAGCAAAGCAAGCCCTCATGTGGGGAACAACAGATAAGAGGAAAAGAGGAAGACCCAGAGAGACATTGAGAAGAACATTGATGAGAGAGGCAAGAGCAGCAGGAATTGGTTCCCTCAGTGAGATAGAGCTGCTTGCACAGAACAGAGACAAATGGTGAGATTTGATAAAATATCTTTAAAAGAATTGAAAACTGCTAGAACAAAAAATTTAGATAAGAGAAGGAGTATCTTGGTTTATGCCCTATGGGCCGGCTACAGCTCAAAAGGTCGATAGATAGATAGTCATTTATGCATATGTGTGTTTGCATGTTTGCAACACTCAGCCAAAGATCAGAGACAGTTTAACTAAATCAATAAAGGCATTATTGGTTCTATGTTTATCACAAAATAAACAAACAATTGCAGACTGCATAAAAAAACTATTAAGAAATTGAACAAAATATACATAAAAGATATGATAAATGATTTTGAATACTAAAATACAAAGAAAACTTTCAATGTTTCATAATGCATACAAATATATGAATACACTTACCAAATGTACGAAGTTTGTTCAGATGAACAAAGTATATTTATTAATTGCTTATTTACATATTTCTGTTCAATAAATGAGCAACGAATTTAACATCTACAATCAATGTGGGCGATGTGGGTTGTCATTGTGGCTAGTTACCCCACACTGAAGAAAACAGAACAAAAACTTTGGGAAATGAAAGGAATAAGAAAACATCTGTACCCAAGCTTCCTAAAATATCTGTTCTTTATAAGAAGTTTAATGGTTTATCATTACAATATTTTCCCAGTTTTATCATAACAATATTTCCTGTGTGTTACCAGGGCCTCATTATGAGGGAAGTAAAGAATAGTAAGTTTTTGGCCTTCCAGACATGCTGTAAGAGGCGACTAAGGAGATTGATCGATGGCTTGACAAGCTGTCATTGTAAAAAGTATTGTTATGGAAACAGAACCATAGATTTTAGAAGCAGTGATCTCTGCAATATGTGCCATTTTGGCATGCAAGGTTTCTGTTTTTGAAATTATGGTTCTGCCCTATCTGCCGTCTTCGGCTCGAAAGGACAATAGATAGATAGATAACAATATTCTGTAAACACGTAGACTATAGAACAGTGAACATAACAATATTCTGTACACACGTAGACATTAGAACAGTGAACATAACAATATTCTGTACACACATAGACAATAGAACAGTGAATATAACAATATTCTGTACACACGTAAACAATGGAACAGTGAACATAACAATAGTCTGTACACACGTAGACAATAGAACAGTTAACATAACAATAGTCTGTACACACGTAAACAATGGAACAGTGAACATAACAATATTCTGTACACACATAGACAATAGAACAGTGAACATAACAATATTCTGTACACACGTAAACAATGGAACAGTGAACATAACAATAGTCTGTACACATGTAGACAATAGAACAGTTAACATAACAATAGTCTGTACACACATAGACAATAGAACAGTGAACATAACAATAGTCTGTACACACGTAGACAATAGAACAGTGAACATAACAATAGTCTGTACACACGTAGACAATAGAACAGTTAACATAACAATAGTCTGTACACACGTAAACAATGGAACAGTGAACATAACAATAGTCTGTACACACGTAGACAATAGAACAGTTAACATAACAATACTCTGTACACACGCAGACAATAGAACAGTGAACATAACAATAGTCTGTACACACGTAGACAATAGAACAGTTAACATAACAATACTCTGTACACACGCAGACAATAGAACAGTGAACATAACAATAGTCTGTACACACGTAGACAATAGAACAGTTAACATAACAATACTCTGTACACACGCAGACAATAGAACAGTGAACATAACAATAGTCTGTACATAAGTAAACTCTAGAACAGTAATAGTAAAATGTTGATAATAATGACATACATTACATTTTAATGAAGACAAGATCTAAAGAATTAAACATTGAACTCTGTCTGGTGTGGTGTTCTCGCAACATTATAAATGATGATGAAAACATTCATAATCAATTCAGTCAACAAACTTGAGATCAAATTAGTCCACAAGGTAAAGATCAAACTGGCCAACAATGTCCAACCAAACTGGCCCAAACCTTGGTATAAGACTGAAAACTCATACAGGAGAAGGGAATATAATTATTATGTACAATTCCATACAATAAATCTATGTTATAAAATATAGAGATTATGCATAGATACCTATATGGTTTAAAATGTCATTTAAGATAATATTGAGACGTCTCTGTTTCTAAACACGAGCATTATCTATCTTTTTGCTCGTTTGTGAATTAATATCAGTTTAAGCTGAGAGCATGTTCATGAACAAAATTAGTCTGAGAAGTCATAGGAGAAAGGTTATAGTTAGTTGAAGGCGCCGATATCACTGCAAACGAATTAAAATCCATAATTGCTCAGCCACCCATGCCAGTGGGATCATCAGAATTAAAAATCATATCATTAAAGGATCCAAACAAAGAAAGGCAGCTGCAGTCCCATCATAGCAGCTATAGCACACATCAAAATATATAAGGCCAAGCAGCATCTAAAGTGAACGCAGCTGAATGATCTTTTGTCATACGATATCATCATTCATTGTAAGAAATCGGAATATCGAAATACAATCCGGACGAAAAACACAGCTCACGGTGTGCACAGAGCACTAAAATCAGTAGTTCCTGCAGAAGCCTGACTTGGAATATGAGGAAACTGCAACAAGGAACACTTTTCAGACTAAGCCTCAATGGTTCCTGCCACCTATCCACCATATTGACCAGAAGTCATAAGAGAATGTTATCAAGAAGTAGGCACTTTGTCATTCAACGTCAAGGAGAGATATAATTTGCGGTCTTTTACTCTTCTGTTTGCCTCTCCTGCTGTTACGTTTACTAGTGTTTCTAATATTTCATCAATGCATCTTTTTTGTGGGTCCCTTGAATCTGGTGTTCTCGCAATGTTTATTAATGGCTTGTTGTGTAGTGTTTTGGTGTTCTTATAACATGGCCAATCCATTTTGTCTGTTGTTTCTTTATGTACTCTATCTACTCATTCAAAACAAGACTGAAATGTTGGATTAGACAAAATATGTTTTTTTTAATTTTATTAGCCACAATTGTGTGTGTGGTGGAGGGGATGATAATTAGTTGTTGGTCAACCAGATGTTTGCTTATCTGATTTTTGTTTTAACTAAAATTAAATCTGGTCTACACACATCATGGTGACTACATCAAACACAATTCCTTTCTTCACTTTTCTCACTGATAGATTCCATAAATGAAATAAAAGCTGCAATGACATTTTTAGAATGTGCATATGTCAAAACTTGTATTCTAAATGTGCTTTCCTACAGAATTTAATCAGTAGTATATCTATGGAAATATATGTATATATGGCCCTTTTCGTCTTGTCAGGCGGTCTAGTGGAGGCTATTGTGTATTTTTTTTAGGTTTTGTCTTTGTCGAACAGCTTCTCTTGTGGCTAATTCTACCAATGTTTGACAAACACACGCGGTCACAGAATGAACAAGTCAGGCCCCCTGGTCCACAGGGTTTTCCATCCTTTTTTATGAGTCTTTTTTCTTCTAAGTTTTGCCTTAGCACAGTCTCAAAAGATGTTATACCATTCCATACATGATTTCCATGATGTGCGATCACTTGCCAAATGTTTCCAGTCATATTCACATATGGAGAAGTCATTCAGAGATGATTTACAGATATCTCTATATCGTAGTTTAGGTCTGCCGATTTGTCTTTTTCCGTGTGTTAGTTTGCCATATAGTATTTGCCAGGGGATGCGCTTTTCTTCCATTTGCTGGACAAGCCCCAGCGATCTTAATCTTCGACATCTGAGCATCAGCATGAGATATATATATATATATAATTCAAGAGTATGCAGAGTCTTGAATTCATTCCATTGTACATTATTTTTCTTAGGCATTTGTCTTCAAAAGTGTCTAGTTTTCTATAAATCTCTAATAATATAATAATTATTTTATTTGGTAACTAGAAATCAATTATTTTGAATGAACGTGTATTAATGTTATTTTAGATGTAGTAGAGTTTATCGTTATTCTGTTGTCCGTTTGTGTTCTTTTCTGAGGAAGGCCCCATATAGGCCAAAACGTCATTATATATATATATTTTGGTAACATGTATACATTGTTGTACATTATTTTGCAGCTCAGTGTTTACTATGCCAGTAATAACAATAAACATAACATAAGCAAACAGCTTTGGAATTAACTTGATAATTGTGATGATTATTAAAATTAAACAAAGCGTGTATAAAACACTTGTTCTATTTCTACTACTTGTTCTATGTACGTTTCGCCACACTGTGCACTACGCCGATTTTGGCAGCGTACGTTTCACCGCATTGTACGCCACTCTCAATTTGATTAGTGTCAATGACATCAAACCATATTCTTTTTACATGTCTTGTATCATCTTGGTATTGGTAAAATCTAATTCCTTGTTAAATTATCTAAAAACTCATATATAATATGTTAGATAAATATAAATATGTAGATTGATTCTTAAAACCATGAAAAATTTTGTCTCTGAAATCTCTTCCGTTGCATTGATAAAATGCTTCCATACGGAAAGAGTTAAAAGTAACATTACAATAAACAACACAGAACTGGAGTCATCAGTCGCTGGACACCGCGAGACTTGATGAGAAGGGGATCTGAGAACCTATGGACATGTTCGGAGTGCACTGATAATGACCTGCAAATAACTCATTAACTCAATTACAATAAACAAAATAAGAATGATCAAGAAATGACAAAATGAACTTCAAACTAAAATTATTACAACAATATACAAACTGTAGCAATCTTATCTGTTTTTTTTTCTAAAGTAATTGTCTTTCACAAATGAAAAGACGATTAGAGGCCACAGAGATGGGATTTCTCAGAAGAATGTTGAAAGTTCCCTGGACAGCTAAAAAGACCAATGAGGAAGTTCCAAAAGAGGCCAACACAAAAAGGCAGCTCTTAAAAAACATCAGAAAGAAAATCAACATTTTTCGGGCACATCATGAGAAGAGGAAAGTCTGAATACTTGGTTACAACTGGCAAAATAAAAGGAAAGAGGGATCACGGACGACAAAGAGAGAAAATACTGGATGGCTTGGTGTCATGACATGGAAAGCAGTCAACAACAGAACGGATATGATGCACTGTAGATAGAAGATTGTGGAAGTTCATGATCGCCTACGCCATGTGTGGTATGGGACATGATGATGATGAATTGTCTTTCATTTTCTGACAGCAGGTGGGGGGACTGGTTTGTCTGAGGACAAGATGCCAGTCTTGAGACAGAGAGGTTGTAAGCTCAAATCCCAGGTGCACCAGTTGGGATTATTATTTGTGATTTCTCTCTGTGGCAACCACCCTTGGTCTTTTCACAAGGCCCAGCTTGAAATGTCAACTACTCTTCGACAGAAAAAAATATGAGTATCCCTGAAGACAGAGTTATCTGCCTGTGCGGTGAGGGACCCCTGTGCACCCAGCTGCCAGGGAAAAATGGATTAACATACTAAGTTCAGTTCCTAGTATCTAGGAACTTCATCAGCGGTGAAAGCAAAAAGCAACGACAAAAATTTCTGACAGCTATTTCTTTCCTTTTCTTGTATGATAAGAAAATTAAGTAGACATTTTGAAGTAAACTGTACACACACTTATCAATGTTATATACACCACATGAAGATCAATTTTAAAAATGCAAGAAGAAATTAATGTAGAGCAGTAAGAATTAAAATGATAAAACAATTATAACATGAATAATAATAACGGAAGTTGCTCTACAGCAGAGATTTGTGAAATAGTCTACTGAGGTCAACAGGTCAGATCTATTCCCTCAGTTGACTAGCTTCTAGGATCACCCTGGCTTAAATGGATAATGTGGATATATTTTTATAGGAATGAAAGATGATCTGGCATAGTGCTGCTCAGAATACCAAAAATAATGGGAGACATAGATTCTAGAAGACAAGAATTTACCTAGACCCCATTCTAAAACATCATTGGCTTTACAGACTACAATCACAGAGTTGACCTAATGGGTCTAAAAAATCATTGACTCCTTTCAGACTACAATCACAGAGTTGACCTAATGGGTACTAAAAAATCATTGACTCCTTTCAGACTACAATCACAGAGTTGACCTAATGGGTACTAAAAAATCATTGACTCCTTTCAGACTACAATCACAGAGTTGACCTAATGGGTCTAAAAATCATTGACTCCTTTCAGACTACAATCACAGAGTTGACCTAATGGGTCTAAAAAAATCATTGACTCCTTTCAGACTACAATCACAGAGTTGACCTAATGGGTACTAAAAAATCATTGACTCCTTTCAGACTACAATCACAGAGTTGACCTAATGGGTCTAAAAAAATCATTGACTCCTTACAGACTACAATCACAGAGTTGATCCAATGGGTCTAAAAAATCATTGACTCCTTACAGATTACAATCACAGAGTTGACCCAATGGGTCTAAAAAATCATCATCGACTACTTACAGACTACAATCACAGAGTTGACCCAATGGGTCTAAAAAATCATCATCGACTCCTTACAGACTACAATCACAGAGTTGACCCAATGGGTCTAAAAAATCATCATCGACTCCTTACAGACTACAATCACAGAGTTGACCTAGACCCTAATGAGTATAAGACATCATTGACTGCTCACACTCGATAACCACAGAGTTGACCTAGACTACAGGAGGTTTAAAACATTATTAACTCCTTACAGACTACAATCACAGATGCTGGCAACACGACAATTACACAACAAGGCACATTCTGGTTGGCAAGTTAAAACAGTGACATCATCAATTGGACAGTAAAGCTAGTGATAAAATTAATTACCTTCTTCGATAGGCAACAAGAGTTTTTTTCAAACAATACATGAGAATTATAATTATTACAACACAAAAGTATGTTATATATTCGATGTGCAGAACAAATATTTTTATATTCAACTCATAAAATTCATGATGATCACAAAAGTGACACTAATAAGGCTTCTTTAGGAATGTGTGAGTGCATGTGTGTGGGCAAAAAAAAAAAACAGCATGAAAAAGAAAGTCAAAGATTGAAAACTATCAAATATAAGTTGAAATCCCCAGGAAAACATCAAATAAAAACTTTAAGATATATCAGGAAAAAAAAAAGTGGAAATCATAGGGAAAACTGAAAATTATTATGGCCCACAGAAACAACTATGACAAGTTATGGAGAAACGGTGATGATCTCAAATGCACTGTCTTGTTCACGACCCAAGCGGATCTAAAATAATAGCATTAGCTGATTGTTGGTGAAGAAGAACTGAAAAAATATCACAGATTAAAGTTTCAATACCTCAGAGGGAAAAAAAAGTGGAAATCACAGGGCATTTTGAAAAATATCAAAGAGAAACATTTCAACACTTCAGAAAAAAGTGGAAATCACAGGGAATATTGAAAAATATCAAAGGGAAAAATTTCAACATTTCAGAAAAAAATGGAAATCACAGGGAATATTGAAAAATATCAAAGAGAAAAATTTCAACACTTCAGAAAAAAAATGGAAATCACAGGGAATATAGAAAAATATCAAAACTTCAGAAAAAAAAGTGGAAATCACAGGGCATTTTGAAAAATATCGAAGAGAAAAATTTCAATACTTCAGAAAAAAAAGTGGAAATCACAGGGAATATTGAAAAATATCAAAGAGAAAAATTTCAATACTTCAGAAAAAAAAGTGGAAATCACAGGGAATATTGAAAAATATCAAAGAGAAAAATTTCAATACTTCAGAAAAAAAAGTGGAAATCACAGGGCATTTTGAAAATGGTCTAAAATACTTCAGAAAAAGAAAAGATAAATAAAATAATTGTCTGTATACAGAAACAATATTTCTATAAATTCAGTTATCAACAATTCAAAAAGTGCAACTGAAAGGAGATGCACACAGGTGATAACAGACAGATGATGAATCAGAATAGGCCAAGTTTTTAGAAGAGATTCAGAAATAAATACAAGAACTGCCGTGTGGGGAAGGACAACAGAGGCAGCTAGGACAAATTGGAGGACATTAGAAACAGATGCATAGTGGGGAGCTGACGGACATGGGGCACCCTGAGAAGGATGATCACAGTCACAGATTGCACAAAGTGACAGAACTTTGCTATTGTCCAATATGATGCCAGTGATAGTTGATGACCATGATAGTTTGTGGCCAAAGAAAGAAGAATTGTAGATGAGAATGTTACATATATCAGAGTTAATAGCCACCGCTGTTTGTTTTCATCTCGAGTGGTATTTGTGACAACACACAATCTCAAACTTGTAGCTAAGGTAAATAGTTACGTATGAACGATAATTTTGTAATTAATGCTCGTAACAAAATAATTGATGATTGGCAAATCTGAAATTCTTCGGGGGTATGCAATATTTAATTTGTAACCACAAAAGTTTTTATATTTTAAAATACAGCTTCTTCCAATTAATTTGAATGTTTAATAGAAGTTTGTGTATTTTGTCTTTTTGGAAAAACATATAAGGGTAAATCAGCTAAAATATCAGTGACAAATAACTGTATATTAAATATGTACAAATAGATCTAGTGAGATGTAGATGTCATTAGTGCAGGGTTTTCAATTGAATTATTTTATGATGAATTATTACAAAAGGCATGTTAAATGGTGGGCAGAAGAAAAGATAACATCATTTATAATCAACAGATGAAGGTGGGAATATGTTGGCCTTGTGACGAGAAAAGAAAAAAAATCACAAAGCAAGATATCAAATAGGAAACAAGGCAAAAGAAAAAGAGCTGACCTAGAGAAACAATAAAAAAGGAACTGAAGCAAGAAGAGCAACAATAGCAGGCATCAGCCTCTTGCTGAGGTTAAAAGGGCTCACCTAGAGCAGGGAAAAGTGGTGAGATACAATGTGGGTTTTGTGCAAACTTTGATACAAAAGTACATCAGACATAGAGTCCCAAGTTTCTGTCTTATGTGCCATCTTTGGCTCAAAAGGATAATAGAAAGACAGCAGAAAAGATTCAAGAGTACTGGTAGGGTATTGTTGCTAATAACTCAGCCATGACCATAGAACAACTGAAGGTGCTGCAGATTATGAAGAAAAAAAGAATAAACAGCGTTATCCGCAAGCTATTTTGATGGAATAATAAAGTTAAGTAGGAAACACTATTCTATTGACCTTTCGAGCCGTAGCCGGCCCATAGGGCGTAGACCAAGATACACCTTCTCCTATCTGAATTTTTGTTCTAGCAGTTTTCTTTTAAAGATATTTTATCAAATTTCGCCATTTGTCTCTGTTCTGTGCAAGCAGCTCTATCTCATTGAGGGAGCCGAATCCTGCTGCTCTTGCCTCTTTCATCAATGTTCTTCTCAGTGTCTCCCTGGGTCTTCCTCTTTTTCTCTTACCTGTTGTTTCCCATATGAGGGCTTGCTTTGCTATTCGGTTATTGTCTCTTCTCATCACATGTCCAACATATGACCATCGTCTTTTCTTTATTACTGAAGATATTAGTGGTCGATTGGCTAGGAAACACTAGGAAACATAAAAACAGGAGATGCCAACAGAGGAACAAAAGACTGCAACTATATCTCCCCTCAATGCTGAAAGGTAAATGAGGATGGAAAGAAGAATCCAGGAAAGATGAATCCAGGAAAGAAGAATTCAGGAAAGAAGAATTCAGGAAAGAAGAATCTAGGAAAGATGAATCCAGGAAAGAAGAATCCAGGAAAGATGAATCCAGGAAAGAAGAATCCAGAAGTTATTGCTCAGCAAGTCAAATACAAGACTGTCTCAAGCATGCAGATTAAGGGGCTAGATTTACACACGCTGGCTACCTAGGATAAGAAACTGAAAGGAGGAATTGAAATCTTGAAACAGATTGCAGACTTCTTAGGAGAAATCAGAATATCACTCAGAATGAGCAATGATGTCAGAAGTAAAAAAATTGTTATCACAAAATGATCTCTCTTTAAGTTCTCTTCTATCTTGGATGTCCCAGCAGGCAATCAACTACATGCACCAGTTTCATACCATCAGAAGAAACGGATAATCAAAGTCAGATGACCATAAACTCTAAATTAAGATGCCTACCATAATATGAATAGATGAGAACATGTTATCATTTATATGCTTCAGAATAAGACACAATCAACTCTATAGTCATATGTATACAAAATTCAAAATTAGCACCTCAGCCACATGTACAGGACAGACATCCCGTACTGCTGAGCACATACTTCAAGGGTGTACTGAATATAGTTATAATGTGGGAAAACCCATTTGGCAATAGATAAAACACTACAGGCAAAACTATAGGCTTCTGCCAAAACTACAAAATTGGTAATATTTATACAAGAAATGACATTGCAGATATAGACAATACTTCGGTTGAACGACAGATAGAGATCAACTATCTTTAAATTCAGTCTAACAGAGAATGATGATAAAACGGTCATCATCAACACCGGTGAACGAGAGACATGCCAGAGTTATGGTAGACAGAACATATGTGATGAACATATGCATGGATAATGACATAAGAGAAGTTCAATTTATTTACATTATATTATCTTATTTAACCCTAGATTATATCGCCTATCAGAGAACCATGTTTTTATGACTTCGCAAAATTTACAAACACTTCAATGTTACATTTGAAGTTCCAAAAATAGTAGTTTCTTTGAACTTTTGCTACACAGCTGTGTGTTTACAGTAGGAGAGACATGGGAATCAGAAGCAGTAATTAATTCCTGGCTTATGTAAGATTTATGGCCTGAAATTCGAACGCATACCACCGTGGTTACAGGAGGAGTTACGTTGTCTATTCACACGTCAGTCTACCATTTGAGCCATATGTTCAGCTACTCTTAGCATTGTTCACTGCCTATCCCATAATACAAAGGTTTGTTTCATGTCTCGCCAACAGCTGAAGAGACAGCAGAAGAAGAAGAAGAAGAAATTTCCTTAAAAAAAAAACAGCAGCTTTCTTTCAACACCTTAAATAAATTTTACGAAAAATACATTGTGTTTGAAAAGATTAAATCCAACATCAAGGGAAACAATCAGGGGTCACCAGCAGCAATAATTAGTAAGGTATATCTATCTATCTATTGTTCTTTCAAGCCGAAGACGGCACATAGAGCCGATAGGAAGATGCATTAAAATTGATAAGAGGAAATATATAGATAAACTAGCTAAAGAGGCAGAAGAAGCAGCAAATAAAGGGAATATGAAAGAACTGTACAACACACAAAGAAATTAAGTGGAAAATACAAACAGATCAATGCCTTTATTAAAGATAAGAAAAGAAATCTGCTTAGTAATATAATGGGAACAAATGGAGAAATGGAAAGAGCATTTTGAAGAACTTTTGAACAGACCCAACTCAAATAATCCTCCAGATATACTACCAGCAGAAGAGGAAGAGTTACACGTTAACTGTGGAAAACCAAGTAAAGAAGAAATAATGAAAGCCATCAAACTAATAAAAATTGGTAAAGCCACATGACCAGATGAAATTCCTTCGGAAGCCATCCAAGCAGATATTAACACCTCTACCAAGATGCTACATAATCTATAAGATAAAATTTGGGAGAGGGAAGAAATACCTAAAGACTGGAAAGAAGGTTACATGATCAAACTACCAAAGAAAGGAAGTTTACTATCTATCTATCTATTGACCTTTCGAGCCGGGCGTAGACCAAGATACACCTTCTCCTATATGAATTTTTTGTTACAATTTTGTTGTTTCCAAAATGGAGGAATTATTTTTCTCTGGCTTGGTATATAACCGTTGATCAGAGGTTTAACAAGCCGCTATCGTAAAAACGATGTTGTTAATGAAACGTAGACCTGAAGTTTACTGGAGTGCACAAATTATAGGGTAATTATGCTACTATCAGTGCCAGGAAAAATATTAAGCAGAATCATTCTGGAGAGACTAAAAGAGGCCATAGAGAAACATTTGAGAGATGAACAAGCAGGTTTTAGGAAGAACAGATCATGTGCTGATCAAATAACTACTCTACGTATAATAATTGAACAAAGTTTAGAACTAAAATCCCCACTTTATATTGGATTCATAGATTACGAAAAGACATTTGATAGTTTAGACAGAAGAATGCTTTGGAAGTTGTTGTTGAGTCATTACGGAATCCCCATAAAGTTTATTAACCTGATAAAAACAATGTATGAAGGAATGAAATGTAGTGTGGTGCATGAAGGACAGCTTACAGAAACATTTGAAATAAGAACAGGAGTAAGGCAGGGATGCCTTCTGTCTCCATTTCTCTTTTTACTGGCCATAGATTGGATTATGAAAATAACTCAAAACAACAAAAATGGGATCCAGTGGTCACTGACCAAACAACTTGATGATTTAGACTTTGTTGATGACATAGCTCTCCTATCACACAGCTATCAACAGATGCAGGATAAAATGAGCATACTTGATGAGAGATTACAACAGCTAGGACTAAAGATTAATAGAGATAAGACCAACATTATGAGAATTAATACAGCTGGTAATAGCCAAATAAAACTAGGAGACATACCTCCATTAGATGTACAATCTTACATATATCTGGGCAGTAATATAGATAAAGAGGGAGGAACAGAAAATGATACCAAAATAAGAATATCAAAAGCAAAAGAAGCTTTCATTGCACTGGGAAACATATGGAAATCCAAAGAAATTAGGTTAAATACAAAAATAAAAATGTTAAACTCAAATGTTAAGTTATTATATGGCCGTGAAAAATGGAGAACAAAATTGACAATCACGAAGATACAGACTTTCATTAATGGATGATTACGCAGAATAAAAGGATGGAAATGGCAGGACAAAATCACTAACATAGAATTATGGAAATGTACCAGTCAAATACCAGTGGATAATGAGATACAGCAAAGATGATGGCACTGGATAGGACACACACTACGGAAGCCAACTGAGAGTATTACACAACAAGCCTTTTTTTGGAATCCCAGGGGAAAAGACAAAGATGAAGACCAAGAAATTCTTGGAGAAGACAGATAGAAGCAGAAATGAAGATGATGGGGAAGACATGGAATGATCTTAAAAGAATGGCAAAAAACAGAATGACTTGGAAAGTGTTTTTTGAAGATCTATGCTTCACTGGGAGCTAAAAAGATAGAAGAAGAAGACCAGACAAAGGGTAGTAATAGACCTGACTTACCAGACAAAGGGTAGTAGTAATAGACCTGACTTACTAGACAAAGGGTAGTAGTAATAGACCTGACTTACTAGACAAAGGGTAGTAGTAATAGACCTGACTTACTAGACAAAGGGTAGTAATAGACCTGACTTACTAGACAAAGGGTAGTAGTAATAGACCTGACTTACTAGACAAAGGGTAGTAATAGACCTGACTTACTAGACAAAGGGTAGTAATAGACCTGACTTACTAGACAAAGGGTAGTAGTAATAGACCTGACTTACTAGACAAAGGGTAGTAATAGACCTGACTTACTAGACAAAGGGTAGTAATAGACCTGACTTACAGACAAAGGGTAGTAGTAATAGACCTGACTTACTAGACAAAGGGTAGTAATAGACCTGACTTACCAGACAAAGGGTAGTAGTAATAGACCTGACTTACTAGACAAAGGGTTGTAATAGACCTGACTTATTAGACAAAGGGTTGTAATAGACCTGACTTACTAGACAAAGGGTAGTAATAGACCTGACTTACTAGACAAAGGGTAGTAATAGACCTGACTTACTAGACAAAGGGTAGTAATAGACCTGACTTACCAGACAAAGGGTAGTAATAGACCTGACTTACTAGACAAAGGGTAGTAATAGACCTGACTTACTAGACAAAGGGTAGTAATAGACCTGACTTACTAGACAAAGGGTAGTAATAGACCTGACTTACTAGACAAAGGGTAGTAATAGACCTGACTTACTAGACAAAGGGTAGTAATAGACCTGACTTACTAGACAAAGGGTAGTAATAGACCTGACTTACTAGACAAAGGGTAGTAGTAATAGACCTGACTTACTAGACAAAGGGTAGTAATAGACCTGACTTACTAGACAAAGGGTAGTAATAGACCTGACTTACTAGACAAAGGGTAGTAATAGACCTGACTTACCAGTCAAAGGGTTGTAGTAGACCTGACTTACCAGACAAAGGGTTGTAATAGACCTGACTTACTAGACAAAGGGTAGTAATAGACCTGACTTACCAGACAAAGGTTAGTAATAGACTTGACTTACTAGACAAAGGGTAGTAATAGACCTGACTTACTAGACAAAGGGTAGTAATAGACCTGACTTACTAGACAAAGGGTAGTAATAAACCTGCCTTACAGTACATTACATTTTTTTTTTAAATTTTGCATGCAAGCAGTTAACACATTTCATACCATGAGCTGCAACATGTGGCTCTAGTAACTGACATGGGAAACCCAGGTGCCAAGATTTGCAGTATTGCGATATTTTAGTACATTTGTATTTCTACAATTATTTCCACTAAAACCTTGTAATTTTCTTATTTTACCTTTATACCAATTGAACAAATAAATTGTGTGTTTTAGCTCAATTATTCTTAATTTTTTTATAGATATTATTCCAAATAAATTAGGGAAAGCCTACTGGATAGAGTGTGTTAAACAAATTGTTAGCAAATGTGTTAATTTAAGAAGAAAACTTTGAAGTAACTTTACTAAAGTCTCACATTCACATTAAAAAAAAAAAGTGATTGACCATAAGATAATGTTTCAAAATTCCTCTTTTTTCTTTGTCAAATTATTTCAATATCTGAACAGAAACAAAACCGCTCATACGTAATAAGAAGGAAAACCACTCACACACAATATGAAACAAAACCACTCACATAAGGTAAGTAACAAAACCACCCACACACGTGAAACAAAACCACTGACAAGCACAAGAGCAACCAACTCATCAAATAGCAGGTCACAGAAGTGATTGATTTCGATGTTAAAAAAAAAAAGATATACAGTCGAACCTGGTCTTAGGACCACCTGTTTAAAGCGTTTCCCTGGTTATAGGACCGGGTCTACAATTTCCCCGAGTTTTTTACTATATGCTAACACTGATTACGGCGCTCACCGTATGACGCGACCAGAGACCAGGCTAATTAACCGCCGCCAATGTTATTTATCCCGTTTACGACACGCGGGTAATCCGAGATAACGATACACTGACCAGCCAGTCCTTCTCCGTCTCGCTGGGAGCCATAAACGATCGACACAGGTGTCTACAGGTGTCGAAGTTTTCCCGTATTTAGTGAGTCCCAGATTACAGTGGGACGTGTTACGTTTATCAGTCAATACTGGTGTGAGAAACACGGCAGACACAGATCTATGATTCGTGAAGTGACATCACTTCGCGGTTCCGTCTAGACCAGAGTAGACCATTGCGTGGCCCGTATAAATTACAGGAATTAACTAAAGAATTAGTCATTGCCCGCTTAGAGTGTATTCACGTACATGTACAGTATCTCAGTGAATTATTTTTGTGGATTTTAAAAGTGTTACACACAATATAGGAAATGGCCAGTGTCAAAAGTGTAAAACCAAAGCATTAACGCTGGAAGAACGAATATCAGTGATTCGACAAAATATTTTTGTGTGTTTAACTATCGTGTTTTATGAAAAGTGTCCAACCAGTGGCTATTGTAGACCGACATGTGCACTATGTTCTACTCATGGATTACACTGATTTGCAGGTTAGTTTTCATAGTGCTTAGGATAAAATTTTTTTTATCGCTCTATTTATTATGTGAAACCTGTGAGGCAGGACCACCTGTCCTATGGGACCAGTTTTTGAAAGTCCCGTGAATGGTCGCCTTAGACAGGTTCGACTGTATATATATATCTTTTTAAATATATATTAAAATATAATACATAATTTTTATAATTGTATACATAGAATCTCAATATCAACATATAAATAGACATACTATTATAATTATCAATCTACTGACTTTTTTTTTAATTGTAAAATGTGAGAAATACAGGACACAACAAAATTATTACATACTTGAGATACTACTGCCGTACTGTCAGACTCCAAAAATGAGAGTCCACAAAACATGTAAAGTAAACTAATGGCTGCCATGTTCCCTATCAGAAATATGTCTCAAACATCTATGTATCAACATGGTGATGATAATTACAACAATAAATAATAATATGACTTCTCTTATCCATGCCTATAAAGCTACTAGGAATGTACAAGTTATCAATGATCCTAAGAGTGGAAATTGTGTAAGAACTGAAGAAATTTCTAGAAAATAAAAAGATTATTGTAGACTAAAATATTGCAAAAAAAGGATAAGAAACGTCAATTTATTTATGGGAAAGGAAAAAAATAGGAATGGTATCCATCAGTAGAAATGTTTTTATTTTTTTGCGTTCACCGAGTATATATCTCATTCTTTAATCATCCAGAAATTTTATTTTTTAGGTCAGATTTTTTTCCTATCAATTTTGCCTGGTCAACAGCCATTTTTGGCTTACACTTTTCAATTTCCAAAAAGTCAAGGCGTCTTTAACGTGTGCAGAATGGCACACAGGACCACTTCTTTTCTACTGTTATTCAAGAAGGCTAGACATGAGGGGACGATAATGCCACAAGAAAACCACAAAATAAATTTTGAAAAATTCCCTCTACCTGCAGTGGGAATTTGAACCTGGGACCTTACTGTCTAAACGTCTTACTTCTAGAACACCAAGACCACTCCAACTCCTCCCCAAATTGATAGAAATAAAGTAGGAGACCTTCAGAACTCTCGCTAGTGCTATAAATTTTGCTTACTGTGCCAAGATCTTCCTGTGTAATCAGGCAAGCGATTAGAGTGAGATTGGCATTATCTGAATGAAATTCTAGTATATAATCTTTTTTGATCGCTGAAAGAACTGTACAAAGCTGAAAGAACTGTACAAAGCTGAAAGAACTGTACAAAGCTGAAAGAACTGTACAAAGCTGAAAGAACTGTACAAAGCTAAAAGAACTGTACAAAGCTAAAAGAACTGTACAAAGCTAAAAGAACTGTACAAAGCTGAAAGAACTGTACAAAGCTAAAAGAACTGTACAAAGCTGAAAGAACTGTACAAGGCTCATATTGACATCATCAATCATGTTCAAACCTACTCTGTGAGTGACGGCACTCGCAATGTTCTTGATCAATACTTACGGGCAAGAAGCATTCACATATCAGAAGGACTTCCGGTCAATATGGTGGATAGGTGGTAGGAACTAATGAGACTCTGTCTTAAAAGTGTTTCTTATTGCAGTCTCCTCATATTCCAAGTTGGGCTTGCTGCTGGAGCTTCTGAGTTAAGTGCTCTGTGCACACCGTGAGCTGTATTATTCATCCGAATCATGTTTTGATATTCTGATTGCTTACGATGAATGATGGTAATGTATGAAGAAGGACAGTTCGGCTGCGCCTTATTTTTTTTTTTTTTTTAGTTCACCAGCTTGACCTCTGATGAAGTCCCTAGAGACTAGGAACTGAATTTTTGCATTTTAATCCATTTTTCCCTGGCAGCCGTGTACACAGGGGTCCCTCATCGCACAGGCAGATAACTCTGACTTCGGAGGTACTCATGTTTTTTCCATCCATGAGTAATTGACGTTTCAAGCCGGGCCTCACTGCTGAGACCAGGGGTGGTTGCCGTAGAGAGAAATCATAAATAAAAATCCCAAATGGTGCAGCCAGGATTTGAACCCACAACCTCTCTGTCTCGAAGTCAGCAACTTGCCACGAGACAAACCAGTCCCCCAGCTGCGCCTTATATTTTTTGGCATGCGCTATAGCTGCTATAATGAGGACTGCAGATACCTTTCTTTGTTTGGATCTTTCAATGAGATGAGATGTCAATTTGGATGATTCCACTGGCATGGGCGGTTGAGTAATTATGGATTTTAATTCATTTGTAGTGAAATAGAGGCCTTCGACTTACTACTACTTACTACAACTACAACATTACAGAGCTGGTATAAAAGGCTGAGATAACAATGCAGAAACAATTATTTCTTCTTCAGTAACCACATATTAAATGACCATGCAGGCTTCTCATGCAAACGTTGCCAATTCAGGATAATTCCCAAAACTCACAACAAGGGCAGTCACTGCAGTTACACCCTGATGAAACAAAATGAGGGGAGAAAACCTAGTAATAAAATACAAACATGAAGAATGTAACAGTATGTGGCACAATTCATTTAAGACAGGGAAAACTTCAAAAAAAAAAAACCTGGTTAAAAAAACCTCACTAATCAGATTATGCTACTGTCCTTAGAAGAGCCAATCTCAACAACAAACAACTGCTGCCTTGCAGGAAGGTTTTATTGAAACAGACCAAAATAAATGTTTTGAAAATAGATGAGCTCAAACAGGTGACACAAAACATAGTATAAAAAAATCTTAAATTTATTGGTACCATCTGTCATTTCTGTTTTATACAATATAAATTTGCCCTTTGTTTCCCCACATACTTAGCCATTCATTCTCAGATCTTCTGTCACTTTTTAAATTCTCTAATCCTTGTCTTATCTTAGAAAGAAAGAAAGAAAAAAAAAAGAAAGAAAGAAAGAAAGAAAGAAAGAAAGAAGAAAGAAAGAAAGAAAGAAAGAAGAAAGAAAGAAAGAAAAAGAAGAAAGAAAGAAAGAAAGAAAGAAAGAAAGAAAGAAAGAAAGAAAGAAAGAAAGAAAGAAAGAAAAAGAAGAAAAGAAAGAAAGAAGAAAAGAAAGAAGAAGGAAAAAAGAAAGAAAGAAAGAAAGACCGAAAGAAAGACAGAAAGAAAGAAAGACTGGAGGAAAATTGTGTAGATAAGGAAAATGGCTGGAGGGTCAAACCTAGAACACTTGATTATCAGATGAAAGTACTTCCCATTTCACCACCCCAGCTACCTTAGATAAAATAAATGAGATAATGCAATAACTACTAATCTTCTCATTTATAACATTCAAGAGTTCCTTATGGTGTTCTATTCTATTCTATCCATGGAATCATTTTATTGCAGTCGGAGCATCCCCATATCTGTTTAACTGCCAATACCAGCATTTCTTGAAGTGTATAAGGATTAATGTTAATGAAACGTCTAAGGAAAATACTTGGTATAGCGTGGAACAAATTAAAAACAAACGAGGAAATTAGAGAAATCGCCAATCAACCACTAATATCTTCAGTAATAAAGAAAAGACGATGGTCATATGTTGGACATGTGATGAGAAGAGATAATAACCGAATAGCAAAGCAAGCCCTCATGTGGGAAACAACAGGTAAGAGGAAAAGAGGAAGACCCAGAGAGACACTGAGAAGAACATTGATGAGAGAGGCAAGAGCAGCAGGAATCGGCTCCCTCAATGAAATAGAGCTGCATGCACAGAACAGAGATAAATGGCGATATTTGATAAAACATCTTTAAAAGAATTGAAAACTGCTAGAACAAAAATTCAGATAAGAGAAGGAGTATCTTGGACTACGCCCTATGGGCCGGCTACGGCTCGAAAGGTCAATAGATAGATAGATAAGGATTAATTGTTTCTGTAAGGTGTTTGTAGAGACATCTGCTTTTCCTGCTAAGCATTCCAAATTGACTAGACCCCTTTTCCACATTTAGACTTATCTGCCTCTCAACGTATACATCATTGTCCCACCCATTCTCCTCCTCTTCTCTCAAGGAATGAAGAACAAACTTGGTGATGTCTTCTTTGTCCAGAGTAAGGCCACACTCAGTGCCTGAGCTACCAGCCAGCTTAAACGCTGTTTCATTACCATGTACACCAGCATGCCCTGGACAATACACTCACGTTTCTGCGCTTACTTTAGAGCCATCCAGGAGCTGCATCCACTCCTGCCGCAGAGACTGTCAAACTTTTGAAGCTTATTTTGAAAGTTCTGATGGTGAGGTAATTAACTTCTACCATTAACCCTACATGTTTTTCTATACAGGCTGTGGGCAATTAATTCTTCTAGAACTTCTTCTAGAATTAATTCTAACAGTTACGTGATCATTACTAACAGTTGGGTAATTAACACTTGCAATATCAATTACATCATCATTACTAACAGTTGGGTAATTAACACATGCACTATCAATTATATCATCATTACTAAGAGTTGGAGAATTAATACTTGTAGAATCAGTTACGTCATCATTACTAACAGTTGGGTGTATATTACTTGCACTATCAATTACATCATCATTACTAAGAGTTGGGCGTATATTACTTGTAGAATCAGTTACATCATCATTACTAACAGTTGGGCGTATATTACTTGCACTATCAATTACATCATCATTACTAAGAGTTGGGCGTATAATACTTGTAGAATCAGTTACATCATCATTACTAACAGTTGGGCGTATATTACTTGTAGAATCAGTTACATCATCATTACTAACAGTTGGGCGTATATTACTTGTAGAATCAGTTACATCATCATTACCAGAAGTTGGGTGTACATCACCTGTAGAAATAGTTTTCTTACTTAGATTTTTAAAACTCTCACTTTCCAGAATGTCATTCCTGTCCAGTTCTGCTAAGAGACTATCAATTTTAATAAACATCTGAGCTTGATCTCTGTGCCAAAATTCTTGAAGTGTTTGTGCGAAGGAACCATTACTATCTTTCTTTTGCTGATGTAATTTTTCATAGTTTACCGAAGCATTAAATTTGTCAATACCGATCTCTGGAAGACGCTGTAGAAAATCATGGACATCTGCACCTAATTTTAAGGCTAAATGATAGAATAGCTTGTTTCTTTCTTGTGAATTTAATTTCCTTTCTGCTGTTAAAGATATATTTTCATTCCTTGACCCAGATGGGCTTACATTTCTAAATGTAGCACCATTACTTTCTGTAATAACATAACCCTCATCAATAAAAACATTCTCTTCAATCTCTCTTTCATTCTCGTTAAGCAGATTGGGTCGCCCAACAAAATCAAGGCTTTCTTGAATAATACTCCTGCGTATTCCATTATTAAGTGTGGCCCAACATACAAGAGAATTAGTCAGATATGTTACACTGTCTTTTGTTTTGTTAGATTCTAATTGTATGACCTTATCAGGCTCAAATTTTTCACTTGGATCTTGTACAGTTTTAACAAACATTTCTGCTAATGGATTTCCCAGGTTTTCTACGATGATTTTAAAGAATCTGTAATACTTTTCCTTATTATTTTGATTGCCATTGCCTAGCATTAATGGATATGCTGCAGTGTCTGTGGCATCTTTTGTTTTATTTAAATTTATTTTTCGCCTTTTGAAGAAACAAATTATTGCTACAATCACTAAAACTATAAAGGTAGGCAAGCCTAATGATAAACCAATTATTAAACCAGTTTGTTCAGAGCCTGCATTTCCTTTAACCGGTTTAGGAATCTCTGTCGTGTTTACCAGTTCAGGAGATGTGATACCATTTGTTGAAGCCTCTGTCGTAATCGTGGATGGTACTCTGGGTGGAATTTTAACACAGTGGAAACGATTAATTGTATATTCCTTCTCTACATAGCCGTCTCTACACTTCCACTCTGCATCTGAAATGGATGTCCCATTCTTGATTCTAACATAGTGACTGTTTGGAGGTTTGGTTGTCCAAAGCTTGCAAGAGGTAAGTTGATGAATTCCATCATTTTGATAATGCCTGTTTAATGAAAAAAACAAAAGTACAGCAATCAGAAATATCAACATATACAATTTCCTTCATCTGTAAGTTTGTAATGCAACATAATTTAAAGTTTAAACTCAACAATTAAAAATAAACACGTCTATAGTGAAATTAAAATATATATATATATATTTTGCATATGCCAGCTTTCACTTCTGGAGAAGTCCCTAGAGACTACGAACTGAATTTTGTGTGTTAATCCATTTTTCCCTGGCAGCCGTGTGCACAGGGGTCCCTCACCACACAGAAAGATAACTCCATCTTCGGAGGTACTCATATTTTTTTTAAGTTGATGAGTAATTGACGTTTCAAGCTGGGCCTCACTGCCAAGGGTTGTTTCTGCAGGGAGAAATCACAGATTAAAATCCCAACTGGTGCAGCCAGGATTTGAACTCACAGTCTCTCTGTCTTGGGAGCATCTTGCCTCAAGACCAACCAGTCCCCCCAAGTTTAAAATATAAAAAGATGTTTGTTTCTGTAGTCTGTTAACTCAAAAACCTGTGTGCTTTTATTCTTTTTGGCCCAAGCTATGTAATGCTGGGAAATCTGCAAATTCACTATTTATCAGGTTTCAATCCTTATCAAATGTTCTTTTCCTTCTTTCCACCTTCCTCCTAATTTGCATTTCAGCATCGAGAGGAGATATAATTTGCGGTCTTTTGTTCTTCTGTTGGCCTGCACTGCTGTTAGCTTGCACAACAGGAATATTGAGAAGATATAACATTCTGCTATTCTTAGTTTTAGCCCTGGTGTTATTTGTTTTTATGTTTGTATATTTTTCATGGCATTAAAATTACTTTTTGCCATTCCTATTCTTTTGTTTACTTCAGTTTTGCATTTTCCATTACTGGTTATAGTATGTCCCAGGTAGATGTAGCTCTGAATTGTCTCCAGGTCTATTCCTTCAATTTTGATATCCACTTGCAGGTTTGGAATATTCTCTGTGTTTATGATCAAAGTTTCTCTTTCTCTCTCTCTCTCTCTGTGATCAAGACTCAATCAGAGTAGGATCCCAGACTCTCACATGAAGACAGCTGTCTGTTTAAGTGAATTGATCGACCCCACAGACAGAACATCATAATTAGAGTCTATTAGATCCACTCTGACTGAATACCTGTTAAAACGTTGCACTGTGTTCTGCACCAGTGCATCCAATTTCAGCCAGCATTTTATTCAGGTTTGCTTTCCTTGGCCTTTGATTGTCCCCAATCTTCCTACAAGGCAACAGGTTGTCTTTTCTGTAGGGGGATTCTGCCCTTAGATGGTCGGCCCTCCCAGGTTTACGAGCACCATCTGCCAGAGTCACTAGAGGTGACTAACACAGACATGCACACACAAAGATATGAGATGTGACTAACACTGACATGCACACAACAATATGAGGCATGACTAACACTGCACACACAAAGATATGAGATATGACTAACACAGACACACACACACTAAGATATGAGATGTGACTAACACAGACACACTCTAAAATATGAGATATGACTAATACAGATACACACACTAAGATATGAGATATGACTAAACACAGTCATGCACACACAAAGATATGAGACATGACTAACATAAACATGCACTTACAAAGATAGGAGATGTAACTAACATAGACATGCACACACAAAGATATGACTAAACACAAACACACAAAGATATGAGACATGACTAATATAGATAGACACACATTAAGATATGAGATGTGACTAGCATGGACATATACACAAATATATGAGACATGATTAACATAGACATGCACACAAGGATATGAGATGTGACTAACATAGACATGCACACTAAGATATGAGATATGACTAAACACACACACACACAAAGATATGAGACATGATTAACACGGACACACACCAAGATATGAGATATGACTAACAAGACATGTGTCTTGAATAAAACAGAACGTGACAACCTTAAGTATGGAATTTATCTGACAAGTACTTTAAACTAAAAGTTCTACCAGATATATACGAATATATGATGAAACATGTAATTTACTATTTGGATAGTTTGTCAAAGAAGGTGTTAATCTCCTCCTGCGTTAGTGGACGCATGATTATCTACTAATTTTGTTCATTTAGACAGCCTCCACAAGAGTCAGAGTGAAATGAATCTCCATTGTCGCCAACCCTCGATGCAGGCAGAAAGCACGACAAGATTGTGTTCTGAGCTTATACTCCAGGCATTGTGCTAGTAAAAGCTAAACTATAACGGCCGCCGTTGAGAATGAACGCAATTCTGCAAATTCAGATCTTGGCCGTTGGGCTTTGTTCAAATGCAAACAAGCATCCATCTTGGTGCGTCCCCTGATCAAAGTTTTAGTCTTTTTAACATTCATATCTAATCCATATTTTTTGCTTGTCATGTTTACTTCATTAAGTAATTGTTGTAGATCTTTAGGATTTTCTGCTAGTAATACAGTATCATCAGCATATCTTAGGTTATTGATTATCTTTCCATTAATGCTTAGGCCTGGTATCTCTGAGATATTTTTAAAGATTTGCTCAGTGTATAGATTGAGCAAACTTGGTGATAGAATGTATTCTGTCTTACTCCTGTACTCCTAATTAGCCCACGAATATGTTATCGCTGCATCTCTCACAGCCTACATCTCTAAATCAGTGGAGACTATCTTGACCTGTTTACTACTTGAGACTTCTCTACTTTCAAGACTTTAACTTGCTAATGTAACCATACCCAATATGCAAGCGGTCGGGTTCTCTAAATCACTGGGATCTACAAATGACTGCAGTCGGTCCATGTTTATGGATATATAAGAAGATTGATATTACCTGCATGCCCTATAGTCTAATCATATATTTTTGTTGATTATGTGTCTAACCCAAACATTTTCATCAACATATATCTTGGCCATTAAGACATCACAGTACAAACACACTTTACCCTGGGGGGCATGATATGCAATCATTGCCTGAACAGTAATGCCCTTCCTCACAAGAAGTCCTCAGGCAGATCTGTGAAGTTGCAACTTCAAATAGCAGATATAGCAGCAGGCCATATAGCGATAATACAGGCATTCTGTTTGGTAAAAAAAAAAATACTAATAAATGATATTTCAAATAATCATAACAACTACTAGTCTTATAAGCTATGAAAATATAAAAATTGTAGTAGACTGTATTTATAATTTAACTTATACAGCAAAATCATCATGAGGAATCAACAAAAACACAACACTCAAATAAGAACAAAACATTTACTATGCACATGTGCACAATCTGGAAAAATAAAATCCTGTGAAAATTCCAGATTAAAAAATGTATGCAAAAGGAAAATTATAACTGTAACTATTGTTATATCAGTGAGGCTGGGTGGTCTAGCTAGAGATAAGACATTGGCCTCTGGACTGGAAGGTACTGGTTTCACAACCCACCACAGATTGTGGACATTTTTTTAACTTCGAATTCATGGTTTCTTTGTGGCTTTATCTTTCCCTGATCTCCGGGCAGTGAGATCAAATGTTTACCCCCATCACGCCAAGTGGCGTATAGGGAATATGGAGTTATTGACCATAAATTTTACAGACCTTCAGCACATGATTTTTGGGGTAATGTGGTCGGTATTACGCCCATGCCGCTTTACTTTCCCAGAAAAAATCTGCCTTCACACAGGGATGCCCAAAATTGTTAAGCAAATTTACCTATGCCAACAGTGGACAAGTCAGACTTAAAGGTACGGATATCATGACTTTGCTGTAACTAGCGACACAATTTTAGGCAAATCTACCTAAGGCACAGATATTGTGACTTTGTGTAACTAGTGACACACTTTTTAAGCAAATCTACCTATGCCTAACGATGGATGAGTCAGACCTAAAGGCACAGATATTGTGACTTTGCTGTAACTAGTGACAGACACAACGCATAGATGTCCATTAAACAGGAAAACAAAACACTAAGAAGAAGAGATAGCTACAGCGAAAAATAAACCTAAAAGGAGGAGGCAAAGTCACCTCCCAGCAGCAAAGCTGGAAGGTGTCAGCGACCCACAGCTAATGGCTTGTGACAGGATTGGTGAACCAGAACTATTCAGACCCTACTCCACCTCTCCATGATGGCTCCAGTAACACAGACTAATCTGTCTAGTCTAGTCAAGCGAGAGGGATCGAAGAGGGAAGACCACCCCGTACTAAAAAAAAATATGCTTAAGTCAGATGTGTTGGGCCGTCAAAAAGCACAAATATCACAGTTTTACTGCAAACCACAACACAGACACACCATCTTGGAGTCCTCTTAAGGGTGGATGATGAGGAGGTGTATTCCTTTAGTCATCGGGCAAACACAAGCAAGCAGCAACAACCTAAAAGAAGGAAAACTTAATACAGACTTGAATATGAATGATCTGTTAGCCTTGGAAGACAGCTTTTATTGCAGAGACAGCTTTGACTACTAGCAACTGCTGCCATGCAAGTAGTCAATGAAAACCAAAAGCTATGGAAACAGTCCTGAACAAATGTATATGGAAGATAGATGCACCAAGCTACTGGTGTAAAACACAATGCATTGCAATCTGAAAAATAAGCAAGGTGAGAAAATAAGAACACACAGAGAAAAACATTGACAAGAGCTGAGAGTTAGAAGTTCACCCAGAATATAGACATAGCTATGTAAGATGTCTGATTGCAATAGACATATGTTACATGTTAAATTAATAAATAATAGAAATTCCTCTTGTGGGAAACGCAAGAGGAAAAGAGGAAGACCAAGAGAGACACTGAGAAGAACATTGATGAGAGAGGCAAGAGCAGCAGGAATCAGCTCCCTCAATGAGATAGAGCTGCTTGCACAGAAGAGAGACAAATGGCGAGATTTAATAAAATATCTTTAAAAGAATTGAAAACTGCTAGAACGAAAAATTCAGATAAGAGAAGGAGTATTTTGGTCTACGCCCTATGGGCCGACTATGGCTCGAAAGGTCAATAGATAGATAGAATAGAAATTGCAAATTAAATATAAAACTAACTTATGCTATATAGAAGACAAAAGTATTAAGTGCAGATAATGAATAAGATATACAGACATTCCAAGAAACAATAAATAAGATTTCTTCTTCTGCTTCTACATTCATCATCACTGAGTGTCGCCTCCACATCGAAGGTTGGCTACCATGGAGCGCCATTCTGCTCTGTTTCTTGCTTTGATAGTGTAGGTTGTCATAGGCTGACTTGTCCATCTTTTGATGTTACTCATACACATTAGTCTTGGTCTGCCTCTGCCTCTTTTACCTTTGTATTTTCCCTTCCAATATTACTTTTAGTAGGCCTCTGTGTCTTTTAACATGCCCAAAAAATCTCATTTGTCTTGTTTGAATTGTGTTTAGTAGTTTTCTTTCAATTTTTAGTTGTTTTAAGACCTCATCATTTGTTTTACTTTCTTTCCATTCAATTCTTCTTATAAGTCCATATTTTAAAGGCTTCAATTTTCTATTTGGTTTTCTTGTCTAATGCCCATGTTTCTGCACCAAACAGGAATGTTGAGAAGATATAATATTCTGCTATTCTTAGTTTTAGCCCTGGTGTTATTTGTTTTAATGTTAGTATATTTTTCATGGCATTAAAATTGCTGTTTGCAATTCCTATTCTTTTGTTTATTTCAGTTGTAAATTATTCATCACTAGTTAAAGTATGTCCAAGGTAGTTATAGCTACTGTCTCTAGGTCTATTCCTTCAATTTTGATAACCACGTGTGGTTTTGAGTAATTTCTTCGTCTATGATCATAGTTTTAGTCTTTTTGATATTCATATCTAGTCCATATTTTTTGCTTCTCATGTTTATTTCATTAAGTAATTGTTGTAGATCTTCAAGATTTTCTGCTAGTAGTACAGTATCATCTGCATATCTTAGGTTATTGATTATCTTTCCATTAATGTGTATGCCTCGCATCTCTGTGATGTTTTTAAAGATTTTCTTAGCACTGATGCATTATCCAATGAGTATTTCTCTTTGTTGTTCGTCTTTCAAAGAACATGTATTGTCTTTAAGTGTTGTGGTGTGGTTGCAGAAACTAATAATATTGTCTTTAAGTGTTGTGGTGTGGTTGCAGAAACTAATAATATTGTCTTTAAGTGTTGTGGTGTGGTTGCAGAAACTAATAATATTGTCTTTAAGTGTTGTGGTGTGGTTGCAGAAACTAATAATATTGTCTTTAAGTGTTGTGGTGTGGTTGCAGAAACTAATAATATTGTCTTTAAGTGTTGTGGTGTGGTTGCAGAAACTAATAATATTGTCTTTAAGTGTTGTGGTGTGGTTGCAGAAACTAATAATATTGTCTTTAAGTGTTGTGGTGTGGTTGCAGAAACTAATAATATTGCCTTTAAGTGTTGTGGTGTGGTTGCAGAAACTAATAATATTGTCTTTAAGTGTTGTGGTGTGGTTGCAGAAACTAATATCTGAGCATGTTATCCTGATACATCCAACTTCAGCAAAACATTTGTGGAAGAAATGTCTCCCCTGTCTATCCCTATTCGCTTGGTTCGTTTGTTGCAAGAATCACTGCCGGAAAGTTGAGTTGTCTGATCAATCATTTGCTAGTCCTGTTGCAAGAATCACTGCTGGAAAGTTTTGTTCTCTTTGACCAATCATTAGCTGGTCCTGTTGCAAGAATCACTGCTGGAAAGTTTTGTTCTCTTTGATCAATCATTTGCTGGTGCTGTTGCAAGAATCACTGCTGGAAGGTTTAGTTCTCTTTGATCAATCATTTGCTGGTCCTGATGCAAGAATCACTGCCGGAAGGTTTAGTTCTCTTTGATCAATCATTTGCTGGTCCTGATGCAAGAATCACTGCTGGAAGGTTTAGTTCTCTTTGATCAATCATTTGCTGGTCCTGGTGCAAGAATCACTGCTGGAAGGTTTAGTTCTCTTTGATCAATCATTTGCTAGTCCTGATGCTAGAATCACTGCCAGAAAGTTTAGTTGTCTTTGATCAATCATTTGCTAGTCCTGATGCTAGAATCACTGCCAGAAAGTTTAGTTCTCTTTGATCAATCATTTGCTGGTCCTGATGCAAGAATCACTGCTGGAAAGTATAGTTCTCTTTGATCAATCATTTGCTAGTCCTGATGCTAGAATCACTGCCAGAAAGTTTAGTTCTCTTTGATCAATCATTTGCTGGTCCTGGTGCAAGAATCACTGCTGGAAGGTTTAGTTCTCTTTGATCAATCATTTGCTAGTCCTGATGCTAGAATCACTGCCAGAAAGTTTAGTTCTCTTTGATCAATCATTTGCTGGTCCTGATGCAAGAATCACTGCTGGAAAGTATAGTTCTCTTTGATCAATCATTAGCTGGTCCTGATGCAAGAATCACAGAAGGAAAGTTTAGTCTTTGATCAATCATTAGCTGGTCCTGATGCAAGAAGCCAACTATGAGTCACTAATCACTTTCAGCCCAAATGCTTGTCAGGCATCTTCTTCTACTTCTTCCTGTCAACTCCTTGTCGAGCATCAGACTACAACAAACACATTCCAAGACATTCTGTTTCATGCCATTCTTTTAAGATCATTCCATGTCCTCCTCATCCTCTTCATCTCTGCTTCCATCTGTCTTCACCAAGAATATTTTGGTCTTCCTCTTTGTCACTTCCTCAGGGGATTTCATAAAAGGGCTTGTCATGTTCTCAGATGGCTTCTGCAGTGTGTGTCCTAACCAGTGTTATCATCTTCTTTGTATCTCTTTGTCCACAGGTATTTGATTGTATTTTCCCACAATTCTAGACTTGTGAGTTTAACCTGCCATTTCTATCCTTTTATTCAATGCAAGTATCCATTAATGAAAGTCTGTATCTTTGTGTTTGTCATTTTTACTGTTCTCTAAATGTTTCACAGCCATATAATACAACTGATTAAACATTGGAGTTGAAAATTTGTATTTTTGTTTTGTAGTCTTCTTCTTCTTCTTTTAGATTTGTAAGATTTTACATCTAGTAGAGGTATTTCTCATATTATTACTGCCAACTGTATTAATTCTTATGATTTTGGTCTTATCTCTATTTATTTTCAGTCCCAGCCGTTTTAATCCCTCGTCCGTCAAGTATGCTAAATTTTATCTTGCATCTTCTTCTGTAATCATTGCTCATTCAAACTAGGACTCAATAATCTCTTACGAAGGCAGCTGTCTGTTTAAAGTGATTCGATTGTCCTGTATAGTTTCTCTTCCAGTGAGGTGGGTGTGGACCACATTGTCCTTCTCAGGTCTGTGAACTGGGGGGCAATCCTGTAGAACATGTTTTGGTGTCATGTTATCCAAGGTACAGTGGCATTGGCTGGTAGTTCCTATTTTGAGTTTGGTGAACATGTGGTTTCTCCTTCTGTTTTGACCAGTGCAAAGACGAAGTATGATAACTTGAACCCTCCTTGATAGTTGGAGGTATCCATCCTTCTCGTTATACTTTGGGTGTTCTTATTTCAATTTTTCATAGTACTGGCCCTTGATGATGGATTTGGCTTCATCGTACTGACCAGATGGTTCTCTTGTGGTAATCTCTGTCCTTCATAAGCTAATTTGTCTGCACATTTGTTTCCGTGTATGTTACACTGTGATGGTATCTACTGGATGACAACTCTCTGGAAGTTATTGCACAGTTGATCTTGCATCTGTTCATGATAATAGAAGAGCTATGTCATCAACAATTTCTAAGTCATCTGGTTTTTTTTTTCTGGCATCTTGCCCCTATCTATCTACCTTTCATTCGCCTGAAGTATTATCTATATCTGCAATGTCATTTCCTGTATAAATTTTAGTCTTTTGTAATACTTGCAGTGGCCCATATAGTTTTGTCTGTAGCATTGTATCTATAAGCCAATGGATTTTCCTCAGTCTATTATATTCAGTACAGTCTTGAAGTATGTGTTCAGCTGTCTGGGCTGTCTGTCCATATGTACATGTAGCTGAGGTGCTAATCTTGAATTTTGTATACATGTGACCATGGAGTTGATTGTGCCCTGTTCTAAGGGAATAATAATAACTTGTTCCCCATCTATTCATATTATGACAAGCATCCTGATTTGAGGCTTATGGTCTTCTGGTTGATTTTATTATCTACTGAAGGGAGGTCAAAAAGTAATGCACACCAATGTTTTTCTCGGCTAATAATAAAGATAGGAATATGAAATTTTGCACACTTGGAATATGACATGTTCCAATTATGTGCACCAAATTGCACAGCATTCTGATAAATATTACGCAATCTATGAACCGTTAAAATGGAGCTTGTCAACAATGTCCGTTACAAACAGCGAATTGTCATAGAATTTCTGGTTGCAGAAAAAGAAACTGTGGCAAACATTCATAAACGACTGTGTGCAGTGTACTAATGTTCTGCAGTCGATAGGAGCACAGTTAGTCGCTGGGTTCAGAGAATTAAAGCTGCAGAAAGTGTACGAGTGGAGCTGCATGATTTACCGCGTTCTGGACGTGTTGCCTCGGCTACCAGCACAGACATGTTAAACCGGGCTGATGCCATTATTCGTAAGGATAGGCATATCACTAGTCAGCAATTGGCATTGCAGCTTACAGTCAGCAAGGGAAGTGCAATCGCAATTTTTAAAACTCTCGGATATTCAAAGATTTGCGCTCGATGGGTTCCTCGGTGCCTAACAAATGATCACAGAGTTCAAAGGAAAACATTCTGTTCTGAATTGTTGGAGCGTTTCGGTGTTGAAGGAGAAATGTTTTTGTCAAAAATTGTTACCGGTGACGAAACGTGGGCACATTATTATGAGCCTGAAACAAAAATGCATTTAATGGAATGGCATCATCCGCAGTCACCAAAAAGAAAAAAATTCAAAACATCTCCATCAGCCGGAAAGGTGATGATCACTGTCTTCTGGGACATTGATGGTGTGATTCTTGTTGATGTAATGACAAGAGGTGAGACAATCAACTCGACAGCTTACATCAATACACTGACAAAACTCAAAAATCGGTTCCACAGAGTTCGGCCTAATAAGCCATCTGCAGATTTGTTGCTTCAACATGACAATGCACGCCCTCACACAAGTCTGGTAACACGGGAAGCAATCAACAAATTTGGTTGGACTGTACTGCCCCATCCTCCTTACAGCCCTGATCTTGCTTCCTCAGATTTCCATCTGTTTGGACCACTCAAAAAATTCCGGCGTGGGACACACTTTGACAATGATGAGGATGTGATCCGTGCAGTTAAAAAATGCGTACTACGCGAGCAGGACAAAACTTGATACAAACGAGGCATTCATGACCTAGTTTCGCGTTGGCGTAAGGCAATACGCTTGGACGAGGATTATGTTGAAAAATAGGTAGTGTAAAGGGGATGTTCAGCTACAATCTGTGAAAATTTCACACATTTTGCCCGAATAGTTTCCGAGAAAAAAATTGGTGTGCATTACTTTTTGACCTCCCTATGTATTTCTTCTGATGGTATGTAACTCGTGCTGTCTTGCCCCTAAAAAATAAAACAAAATATTCAAACTTAGTATTTCAACCTTAAAGCACACTCTCTTAAAGTGATACACAGAGATATCTGATACCTGCAACTGTGAAGCATTCCAGCAGACTCACAAGCATGAACTACAAGTGTGCACTGTAATCAACAACAAGAGAATGAAAGTTTAGCCGACAGAAACAAGCCTGCATGACAAACTATGGGGAACAAGAGTAAACATTAAGAACAGCATCCAAATTCATGATCCATTTGTCGAAATGCATAACAAAAGTTGATACATCATCATGTGCCATACTGGTTGGCTTAAGTGATCATATCCTTCCACAATCTTCTATCTACAGTGCATCGTATCAGTTCTGTTGTTGACTGTTTTCCATGCCATGATACCAAGCTATCTAGTATTTTCTCTCTTTGCCGTCCATGATCTATCTTTCCATTTATTTTGCCTGTTGTAACCAAGTATTCCAACGTTCCTCTTCTCATGATGTGCCCAAAAATGTTTGTTTCTTTCTGATGTTTTCTAGGAGCTCCCTTTTGTGTTGGCCTTTTTGAGAATTTCCTCATTGGTCTTTTGAGCCGTCCAGGGAACTTTCAACATTCTTCTGAGAAATCCCATCTCTGTGGCCTCTAATCGTCTTGTCATTTGTTTGTCTACTGTCCATGATTCGTTTCCATAGGTCAGAATTGGTTCCATATAGCACCGATGAACTCTCTTTCTCACTTCTATTGACATAAGATTTGCTGCATAAGATATTTTTCATTTTCTGAAATGCTATTTTGGCCTGAGCTATTCTGCTTTTTATTTCTGTGGTGCATCTTCCATCTGATATTATTATTGTGCTCAAGTATTTGAAATGTTGCACTTGTTTCAGATTTGTCTCGTTTATTTTTATGCTGCATGATGGTGATGATTGTTTCTTCGATATGACCATTACTTCTGTTTTCTTACTTCAGACTGAGATCTTTTTAGTTGCCTTCTTTTACTATTATGTCTATCATTTCTTGTAGTTCATTCTCTGTCTCTGCTGTTAAGACTGTGTCATCTGCATATCGCAAATTACTTATGTTGTGACCGTTGACTTTAATTCCTTTTTTGTCTATTATTGATCTCATAATATTTTCGCTGTAAAGTGAAAACAAATCTGGCGACAGAACACAGCCTTGTCTAACTTCTTGTTTTATGTATTGGAATTATCCTGTTTGGTTGCTAATTCGTATAGCCGCTAATACATAAAGAAGAAAAAAAGTGTGCTTATTTTGCATCAACTTTTAAGAAAAACTGAATATATGTGGTCTGCATTGAGAGGATGATGATTTAAACTAATAATCAATATTACTTGATGTGTTAATTGGTTGAATAGGTTACCTCAGTTTTAACACGACCGGCATTGTCTATACATATCTCCGTATATACAACCATGCGAAAGAGCCTCGTCAACCAAGCGGTCTCACATGGTTGTATATACGGAAACACATGTAAACATTCCTGATCATGCATGTTAAAGTTGAGGTAACCTATATAGAGTGTCGTTTCTCTCTCCCCCCACCCCCAATATATTTTTAGAACTCTTCCACCTGTGGTTTGTCCCTCCATTAGTATACATTAGCAACATCGGGTACCTTGCGCGACTATCGTTCATTTTCCTTCTGGTCACAGCACAGTACACAGGGGTCCATTTGTATTCCTATTTCTCATTCTAGTTTGAAATTATTTTATTTTAGATACTCTATTATTAGTTAGCTATGTAGAATGGCTGGGAACATCTGGCAAGTGATCGCACATCATGGAGAGCATGTATAGGAATGGTATAACATCATTTGAGACTGTGCTAAGGCAAAACTTAGAAGAGAAAAGACTCATGAAAAAGGATGGAAAACCCTGTGGATCCGTGGGCCTGACTTGTTCATCTGTGGCCGTGTGTGTTTATCAAACATTGGTTGTTGATGGATTGCCACGAGTTGATACGAGCGTGTTTGCCCTTTGACTCATAGAATGTGGCGGGTCGTAATGGCTTTCTTGACATTCCTGGCTCTTACTGGAGGTTGGAGGTCATCTGTCCCAGGCTACGCTAGGAAACTACTAGTCCAGCCCAGAGGTACTGCAATACTGGTCCTCAATCAGTAACAGCCACGACTACAGGGAACACGTCGATCCTAGCTTCTGTTAGCCAGTCTGTTTTGACGCAGACTGTTACCAGGGGAGAATGCGAGGAGGTAGATCTGCTAGGTCTTGGCCAGCTGATGGTGCACCGGCCCTGCTATTGCAACCGCAGGTTGCAAGTGCTTATGCTTCCCCTATCAAACATTGGTAGAATTAGCCATGAGAAAAGCTGCTCGACAAAACAAAACCTAAAGAAAAAATACACAATAGCCTCCACCAGACCATCTTAGCTTAGCATTTTATATGCATTCATTTATATGCATTTCTTTGCCTTGACCGCAAACTTAAACAGAAAAGATATACTATAACACAAAAGGGTATTATTTAATTGCATGGTTTCTTAAAGAGCAAGGAATTAAAGAAAAATTTGCAGTCGCAGTATCAAACAAATATGAAATCCACCAACAACTAGAAAATACAATAAATATAGAAGATCATTGGAAACTGGTAAAGTATATAATGAAGGAGACATATAAAGAAACACTGGGGAAAAAAGAATGCTAGAATAAGGCATGGATGACAGCAGAGACCCAAGGAGAAATTAAAGAAAGAGAGAATAAGAAAGCAGACATAAATAAAAACAAAACAAGAAGTACTGAAAACCAAGAAGCAGGAAACTTACAAGAAGTAAGAAGATGGCATTTAAAGGGATAAGAAGATATATATAGATGAACTAGCTACAAAGGCAAAGGAAGCAGAAATAACAGAGGAAATAAAAGAAATATGAAAGAACTGTACAACAGCACAAAGCAATTAAGCGGAACATACAAACAAGATCAATGCTTTTATTAAACATAAGTATGAAAATCTGCTTAGTAATATAAGGAAACAAATGAAGAGATGGAAGGAGCACTTTGAAGAACTCTTGAGCAGACCTGGCCCACATAACTCTCTAGATGTACTACCAGCAGAAGAAGAGTTACACGTTAGCTGTGGAAAGCCAAGCAAGGAAGAAATAATGAAAGCCATAAGCTATTAAAAAATAGTACGACCACAGGACCAGATGAAATTCCTTCAGAAAATATCAAAGCAGATATTAACACCTCTACCAAGATGTTACATAATCTACTAGATAAAATTTGGGAGAGGGAAGAAATACCTAAAGACTGGAAAGAAGGTTATATGATCAAACTACCAAAGAAAGGAAGTTTACAGGAGTGCACAAATTATAGGGGAATTATGCTACTATCAGTGCCAGGAAAAATACTAAGCAGAATCATTCAGGAGAGACTAAATGAGGCCATAGAGAAACATTTGAGAGATGTACAAGCAAGTTTTAGGAAAAACAGATCATGAGCTGATCAAATAACTACCTTAAGTATAATAGTTGAACAAAGTTTATTAACCTGATAAAAACAATGTATGAAGGAATGAAATGTAGTGTTGTGTACAAAGGGCACCTTACAGAAGCATTTGAAATAAGAACAGGAGTAAGACAGGGATACCTTTTATTTCCATTTCTCTTTCTACTGGCCGTAGATTAATTATGAAAATAACTCATGAAAATAATAATAAATTTAATCCAGTGGTCCCGGAGCAAGCAACTTAAAGACTTGACTTTGTTAATGACATAGCTCTCCTATCACATAATCATCAATAGATGCAAGATAAAATGAACATACCTGATGAGAGTTCACAACTGCTAGGACTGAAAATAAATACAGATAAGATCAAACTAATTAGAATTACTGAAGTTTGTAATAACCAAATAACAATAGGAGAAATACCTCTACTAGATGTACAATCTTACATATATCTGAGCAGTAATAAGAACAAAGAGGGAGGAACTGAGAATAATACCAGAATAAGGATATCAAAAGCAGGAGGAGCATTCATTGCACTGGGAAACATATGAAAATCAAAATAAATTAGGTTAGAAATAAAAATAAAAATTTTCAAAACTAATGTTAAGTCAGTCCTATTACATGGCTGTGAAACATGGAGAACAACAAAAATGACAAACATGAAGATACAAACCTTCATTAATGAATACTTGCTAATAATAAAAGAATGGAAATGACAGGACAAAATCACCAACACAGAATTAAGGAAAAGTACCAGTGGCTAAAGAGATACAACGAAGACAATGGCGCTGGACAGGGGACACACTGAGAAAGCCACCTGAGAGTATTAAACAACAGGCCCTTTTTTGGAATCCCCAAGGAAAAAGACAAAGAGTGAAAGAGGAAGACCAAAATATTCTTGGCGAAGATAGATGGAAGCAGAGATGAAGATGACTGGGAAGACATGGAATGATCTTAAAAGAATGGCAAGAAACAGAAGGGACTGGAATGTGTTTGTTGAGGACCTATGCTCCACTGGGGTTCAAAGGTAGAAGAAATAGCTTAGTAAATCAAAGATTTAATTGAATTATTATTGATTTGAAGATTTAGATCTGCCACGACTAAGAAGAGTTAAGTTTTTAAAAAATTTTTTGTATTTTTCTATAAATTTTATACCCGTGTGTTACCGGGGCCTCATTATGAGGGAAGTAAAGAATAGTGACACTGTGTCCTTCCAGGCATGTCGTAAGAGGCGACTAAGGCGGTTGATCAATGGCCTGACAAGCTGTCATTGTTAAAAAAAGTATTGTTATGGAAACAGAGCCATAGATTTTGGAAGCAGTGATCTTTGCAATATGTGACATTTTGGCACACAAGGTTTCTATTTTTGAGTTTGTGGTTCTGCCCTATGTGCCGTCTTCGGCTCGAAAGGACAATAGACAGATAGATATAAATTTTGGCAGTACCTAAATAAGACTTAGTCATTCAGAAGACAAAGAATACTAAAAAGTACTGATTCAAATTTATTAATAATCAACGTAAAAGCTAATTATATTTTTAAAATATAATTATGGAGGTAAATATAATAAAGCTGATAAAGGATAAAGTTGATTTTACAAAAATAAGTTGATATGAGGAGTAATTCACTTCAAGGTCTGACAGTTGAAAGATCGTGAGACACAAGTCTAGAATGTCTGCCCTATGTGGCAATGGTCTTCAGCTGGTAAGGACAATAATAGATAGATAAAGTTGATAAATAGTAGAGTGTAGACTAGGGCCATGAGTGAAACCACAGATAAACAAAGTAAAGACAAAGTACATAATAAAGTCAGTAAAGAGAGTCTACCCAGTAGTCAGTAGTGACTTGAATGACCTAATCTAACTCTTAACTTAACTAACAGAAGATTTCATTGAAGTCTTAAGTTAAGTTGCTTCTGCTACATACTTAACAGTAAACTTCTTACTGTATATGGCCTTTAGCATTTTGACAGACGGTTGGTAGCAAGCAATCATGATAAGTCAGTGGTTTGTTGACAGACGGTTGGTAGCAAGCAATCATGATAAGTCAGTGGTTTGGTAAAATATTAGTGTTTTATACTGGAAGCTATTTTTGCTGAACAGCTTCTCTCGTGGCTGAATCTGCCAAATATTGGATAGACAGATTTGACCGCATTATGAACAAGATGTATTTGTTGTGGCTGGCCTTATCTCCTTTCTAACTTGTTCCTGCGACTTTTGTATTCTGAATTTGATGTCAACGCTGCCTCGAATGTTGCTGGGAGTTTTTTTTTATGTTTCATGTTTGTTCTTCATGTGCTACGATCAACCGTCTGCAGCCATCTAACATATCTCCAGTTTCTTTCCTTAATTGTAAATGAGATCTTTGAATTATTTAATACTATTATTTAATTACTGATTTATTGTAATGTACACTACTGCATACACTAATAACATTAATAAAAATAATAATCCCCATCAAGTACCATGCCTGCTGGTGGCATAGAAAGAAAAAAAAAGATGATCAGGCATGTCTCTCCACAACTTTCGATCTCGACAAATAATATAAAATAATAATAAATTAATAATAATAGAATTCTTTTCTTTACCTTACCTTTTTTAGCCTTTCAAACAATTCGACTGATATTTTGTTTCTGTCTTTAGTTAGTCAGGTCACATTCATATTCTGTCCACAGAATCGGTATCACTACAACAAACATCCTTGCAGTCGGGAATTCCCGTCGTGTTTGGTCATTCCTTGAAAAGATCTTCTACTGCGCTACAATTCAGTCACTACTTGGTAGACTCTCAACTTTACTGATTTACTGACTTTATTGTGTACTTTGTCTTTTTTATCTGTGGTTTGACTTATGGCTCGAGTCTACACTCTACTTTTTATTTTAGCAACTTTATCTATCTATTATTATTGTCCTTCTTTCGAGCTGAAGACCATTGCCGTGATTGCCACAAAGGGCAGAAATTCTTAATTTTAGACTTGTGCCTTCTTCTTACGGATTCTGATTCTTACGATCGGATCTTTCAACGTCAGACGCTGCCTAACTAATAATACTTAGCCTGGCATAATAATCCTAAATAAGGCGACGACTCCAAACGACTTCCATCGAATAATGAGTGCACAGTCACTTCCTGACTCCAGCTTCCTCGAAAACACATTTAAAACAAACAAGGTTTAAAAGCAACTACGTTAGTCTCTGCAAAAACATATATATACACATACACACTACTGTTACTGTATACGCCTATACGGCCATTTTGATTTTGCATTCATTGTGACTTCAGTTGGCGGCATGGTCTCCTGTCGGCTTATCTTGAGCTGTACACTACAGGAACAAAAAGCTGGATCACTTCAATTGGGTTTTAATTAGCTCATCGGAGATTATCTCTCCCTAATCCTTTCACACAAAAATACGTTAACTGATAATGAAATGTCACTTCCTTTAATAAATGTAAAAAAATCCTTCAGTGTTAGTAGATTTATTTAATTCCAAATCAAAAACTGCACCATCTTCTATATCGCTCTTCTTTACTGAAAAACAAAGAGTGTGTTTGTTTCTTGTTTTCATTATGTAAGATTCAGAATTCCCGGAACGCTTTTCTGTTTCAACCCCAGTACACAGACCTGAGAAGAGCAATGTGGTCCACGCCCACCTCCCTGGAAGAAAACTATATGGGGCAATCGATTCGCTTAAACAGACAGCTGACTTCATGAGAGAGTCTGGAATCCTACTCTGATTGAGTCTTGATCGCAGAGAGAGAGAGAGAGAGAGAGAGTTTCAAGATTTAGAACTGCCTGGAGTTTTTCATTGAATTAAAAGTATTACAATTTTGAAAATAACACAAAAAAGTGGGGACTAATTTTAGTCTTTTAGTGGGCAACGAAAAAAAACAAAACAATGAAGTTTTGTAACATCTGAAAATAGAGTTATTTAACACAATTCCAACAAGGCAAAGGATTTTTTTTTTAACACAAGAGATTTCATCCCTACATTGAGTGCCGTCTCCGCATCGAATGTCGGCTACCATGGAACGCCATTCCGCTCTGTCTCTTGCTTTGATGGCACAGATTGTCATAGGCTGACTTGCCCATCTTTTTGATGTCCTCGAAGTGTTCGGAGACTTCCGGATAGTGCCGCTTCAAGCATCGAAAATCACGATGCGAGATCCCTCACCTTCCCATAACACTACATTGGTACTCATATTCTGCCAGCGCTAGGTCGACCGCGGGAGTATTTTTTTTCCAACCACGAGTACAACTCACACTTCTTGTTTATCTCGTCTAATCACAGGACTGATTTCCTAACAATCTCCCCTCCAGTATCCCATAGCACTCGGTCATCCGTCCACGCGCTTATAGCTTTTTGAATCTGCATCAGTTAAGTCTCGCTTTATATATATATAAACAGCAAAAGCAGCTTTCAAAAAATGAGGAAGAAACTATGCAATCCATTTTTGACAATAGAAACAACAAAAAGAGTTCTTAAATGTTATGTAGAGCCAGTCTAAACATATGGATGTGAATCATGGACAATAGGACAACAGACAAGAAAATCTGTGGAGTATGTAGAAATGTGGTTTTACAGAAGAATGTTGAGAGTAGTACCATGGACAGCTAAGAAGAGTAATGAAAACGTTCTGAAAGAGGCCAAAGCAAAAAGAGAGCTAATTTCCAATATTAGGAAGAAACAATCATCATTTTTTGGCCATGTAATGAGAAGAGAACAGTTGGAATATATGTAACAACTGGGAAAATTGAGGGACGAAGAGATAGAGGGAAGCAAAGAGAAAAGATACCAAACAGCTTAGAGAATGGCTTGGCAGAAGTTGAACAACAGAAATGATAAATAACTGTCGTGATCGAAAATTGTGGAGAGACATGATCACCTACGTCAGCAGACATGATACTTGATGATTTTATATATATGTATGTGTGTGTATATATATATATATATATTTATATAACCCGTTTCTCCATCAGACATAATTTTTAGTAGGACGATTACTGTGTGTGGCCCTTTTCGTCTTGTCAGACGGTCTAGTGGAGGCTATTGTGTATTTTTTAGGTCTTGTTTTTGCCGAACAGCTTCTCTCGTGGCTAATTCTACCAATGTTTGACAAACACACGCGGTCACATAATGAACAGGTCAGGTTCACTGGTCCACAGGGTTTACCATCCTTTTTCTTCTGTCTTTTCTTTTCTAAGTTTTGTCTTAGCACACTCTCAAAAATTGTTATACCGTTCCTTATACAATGTTCTCCATGATGTGCGATCACTTGCCAGATGTTGCCAGTCGTTTTCACAGATGGAGAAGTCTTTCAGAGATGATTTGCAGATATGACAGATATCAGAGCTGATATCGTAGTTTAGGTCAGTCGATTTGTCTTTTTTCCGTGTGTTAGTTCACCATATAGTATTTGCCTAGGGATGCGCTTCTCTTCCATTCGTTGAACATGCTCTAGCCATCTTAGTCTTCGACTTCTGAGCATCGACATGATTGTTGGGGTTTTAGCACGTTGCAGGACAGTTAAGTTGATTATTTTGTCCTGCCATTTGATGTGCATTATTTTGCGGAGACATCGCATGTGGAAGACATTTAGTCTTTTTCCTGGTTTGAGTATGTTGTCCAGGTTTCGGATCCATATATATAGTAGTGTGCTAAGCACACATGTTTTACGATTACTACATAATACAAACATATAACTAATAACTAATAATACCTTACAATTCCAGACAGCAGTAATTCTTAGTAACAACAGTAAGTGATATAATTTATTTTCTACTGTATTTTTAGTCACTCACTTTTTGCTAGTAATACTTGTATTATTAGTGACGAAGGCTTTGCAAATTAAAGCACTGACTGCATCATTATTTTAAGGAAAGCAACGCCTAATATACCCACAGCCGATTTACTAAAACTTGCGGGAATTTCCGTTCAGCCCGCAGACCTGAGCAAAATAAGGCACGTGGGCTGAGAGGGTTTTCCCGAAACACAACAAAGTAACAAGCTTGTAACAAGAGCAACACTGCTCGTAACGCTGGCCTCTATTGCTTTGTTTTTCAATAGGCCGAGTATCAACACTATTGAAAAACAAGGCAATAACTACGGATGCAAAAAGGGAAATATACAAATCAATGTTTTTACCAATTCTGTGGTATCAGTGCCAGAATTGGACGCTGGACTCTAGAACAATAAGAAAGATAACGACCACCGAAATGAAATGTGTCAGAAGAGTGACAGGAAACAGCTTAAGGGACAGAGTAAGAAACACTGACCTGAGGAAGAAACTCGAAATTGAACCAGCATACATAAAGAAACAACAGATAAATTGGTTCGGCCACATAACAAGGCAAAAAGAACTAACAATGACTCAAAGAGCCATAAACAAACGCTACGAAAACGCCAGATTAAGAGGAAGACCGAGAAAGAGATGGATAAAGGGAATACTAGAGTCACTAGGAGGGATAACACCAGAAGAGGCCAACAGAAGAGCAAAGAATCGCAAATTGTATCTCCCCTCGACGCCAATGGAGGTAGGATAGAAGAAGAAGAAAACGCTGGCCTCAATATAGTTGGCTGTTCACTAACAGCTCTTTAGAAGACTATCAAAGCGTTCTAAGAGAATTAATCTTCAACTTTGACGTTTAATTTTAATTTAATTTCTGTCGGTCTTGATGTTGTGACAGCATCCACTGTCATCAACAACTTAAAGTATTCATTGGTTGATTATGTGAACGGACATCATTGCGCTTTGAGTAAACACATACTGTATATATGGCCCTTTTCGTCTTGTCAGACGGTCTAGTGGAGGCTATTGCGTATTTTTTTGAGGTATTGTTTTTGCCGAACAGCTTCTCTCGTGGCTAATTCTACCAATGTTTGACAAACACACGCGGTCACATAATGAACAGGTCAGGCTCGCTGGTCCACAGGGTTTACCATCCTTTTTCATGAGTCTCTTCTCTTCTAAGTCCTGTCTTAGAACAGTCTCAAATGTTGTTATACCGTTCCTTATACGTGCTCTCCATGATGTGCGATCACTTGCCAGATGTTGCCAGTCGTTTTCACAGATGGAGAAGTCTTTCAGAGATGATTTGCAGATATCTCTATATCGTAGTTTAGGTCTGCCGATTTGTCGTTTTCCGTGTTTTAGTTCGCCATATAGTATTTGCATAGGAATGCGTTTTTCTTCCATCCGTTGGACATGCCCCAGCCATCTTAGCCTTCGACTTCTGAGCAACGACATGATTGTTAGGGTCTTAGCACGTTGCAGGACAGTTAAGTTGGTTATTTTGTCCTGCCATTTGATGTGCATTATTTTGCGGAGACATCGCATGTGGAAGACATTTAGTCTTTTTCCTGGTTTGAGTATGTTGTCCAGGTTTCGGATCCATATAGTAGTGTGCTAAGCACACAAGTTTGATATATTAAGAGTTTAGTCTTTTGAGTTAGTTTCGTGTTGTTCCATGCCCTTTTTGTGAGTTTGTCGAAGGTCGTAGCTGCCTTACCAATTCGACAGTTTATTTCTTCATCAAGAGAGATGGTTTGCGTAACTGTGGATCCAAGATATGTAAATTTCTGTACTGATTCTAGTGGGCTTGTCGCTGTGATGTTGATCTTGGCTGCTGCAGGCTCTCTTGATTTGTAGATACTACTTCTGGCTTTGATCTTACTAATGACTAGAGCGTGGTCTGTGTTGCAGTCTGCACTGTGATATGTTCGTGTTATTCTGATGTTATTTAAAGACTGCCTACGTGTAAGAACTAGGTCTAGTTGGTGCCAGTGACCACTTCTAGCATGACGCCATGTTACTTTATGCTTGTGTTTCACATTAAAGTATGTATTTGTTACACATAGGTGGTTATTAGAGCAGAATTCTAGGAGTCGCTGGCCATTTCCGTTGATTTTTCCAATGCCGTGGTGACCTAGACATGTTGGCCAATATTGCTGATCAGATCCTGTGCGTGCATTGAAATCACCGAGTAAGTATAATAGTTCCTCTTTTGGAAGTGAGTCAATGGTCATTTGCAGTTGTTGGTAGAAGTTGTCTTTCTCTTCGTCTGATGCAGCCAACGTTGGTGCATAGGCACTAATGATATTTATTGATCCACTCTTCGTATGTAGCTGGAGTATCATCAAGCGTTCAGACACTCCTTTTGGCGTGGTTATGGAGTTTATGTGTTTGTTATGTACAGCAAAGCCTACTCCATGTATACGTGGTTTTTCGGGGCTTAGGCCTTGCCAGAAAAAGGTATAGTTTTCTTCCTTTACAGAACCACAGTCTGAGAGTCTTGTTTCTTGTAGGGCAGCAATATCAACATGTAGCCTATTTAGTTCTTTATCTATGAGTGCTGTTGTTCTAATTTGTCCTTCTTTCAGTGTGCTTGTTTTAGTAAGTCCAGGGCACATGGTCCTTACGTTCCATGTGCCAAGTTTAAACATTGGTGCTTTCTTCCTCATTTCACTTTGCCTACTCTGCCTGGGCACAGGATATGGAGATAGTGCTTTGACACTAAACACATAGCAATATATAGATTAATATGATAAATTAACGACATAGATGCACTCCTTATCATCCTAAACATCATCCTCATCATTATCATAATTTTATCACTTTCCTTGTTATGATCATCATCACCATCGTCCTACCACTATCACAAACAACATTATCACCATTAACATGTCAGCCATCATCATCATCACCACTATAAAAGTAAAGTACCCCCGTCACGCCAAGTGGCGTATGGGGAAATATGGTGTTAGTGACCCTATATTTTACAGACCTTCAGCACATGATTTTTGGGGTAATGTGGTCAATATTACGCCAGTGCTGCTTTACTTTCCCAGAAAAAAATCCGGTACCCATTTAAAGCTGGGTGAACCCGGAAGCCGTCGGTCATCACCACTATAACCATCGTTATTACTATCACCACTATAACCATCGTTTTTACTATCACCACTATAACCATCGTTATTACTATCACCGCTATAACCATCGTTATTACTATCACCACTACAACTATCGTTATTACTATCACCACTATAACCATCGTTATTACTATCACCACTATAACCATCGTTAATATTATCATCACTATAACCATCGTTAATACTATCACCACTATAACCATCGTTATTACTATCACCACTATAACCATCGTTATTACTATCACCACTATAACCATCCTTATTACTATCACCACTATAACCATCGTTATTACTATCACCACTATAACCACCCTTATTACTATCACCACTATAACCATCGTTATTACTATCACCACTATAACCATCCTTATTACTATCACCACTATAACCATCCTTATTACTATCACTACTATAACCATCGTTATTACTATCACCACTATAACCATCGTTATTACTATCACCACTATAACCATCGTTATCATCATCACCACCACCATAATCACCGTTATTAGCATTACCACTACTAAAACATCATCGCTATTACCATCACCACCACCATAATCACCGTTATTAGCATCACCACCACTATAACCATCGTTACCACCATCTCCATCACTATAACCACCGTTACCATCACCACAATTATAACCACCTTTATCATCACCACCACTATAACCACCGTTATCATCACCACAAGTATAACCACCGTTATCATCACCACAACTATAACCACCATTATCATCACCACAACTATAACCACCATTATCATCACCACAACTATAACCACCGTTACCATCACCACAACTATAACCACCGTTACCATCCTTACAACTATAGCCACCGTTACCATCATCACAACTATAGCCACCGTTATCATCACTATAACCACCGTTACCATCATCACAACTATAACCATCATCATCATCATCACTATAACCACTTTACCATCACCACAACTATAGCCCCCGTTACCATCACCACAACTATAGCCACCGTTACCATCACCACAACTATAGCCACCGTTACCATCACCACAACTATAACCACCGTTACCATCATCACAACTATAGCCACCGTTACCATCACCACAACTATAGCCACCGTTACCATCACCACAACTATAACCACCGTTACCATCATCACAACTATAGCCACCGTTACCATCACCACAACTATAGCCACCGTTACCATCACCACAACTATAGCCACCGTTACCATCACCACAACTGTAGCCACCGTTACCATCATCACAACTGTAGCCACCGTTACCATCACCACAACTATAGCCACCGTTATCATCACCACAGCTATAACCACCGTTACCATCACCACAACTATAGCCACCGTTACCATCACCACAACTATAACCACCGTTACCATCACCACAACTATAGCCACCGTTACCATCATCACAACTATAGCCACCGTTATCATCACCACCACTATATCCTTGAACATAAACTTTGCAGCATGGGAAGACATAGCTGCAGACCGCAATCTCTGGAAACACACTCTAAAGGTTCACCTCAAACAAGAAGCAGACAGATTCATATAGAAAGAGAATACACAACGAAAGAAAAGAAAAAATAACATTTCTAGGGGCACTGAAAAATCCATAGTCAACTATGACTGACGGAGGCTACTATAGGTCGTTTCAAAATATTTTGAAGGTGTTTAAAATTCCATATCTCTGCAACCAATTGATTGATAATGCTGAAATTTTGCATATGGTCTTGTGATTTTTTGGTCCCAAGAAGTACATTCATTTCCTCACCAACAAACGTATAGTTTTAAATATTCTTTATTTGAAGTATACAAATTTAAGGCATTTTGGTCAAACCATATATTTGGAGGAATTACCGCTTCATATGAGTGAGCACCACGGACTTGTCATCTTGAACGTAATGCGCGCCAATTTCCCTGTTTTAAGCACTAAAAAACACATAAAACGCGTCATAGTTATAATTTTATATCCGGTGCATCCCATTTCCTGTCGTTTTGTTGTGATTTATGTGCAACGGCGTATCCTAATTATTGGGCAATTTCGTTAAATTTGTGATCTGTTAGTCAATGGGTATAAAAGTAAAGTTCATTACATTGCAATCAGTGGCAATAAAGGTGTATAAATATTTTTGCATAGAAGCTAAGCGTGGAAAACTGTATCGAAGCATCTCAAAGCCAGAAAAGAGAACTATTCACGCATTGGGTATAAGCAAACGCTTTTTCAAACAAGTGCTTAAAGCTAACGGAGTGTCCAGTTCAATCAAGACTAGGACGCTAGGAAGAAAGAAAGTAGTAGATAGTTTTGACAAGGAAGTGATTAGAAGAGCAATTTGTAAAATGTTCGATTCCAAAGAAACTGTGACTTTAAGAAAACTGAAAATTCGACTGAGAGCAGAAAATGACATTGTTGTGTCGAAAACAACATTATGGAGAACTGTTAGAAGCATCGGTTTTACGTTTAGAAAGTACGATAGTGGTAGAAATGTCATCTGCGAGAAGCCGCACTTAGTTTCTATGAGGAGTAAATATTTACGTGAAGTACGGGAAATGCGTAACCAAGGTTATGATATTGTATTTCTAGATGAATCTTGGATAAATTCTCACCACACAAGTGCAAAGGAATGGCAGTTATCAGATGGAAGTATTAAAAGATGTGTACCCACTGGAAAAGGACAGCGTATTATAATGGCACATGCAGGCAGCCGAAAAGAAGGGTTGGTGAAAAATGCAGAACTTATATTCACCTCTAATTATACTGACAACAGGGACTATCACACCGAGATGAATGGCCATATATTTAGAGAGTGGATTGAAAATACTCTTCTTCCAATTCTAGACAGACCATCCTGTCTGGTAATGGACAACGCGTCGTACCACAACGCTGTGGCAGAAGAAGACAAAATTCCTACATCTACCAGTACAAAAGATGTTATAAAGATTTGGCTAAGAAAGGAAGGAATTCCATTTAACGAGGGATTTTTGAAACCTGAATTACTGTCACTTGTTAAGAAATCGCAAAAGACCAAAGTATTCCAAATAGACAAAATCATTCAACAGCATGGTCATACGTGCTTGAGACTGCCCCCTTATCATCCACAATTAAACCCCATTGAACTCGTTTGGGCAAAAATTAAAGGGCAGGTGGCAGCTGAGAATACAAGTTTTAAACTATGCGATATAAAAGGACTGACATATGCTGCTCTATCACAGATTGACAAAGATTTTTGGTGCAAATGTGAAGATCATGTCTTAAAAGAAGAAAATGACTATTGGAAAAAAGATGGACTATCGTTCGTTCAGCCCAGATTAGTAATCAATATGTTAGACTCCTCTGATTCAGAATAAATGAAATAATAATGGACGTTTTTATATGTCCGCATGATCAATCTTTAGCTAAAGTTGATAACGTTTTGAAAATGTAAAGATTCTTGATATGTGTGCTGCAGGCATGCAAAGAAACTAAATCACTTTCATATGTCTTGTTTACGTAAAATAATGAAAGTCACATGGAAAGACATAAAACGAACAATGTAGCTCTTTACAGTGAAGAGGATCCCGTGCTTACATCGGACTCTTTAGTCACACGCGTACCCATAAACAATAACTTTGCTTGATATGTCATGCTCGTTATCGCTCGCAACGGATAATTAATTTTTTAAAATGTATTCTTTGTTGTATATTGTTTAAATAGTTTTCATTAATGGAACTGTTTATACGCTGATTTGTTTTAGACCGTCTGTAAAGGCTATAACATTGACATTCTCATGGTATTTTAAAGAAAGTAAACAATAGAAAGTAAACAGTTGATAAACGCCTCCAACTTTCAAGTTGTGTAGAGACGCCTATGTCGAGAAGCTGATTTCCATTAATGTACGGTAAATTATTTTCTCCAGGAGCAAAAAGATCCGTAAATTCACTGAGATCAAAGGAAAGTGCTGCTTCATGATGAAGCATACTTCCTACATCATTAAATTTTGTGAAATCGGTGGGACCTTGGAAAAACAAGGCCAGATGCAAAAATCAAGTTTGTAAGTGCAGGGAAAGAGGAGATATTTCATGTTAATCGTGAACATTTAGATTTGAAACGACCAATACTACCACAATAACCATCATCACCACCACTATAACCACCGTTACCATCACTACCACTATAACCATCATCACCACCACTATAACCATCATCACCACCACTATAACCATCATCACCACCACTATAACCATCATCACCACCACTATAACCATCATCACCACCACTATAACCATCATCACCACCACTATAACCACCGTTACCATCACTACCACTATAACCATCATCACCACCACTATAACCACCGTTACCATCACTACCACTATAACCATCATCACCACCACTATATCCTTAAAGACAACCGTCCTGGTCAGAAATATCCGCAATCAAATAATCCTGATCTCGATACCGACTAATGTTGGGATTGCTCCAACTTCCGGGACGGCCACCATTTCCCCGTCATCTTTATTTTGAGCTGAATATAAATAACAAAGTTGGTCAAGATTCTAAAGGTTTTGTTAAACTAATTTGTAAGGAAAGCAGGTGAGAGGAAAATAAAACTAAGAATTAATATTTTGAAAATAAAAAGACTAAATATTGGAGAGGTAGCTTATTGTTATCATAATGTTTTGATTTCTGATGTGATTAGATATTAAAATATTTTGACTTTTGACAAAACAAAGTAAAGCAGTTGTCCCGGGTCAGTTGAGTTTGAGTTGTTGTCAGTTCAGTTGTTGTTGAGTTACAGACACTAGTTTAGTTACACTAACACACTTACAGTACAGTTACTCTGAGTTACAAGAAATAATGAGAGTAATTGAGCAGAAGCTTACGCCGCTGAGTGATTTATTAATAATTTGCGACAATTTATAATTTATCATTGTTTTATAAATTGATATTAAAATGCTTAAATTAAATGCTAACACAGATTTCGTAAAAAAAATCTGCTAATTGTCATTGCCTAATGAAGAATGAAGTGACTAAGAGTAAGTTTCAGTAAGAGTCCTTGTATCCTTATTTATTTACTTGGATTATGTTCTTAGTCTAAACTAAGTTAAGTTAAGTGAGTAATTCTACTCACATTTAATTCATTAACTGAGATTTACTCACTGAGGAGCACTCTTTACTGACTTGAGTGTCTTAATTAAGAAGACTTATTAAAACACTGATTATTAGATATTAAATATTAATTATTGGTAAAGTCCTAGTTTAGTCAAATAAAATTTAATTAATTAGTCAGATAAATTTAAGTTTGGAAGAGTGATGTCCCCCTTGAGTAACATTGCGTAACACCAACCTCCTCGGAAGAAAAACTCTACGAGGCAACCGTGACACTGAAACAGCAGCCTTCATAAGAGAGTCAGGAGTCCTAGTCTGAATGAGCCATAATCGCAGCAGCCGAAGAAGAAACTAATTATTGCTTTGATATCCTAACTTGCTTATTATTGGTGATCTAAATAATCTAATCTTTATGTAGTACTAATTGCCACAAAGGATATGACAGCCACTAACAGTTTCTTTTAATCCACAGCCAACGGTGAGTTGGGTCAATATAGAGTATAGACAACTATAGGCTAAACTAACGATTGTGTGGACTTTTCTTAATTAATTAAATAATAATATATTTTAAAGTCACTTTCGGTCTCAGAGTTCATTCCCTTCTTTCTGGCGTTCACCTGATGACTACGAAATGAATTGATTGAGCTGTTCATCATCTGTCCCTAAAAGTATAATTAAGTGGGTGTAGATATGTTGTGTTGACTTTTGCGGTAGACCTGTGATATTTGACCTTTTGGCCCATTCAACTTCAGCATGGCAATTTTGAGTACCTGGTTGTCTTCCCTCTTTAATCCCTACTAGCTTTGCCAGACTAAACTGTTTAGTCTGTTTTTAGAGACACCACGCGGAAGTGAAGTGGAGTCTGGATGTTTCACCGATTCTGGCCCAAGCCATCAGCTATGAGTCACTGACAGCTTCCAGCTCTGTTGCTGTCACATGCCTTGCTTCTAGGGTTCACTTGACTTGAGTACTCAATTTTCCTTTGCTTTCTTCTACCTCTGTTGCTTTTAAGAGAAAAATAGTGTAGGAATGTTGTGGTGCATCCGTTAATGTGCTGTCATAACTAATTTGTCAGGTATATGTTGCAGTTCGTGTCACATATATTATTAACTTATCCTCTTGCTTTGCTTTTCCTGTTGCTTGTAAGTGGAGGAATGTTAATACTGTAGATTATCATCATCAAGTACCATGCCTGCTGGCCTTTATACTGGCTGTTGTTGACCTTCTGCCAAGCCATTCTCTTAAGCTATCTAGTATCGTTTCTCTTTGCTTCCCTCTATCTCTTCATCTCCCATTTTCCCAGTTGTCACAATATATTCCAGCTGTTCCCTTCTCATTACATGGCCAAAAATTGATGATTGTTCCTTCCAAATTTGGAAATTAGCTCTTTTTTTTTGCCTTGATCTCTTTTTGAATGTTTTCATTACTCTCTTAACTGTCCATAGTATTCTCATAATTCTTCTGTGAGACCACATTTCTACAACGTCCAGTGATTTTCTTGTCTGTTGTCCTATTGTCCATGATTCACATTCATATGTTAAGATTTGCTCTACATAACATTTAAGAACTCTTTTTCTTGTCTGTTGTCAAAAATAGATTGCGCAGTATCTTCCTCTTTTTTGGAAAACTGTTTTTGCCTGAGCTATTCTACATCTCACCTCTGTTGTACATCTACCATCTGATGTTAACATTGTTCCCAGAAATTTAAATTCATTTACCTGTTTTAACACCCTGTTTTATTTGTTGAAACATTCCCAATTGATTTCCAGTTCTTATGGCTTCTGTTTGTTGCCAGTAGATGTTCTTTGTTATTCTTAGAGCTTTACTGTCAACGTTTAAGCTATCTAATATTCTAGGTACCTAATACTGTAGGTACTTAATAACATATTAAGAATATTTTTTTTAAATTCAAAACATGATAGCTAGAGTAGATAGCTCTGATATGAAATGTCAAATCCAATTATACCTCATTCATGTTTGCATGTCAATTTGTAAAAAAAAGTTATTAATGTTTTTTAGCTAATTTCTGTTGTTCATGTCTTTTCTGCTAAAGAAATAATACCTTGATCAAGGATTATGGTGTGTTTGATGAAAGATAACAAATGGCATGATGCTATTTTAAAAAGGAGACTGTTTATTTATGTGAAAAACATTGCATATTAAGATCACATTCAAATTTTGCAGACTCTTGAAGAAGTGTGTAATAAAACAAAATAATAGCTATATTAAATTAAGTATAAGCTATACTAAATTAGTGGAAGAGATCGATCACTTTATCTATCTTGGAAGTCACATTGATCGAGAATGGGATACAAGCAAAGAAATTAGAATCAGAATAGCTAAAGCAGCAATGTCTTTCAGAAGCCTGGAAAAGTTGTGGAAATCAAAATTCATCAGCACAAACACAAAACTTAGACTATTCAAATCAAATGTACTATCAACCCTTACGTATGCGTGTGAAAGCTGGAAAACAACAAGAGATATAGAAACAAAGTTGAACGCATTCGAAAATAAATGTCTAAGAAAAATACTTGATATAGCGTGGGCGAATTCAAAACAAACGAGGAAATTAGAGAAATCACCAATCAACCACTAATGTCTTCAGTAATCAAGAAAAGACGATGGTCATATGTTGGACATGTGTTGAGAAGAGATAATAACCGAATAGCAAAGCAAGCCCTCATGTGGGAAACAGCAGGTAAGAGAAAAAGAAGAAAACCCAGAGAGACACTGAGAAGAACATTGATGAGAGAGGCAAAAGCAGCAGGAATCGGCTCCCTCAATGAGATAGAGATGCTTGCACAGAACAGAGACAAATGGCGAGATTTGATAAAATATCTTTAAAAGAATTGAAAACTGCTAGAACAAAAATTCAGATAAAAGGAGTATCTTGGTCTATGCCCTATGGGCCGGCTACGGCTCGAAAGGTCAATAGATAGATATACTAAATGAAATATAGCTATTTTATTGACATTGTCCATTCATTGGGGGCAAAGGCGCCTCATAGCAACAAAGCTGAAAGCTGCCAACGACATATCGCTGATGGCTTGTGCCAGGATCAGTGGACTAGAACTATCCTGAGGGAGGTGAAAGGAAGAAGAAGAGATCTATCTATCTTTCGTTATCCTGAAGTATTGTCTACATCTGCAATGTCGTTTCCTGTATACATTTTACTGTCTTTTGTAATTCTTGTAGTGGCCCATATAATTTTGAGAAGAGATTTTTTATTTTCGTTCGCCAGCTTTTACCTCTGACGAAGTCCCTAGATACTAGGAACTGAATTTTGCATGTTAATCCATTTTCCCCTGGCAGCCGTGTGCACAGGGGTTCCTCGCTGCACAGGCAATAACTCAGACTTCGGAGGTACTCATATTTTTTCCGTCAATGAGTAATTGTTTCAAGCCGTGCCTCGCTGCTGAGACCAGGGGTGGTAGCTGCAGAGAGAAATCATAAATAAAAATCCCAACTGGTGCGGTGATTTGAACCCACAACCTCTCCATCTCGAGGCCGGCGTCTTGCCTCGAGACCGACCAACAAGGGGAAAATGAATGAACCTTTCCTGGCAGAAATTTATCTTTATCCTTAAAGCTCAAAACATTGTAAAACCAACTATTTGGATAGTTTGACTCTCTGTCTTTCTCTCTCTCTCTCTTTTTCTCTCTTTCTCTCTCTCATTCCAACATCACAATAGAAGAGGAAAGGAGCATTATTTATTTGTCTCTAATTTTATATTTTCCTGATTGTTACTCTATTTATTATGTTTTCTTTTTTGTTTAAAGGTGAGAAGTTGTCACAAAATGGCAGAACATCTTGACTTCAACAAACTCTTCAAAACAAGTCCCAGTTTAAATTTAAAACAGCATTGTCATAGATGCCACAAGATGGTTGTCATGTGCTCATGCTCTAACAGTCTTTATAGTCAAGCATTTGGGCCTAATGTTGATTTCTTAGATGGTAAGTTACTCAGCCCCATATTTTATAACTTGTTAATGTAAACCATACTTTGTACCACACATTTTAATAACTGGGTGGTCTAGAGGTAATCTGTCAGTGTTTGGACGGGAACGTCCTGGGTTAGAATCCTACCAGAGGATGAACAAAATTTATAGAAACAAAATATTTTTAAAACGGTATGGTAAATGCTTTACGTGATAAGTGGACGACATAAAATTAGAACAATGTTTCGGCTCAATAGGACAATAGCAGAACAGACATACTACACACACACAGTTATGTATTTGATATGTGTATGTGTTGTATGTCTGTTCCACGTAATAAGTGGACGACACAAATTAGAACAATGTTTCGGCTCAATAGGCCTTCAGCAGGAACACGCACAGATATGTATTTGATATGCGTATGTGTTCTATGTCTGTTCCACGTATAAGTGGACGACACAAATTAGAACAATGTTTCGGCTCAATAGGCCTTCAGCAGGAACACGCACAGATATGTATTTGGTATGTGTATGTGTTGTATGTCTGTTCCACGTAATAAGTGGATGACACAAATTAGAACAATGTTTCATCTCAATAGGACAATAGCAGGAACAGACATACTACACACACACACAGATATGTATTTGGTATGTGTATGTGTTGTATGTCTGTTCCTGCTGAAGGCTTATTGAGATGAAACGTTGTTCTAATTTGTGTCATCCACTTATCACGTAGAGCTTTAACTGTACTGTTTTTTAAATATATTTTGTTCATTTCTAATTAGCTTTACTGCAGATTCACATTTTAATGCATTTCTTTGCTTTGACCGTAGAATCCTGCCATAGGCAGTGGAAATTGTTAGTTTACTCATGTTTTTATCCACCCCATGGTCTCTGAGTAATGAGATCCAATAATTAGCCCTTTCGGAAAATGGTTAAAAAAAAATAGGAAGTGCACCTGCGCATATTTAAGAAACCGTGACAGTTAAAAGTCGATAAAAATAAATAAAAAATGGTTGCTGTCTGGGTAAAAATTGTTAATAAATCTACCCGTACAAAAGATAGATCTATCAAGTCTGAAGGCGTAAATATTGTAAAATTTGCCATAAACTAGCAGCATAACACATCAATGCCCACTTAGTGGATGAATGCTGGGAAGAAGATTCTTAACTCTTTCCGTACGTTCCGCCGCATGGTGCGCCATTTCCATTTCGGTTGCGTACGTTCGGCCGCATAGTGCGCCTCGCTCAATTTTATTAGTGTGAACGCCATCAGACCATATTCGTTTTACATGTCTTGTATCATCTGGATATTGATGAAATCTAATACCTTATTCAATTATCTAAATGCTCATATATAATATGTTATGTGTTAGATAAATATAAATATATAGATTGATTCTTAAAACCATGAACAATTTTGTCTCTGAAATCTCTTCCGTTGCGTCGATAAAAAGCTTCCGTATGGAAAGAGTTAAGTGATTATCTATTGAATGTTTGCTTGCCGTTGATAATAGAATTATATTTTATTTCAACTTCTTGAAAAAAGAATAACATTAACTGCATTTGCCACCTCTCTTAGCTCTGTGAAACGTTATATTAACTCTTGAACAATAATAATCACAATTGGAAAGTGTTATGTGGTTATATCTCATCAGCAACATTTTTATATTCTGTAATTTACAATTGTTTAATTCTCTCTTCAATTTTATTTACATGTTGATAAGTTTTAATTAGCAACAAAGCCATTAAATAAGCTTGAACTTCATGACAATTAGTACTTTACAATCTAACGTCGGATACATATAAAAAATTAGCAAAATAATTATAAAATTCAAGGGTTAAGTTTAGCCAGTGAGGCCATATGTTATTTTACTATAAATAGATCACCCCCCCCCCCCTCTCTCTCTCTCTCTCTCTCTCTCTTTCTCTATGATTTCGAGAAGAGAAGTGTCTGGTAATGTTATGTTTTTTCCTTATTGCCAAAGCAAAGTTTGCAGTCTTATCAAATTCTTCATGTTGTCCTCATAACCTTTATTGTATATGTACATTATTGTGCCAGGTTTTTCATCAAAGATCAGCATAGTTGTTGCCTGACCGAACAAGGTGTTCTGAAGTCATCCCCTCTTTCACAGTGGCATTCATCAGTATGTGTTATTCCCAGATTTTAAATGTGACTGTAGTTTGCAGCGACCTATTCTGAGGGAAAAAATGGTGGTCTGGTCGTGCCATGGCAGATATATTAGATCCTGTATGTCATCTATTTTTAGCTTTTGCTTCGATGTTTCAGCTTTTGTTTCATATGATGGACTCGGCCTCTCTGTAGCTCACAGGGTAAGTGTACTGGGCTTTCCTGCTGTCAATTTTTGAGAAGGTTTCATCTATCTCATTTCCAGAAATCCGCAGTGGGAGGATTACCATTGCAAGCCCAATTGTGTGAACTGTAGCAGTTCTTGTAGTTACTCTAAATTTTAAGCCCCATTGTTCAGAAATCAATAATAAAAGGCCAGGTGCCAAGACATAGACAGCACCAGGACTGAAAGTGATCAATGACTCATAGCTGATTTTTTGCTGTGGAATAACAACCAACAGTTGATCAAGGTGCTAATCCACTGCCATACAGTGGCATTAGAAGCACACTTTCCAATTTAGCCCAATAATAGATATTGGGAAGGAGCAACCTGGCACACTTTGAATGGGTCATGTATAAGTTGGATGTGCTGGACTGAAGGACAGAGATATTGGGAAGGAGCAACTTGGTACATTTTGAATGGGTCATGTATAAGTTGGATGTGCTGGGCTGAAGGACAGAGATATTGGGAAGGAGCAAGCGGGCACACTTTGAATGGGTCATGTATAAGTTGGATGTGCTGGGCTGAAGGACAGAGATATTGGGAAAGAACAACCTGGCACACTTTGATGGGTCATGTATAAATTGGATGTGCTGGGCTGAAGGACAGAGATATTGGGAAGGAGCAAGTGGGCACACTTTGATTGGGTCATGTATAAGTTGGATGTGCTGGGCTGAAGGACAGAGATATTGCAGCTTGCAACACACTTTTGCACTTGCACCACATTCTTTAAGTGCTGTTGAAGAAGATTAAAAGAATCATTAGGGCAATGCATAAGAAGAGAAAGAAGAAAGGCTTTATATAGCAACCAATCACAGCCATTTCATTAATGGAATGATAGGATAACTTTAAATCAAGATCTCTTTACCCTGAATAGAGGTTTTATGAACTTGCTTACTTTGTCAATTTTGCATGGTGAACTAGAGGTACAACGCCAGCCTCTAGACAGGAAGAACCCGGCTTCAAAGCCACAGGAGATGGCGATTCTTAGTTTCAAAAAAAATATTTACAAAATTTAATCTGTAGTTTCTTTGTGATATTACACTCCCTTGATCTTTTGGGTAGTGAGATCCAATGTCTAGCTCTCTTGAATAATTGCAATAAATTGAAGGTTCTCTGTTAACCTGTACACTTTAAAGAATCCTGGGCAGTTCAAATTGAAAAGAGTAGGCCACAAATGTTACTACTATCCAGGAAAGAGTAGGCCACAAATGTGACTACTATCCAGGAAAGAGTAGGCCACAAATGTGACTACTATCCAGGAAGAATTGTCAGAAAAAAAAAACTAACCACACTGTGGATCCCAGGGCATGCTACAGAGTTTGTGTATATGGGCCAGAGTTCTCCTCAGATTTTCTAAAGGGGGATTTTTTTGGAGCACCTATGGAATCATTCAATGTGCAGTGATGATGATCCTAATGTGTTTTGAATAGGTCCAACAAAGTCATCTGTAATACTTCATGGAAAGCATACTAAACAAATGTTATGAGTCAAAAACTTGATACCTGCTAAAGTAAATACTGAAGATAAAACAGAAAACAATTCTGTGTATTTTCTTTCTCTTCTTTGATCGTAATCATTCAGACTATGATTCTTGACTCTCTTATGAAGGCTGCTGTCAATTTCAGTGATTTGTATAGTTTCTCTTCCAGGGAGGTGGGCATGGGCCACATTCACTTCCTCAGGTCCGTATACTGGGGGCAATCCTGTAGAACATGTTTTGCTGTCATGTTATCCAAGGTTCCCAGGGCATTGGCTGGTAGTTCTTATTTTGAGTTTGGTGAACATGTGGTTTTTCATACTGTTGTGGCCAGTGCGTAGGTGAAGAAAAACGATGACCTGATCACTCCTTGATAGTTGGAGGTATCTGTCCCTCCCGTTATACTTTGGGTGGTTCTTGTTTCCATTTTTTATGATACTGGCCTTTGATGATGATTTGGCTTCATCATAGGCTACAGATGGTTTCCTTGTGATAATCTCCCTCTTCTTAGTTAGTTTGTCTGTGCATTCGTTTACTTGTAAATTACAGTGTGGTATTTTAATTTGTGTTAATTTAGCAAATACAGAGCAGTGGAGAATAAGGCTGAATATCACCAATGATGATGCAGATGAAGATTTTTGAGACATCAATTGGCCCCCATGGGGTTACTGTGGTGAAATTTAATGCATTACTTTTGTTAAACGTTATGAAACATCCTTACATTTAGTCCATGCTTGGACTAAAGTGGGACACTTTGGCATAGAAGGCCTAGTATTGCAGCACCTATGGGACTGACATGACATTGCAACCTCCACATAAGCTTACGTAGTAAAAGAACCTATAAAAAATAAAGTAAAGAACCCTATCATGCCAAGTAGAATATAGCGAATATGGTGTTAGTGACCATAAATTTTACAGACCTTCGGCACATGATTTTTGGGCTAATATGGTCGGTATTACGCCCGTGCCGCTTTACTTTCCCATAAAAAAAAATCCAGTACCCATTTAAGGCTGGGGGAATCCGGAAGCCCTCGGTTGGGATCGAACCCTATCTCTTGTCCTTTGTAGTCCAGTTCACTAACCACTGAGCTATCGCGGCTTCCAAAATAACCTATCTATTGACTTTTTGAGCCGTAGCCGGCCCATAGGGCGTAGACCAAGATACTCCTTCTCTTATCTGAATTTTTTTTTCTAGCAGTTTTAAATTCTTTTAAACATATTTATCAAATCTCGCTATTTGTCTTTGTTCTGTGCAAGCAGCTCTATCCCACTAAGGGAGCCTACTCCTGATTCTCTTGCCTCTCTCATCAATGTTCTTTTCAGTGTCTCTCTGGGTCTTCCTCTCTTCCTCTTACATGTTGTTTCCCACTTGAGGGCTTGCTTTGCTATTCGATTATTATCTCTTCTCATCACATGTCCAACATATGACCATCATCTTTTCTTTATTACTGAAGATATTAGTGTTTGAAGGGCAATTTCTCTAATTTCCTCATTTGTTTTGAATTCGTTCCCCGCTATACCAAGTATTTTCCTTAGACATTTATTTCCGAATGCGTTCAACTTTGTTTCTATATCTCTTGTTGTTTTCCAGCTCTCACATGCATACGTAAGGGTTGATAGTACATTTGATTTGAATAGTCTAAGTTTTGTGTTTGTGCTGATGAGTTTTGATTTCCACAACTTTTCAAGGCTTCTGAAAGACATTGCTGCTTTAGCTATTCTGATTCTAATTTCTTTGCTTGTATCCCCTTCTCGTCAATGTGACTTCCAAGATAGATGAAGTGATCGATCTCTTCCACTAGTTTGTTTTCTATGTATATTTTGTCATCTGTTGGAATTAAGCTTTTCATGACTTTACTGACTTGATTGATCTCAAGCCCAATTTTGCTGGCTATTGATGATAGTTCATTTGTGTTTTCCTGCATCGTTTTTATCTGACTGCTGATGAGAACTATGTCATCAGTAAAGTCGAGGTCCTCCAAATGGTCTCCTTGTATCCATCCGATGCCTTTATTACCAGTGCTGCATTTCTTCATTATGAAGTCCATAACAACTCCATATAACAAGGGCGATAAAATACATCCTTGTTTAACCCCAGTTTCTATAGGGAAACATTCGCTCAGTCCTTCCTCTGCTTAAACTGCACATATATAACCATCATACATGTCTTTAATAATATTTATGATTTTTTATGGTAAGCCATATTGTTTCAGAATTTTCCACAAAAAATCTCTATGAATGCTGTCAAATGCTTTTTTGAAGTCAATGAAGTTAAGTACAAAAGGTTTTTGCTTTTCAATGTGTTCCTCCACTATAAGTCAAAGAGTAAAAATGTGGTCAAGGTAGCTTCTCCCTTTTCTAAACCCAGCCTGTTCTTCACACATTACTGTATCTATTGAATCCTTTATTCTATTTAGGATGATTTTGCAGAATAACAAAGAACCCATGACACATGTCAATCCTGTGGCATTCTACCATCACCTTTATCTGTAAACATAATCTTTGGAGGCACGACAGCTCAGTGGTTAGTGAACTGGACTACAAAAGACTAGAGGTCAGGTTTGATCCTGATTGATGGCTTCTAGGTTCACCCAGCCTCAAATGGGTACTGGATTTTTTCTGGAATTTTAAACAGGACGGGTGTAATACCTACCATATTACCCCAAAAATCATGTGCCGAAGGTCTGTAAAGATTATGATCACTAACACCATATTTCCTATATGCCATCTGGCATGATAGGCTCTTTACTTTTTTTTTTTAACTTATAATTATCATTTGTTTGTCATTAATTTATTTCAGATCATTTCCTGGACATAGACAGCATTGAAGTTGATCAAGTCTGTGATTGTAATCTTGGCATAGAAAATGAGCCGGCTCCATACAGATACCAACCAGTTGTTAATCGAGGAAGTGATCTTAATGTGCTTTCTCCAATGTGTGCAAAAAGTCATCAACATCGTGCCTTTATTGATGTTGATGCTTTCTCCATTGAGCATCTGCCACCTTCCATCCAACATCCGTGCACTTATGTGTGGATACGAAATTGCACCCCTCTAGTCGTGAGATTAGTTAGAGATGTTGCAGCCTCTGGTCGGGCCTGTCTTATCTCTGATCTTTTAGGTCAAACAACTGAGTGTAATTTGGATACTTGTCCATACTCTTTGAATGAGAATCATATGTTGTATGGTGGAATTGGGATTATAACAAACAAACATGTTATCACAAACGATTTTGATGCATCTGAGACAAGAATTGAATTCTTTTTTAATGATGTTCAATCTCGTAAGAAAATGCTGGTGATGGAATATGGCAAATCCATTCATATGACTAACATACATATGGATTACACTGTTTTCAGCTGCTTTGTTCATTTTCCGGAACTGATTACAATGATTGCTACTTTTGATAAAAGACGGAACTTTTCCTGGTTGGCTATTCCCAGAGAAATTCGAGAGGCTACAAGGAACTTTGCAATAATTATATCTCATCCTCATGGAGCTTCTAAAAAAATCAGTATCGGAGATTTTGTTGAACAGAAAACTCAAGTGAGATGTGAGAGTCAGGCTCAAACTTTACTCTTTCTTAGAAGCATTTATGATAATTGTGTCAGACACAGATATGGTGAAATGAGATTTGGTGCATACTTACAACATCTTCCAGACATAGACATACCATACACTGTGACCTGGTATACCACAGCCACATGCAAGGGCAGTTCTGGAGCTCCAGTTTATATGGGAAATGTTGTTGTAGAGAATGGAGTGGAAATCAATCAAGCCCACACACACAGAGGAGTAGACAATGATAAAGGTTTAAATAATTGTTTTACGTGATGGTCATTATGATTATATGGGAATACAGTTATACTGCAAAACACAATGCATACACGCCTACTTAACGTCCTTTTAAGGACGGATGACGAAGAGGAGTTCTACAGTCTGCGAATACTCTAGAATACTTTAGTCATCGGGCGAACGCAAGCAAGCAGCATATGGGAATAAACTTTATTATATTGTAAGGAGACCATACCATTCAGACCATCAACATACCATTGAGCAAATTTAAAATTGGTAAAAATGACATATTTTTCACTGTATTGTCATATATATTTAACAAACAATATATTCCACTCTGCTCATTAAAATATTATTTGTTTAATGTGAAAACAGCAAACATATTTTGTTCATGTACACAGAATCATAATCGCTGAAATGAAATCTGAAAATTTACAAGAATTTATTATTTTATATAAGAGGAAGTGACATAATCAGGAATGACGATTTTACAAAACGGGCACTTGTTCCAACACTAGTTTTGACATACGCCCAGAAATAACAAATTATATTATCTTGACATTTAACAAGGTTGTCAGTTATTACCTTTTGGTATACCACATCAGGTATTAGCAATTTGGATGCGAAAGAGAAAATGGAATGCCGTTTTAAAAATGTAATGGATTAGTGTATATAGTGCCACACATATAACTATATATGGAGTAAAATGCCAGAGCTCTGTGAATAGCACTTCATGGCTCATATAACAGTGAAAAGTACTAGTGCACAGAGAGCAGAGCAAGATTTCAGGACGTTGTATCAATTTCATAAAATCAATGAGGGCTTTTCACAAGAGGCTGGCTGTTATTGTAATTTCAAGAAGTTTGTGATGTAATTTCAAGAAGTTGGTGATGTAAGTTCAAGAGTGATGTAATTTTAAGAAGGATGTAATTTTAAGAAGTTGGTGATGTAAGTTCAAGAGTGATGTAATTTCAAGAAGGATGTAATTTTAAGAAGTTAATGATGTAATTTCAAGAAGGATGTAATTTTAAGAAGTTGGTGATGTAATTTTAAGAAGTTGGTGATGTAATTTCAAGAAGCTGATTATGTAATTTCAAGAAGTTGGTGATGTAATTTCAAGAAGTTGGTGATGTAATTTCAAGAAGTTGGTGATGTAATTTCAAGAAGCTGGTGATGTAATTTCAAGAAGCTGGTGATGTAATTTCAAGAAGTTGGTGATGTAATTTCAAGAAGTTGGTGATGTAATTTCAAGAAGCTGGTGATGTAATTTCAAGAAGTTGGTGATGTAATTTCAAGAAGCTGATGGTGTAATTTCAAGAAGCTGGTGATGTAATTTCAAGAAGTTGGTGGTGTAATTTCAAGAAGTTGGTGGTGTCATTTTAAGAAGTTGGTGGTGTAAATTCAAGAAGTTTGTGATGTAATTTCAAGAAGTTGGTGATGTAATTTCAAGAAGTTGGTGATGTAATTTCAAGAAGTTGGTGATGTAATCTCGAGAAGTTGGTTATCATTGGCCATCATTGAGTACCGTCTCCGCATTGAAGGTTGGCTACCATGGAGCACCATTCTGCTCTGTCTCTTGCTTTGCTGGTGAAGGTTGTCATGGGCTGACTTGTCCATCTTTTGGTGTTACTCGTCTATGTTAGTCTTGGTCTGCCTCTGTCTCTTCCACTTTGTATTTTCTCTTCCAAGATTACTTTTAGTATGCTGTTATGTTTTTTAACATGCCTCGAAAATCTCATTTGTCTTGTTTGAGTTGTGTTTAGTAGTTCTATTTTCATTTTTAGTTGTTTTAAGACTTCATTTTTGTTTTTTTTTTTCTTTCCATCCAATTCTACCTATTCTTCTATATATCCACATTTCAAAGGCTTCAATTTTCTGTTCTGTTTTCTTGTCTAATGTCCATATTTCTGCACCATACAGGAATGTTGAGAAAATGTAACATTTTGCTATTCTTAGTTTTAGCCCTGGTGGTATTTGACAGGTTACCATTTCATTTTGACCTCTGTCTGACGCACAGGGAAGACATTTTTGATTAGTTTTACTTACATATCCGTGTGTGTGTTTTTTTGTTTGTTCCTGCTGAAGGCCTATTGGGCCGAAACGTCGTTTAATCTGTGTCGTCTACTTATCGCATAAAGCTTCTAACATACCATTTTTTCTATTTTTTTATTTTTCCTGTTATTTGTTTTGATGTTTATTGTATATGTCATTGGTATCAAATACAGAAGTGTTGGTTGTTACTGTTGCTTGTGTAATATAAAGAGGTTGATGGTTTCTTCTTCTTCTGCCTACAGGGAGCCAGTAGTGGGGTGTGATGTACACTTCTACAAGGTATGGTGACAGCTGTACAGGAAAGGGACACAAGAAAATACTGACGTTTCGGCCTACATGCTGCCTTCTTCCGAAAACGAGGACAATGACAACAAACAGTGAGGCACAAATACCTATTGCTACATATATTTGATTAAGTTAGGGAGAAGTGGACAGAGGGATGATAAGATGAGAAAGCGATGTGTCACATGTTAGATGATAGGTGATGTGTAGAGATATAAAACTATAAATATAGAGAAATAATTGTAAAAATAAAAATTTTGGGGCATGTTAAAAGACACAATGGCCTACTAAAAGTAATATTGGAAGGAAAAATACAAGGTGGCAGAGGCAGACCAAGACTAACATGGACGAGTAACATCAAAATATGGACAAGTCAATCTATGACAGCCTGCACCATCAAAGCAAGAAACAGAGTTGAATGGCGATCCATGGTACCCAACCTTCATTGCAGAGAAGGCACTCGATGATGATGATGAAAGATAAAAATCAGACTTAGCTGGTGGCAGTCGCTCTGCTCTTATTTTAAAAAATAGTTTTTCTATAGTAGATAAATATAGTTTTATATCTCTACACTTCACCTATCTTCTAACATGTGACACATCTCTTTCTTATCTCATCATCCCATCTCTCATACCTCTGTCCACTTCTCCCTAACTTAATCATCCTATGTGTAGTAATTGGTATTTGTGCCTCACCGTTTGTTGTCATTGTCCCCTACTTATGAAGAAGGCCGAAACGTCAGTATTTTGCTGTGTTCCTTTTTTGTAAAGCTGTCACCATATCATGTAGGAGTGTACGTCACACCCCACTACTGGCTCCTTGCTACCAGCTTTACCACAGCACTGCAATTACTTGCCTGTTCCCTTCTTCTGCCTACACCTCTAGATGTCTGTATTGATGTGTTCAAAGAAAGTCTTTGTCAACTCAAGCCTAATATGTTACTGGTGATGGCCACAAAAGCTGCCTCTGTTCATTATATGTTGAGCATGATTGTAGCAAATGTTCAGCAGTCATTTTGCTTGTGCCATAGTCTCACTCATCATGGGCTCCTATCCTTAGGGTGTTGAGAAGTGGTACTTCAATCTGTCTTTGTAAACCTCTTCAGAGTCCAAAAATTGTTATTTGTTCTTTTCTGTTGATGGTTTACTTTCAGAAACCGGTTGTTGTTGGTGTCATTTCAAGAAGCTGGTTGTTGTTGTTGGTGTCATTTCAACAAGCTGGTTGTTGTTGTTTGTGTAAAATTTCAAGAAGCTGATTATTGTTGGTGTAAAATTCCAAGAAGCTGATTATTGTCCGTGTAAAATTTCAAGAAGCTGATTATTGTTGGTATAAAATTTCAAGAAGCTGATTATTGTTGGTGTAAAATTTCAAGAAGCTGATTATTGTTGGTGTAAAATTTCAAGAAGCTGATTATAGTTGGTGTAAAATTTCAAGAAGCTGATTATTGTTGTGTCATTTCAAGAAGCTGGTTGTTGTTGATGTCATTTCAAGAAGCTGGTTGTTGTTGATGTCATTTCAAGAAGCTGGTTGTTGTTGATGTCATTTCAAGAAGCTGTTGTTGTTGATGTCATTTCAAGAAGCTGGTTGTTGTTGATGTCATTTCAAGAAGCTGTTGTTGTTGATGTCATTTCAAGATGCACTTTTAAATACATTAAAGGATTTTAGAAGCAAAAAGTAAAACATTTAAATAAAATAAGCTTACTTTAGATTCAAGTGCATATGTTTCAAATAAGAGTAACTTTATTAACAAATGCAGCTTATTCATTTATAATTTTTCTATAAAAATAAATTAAATTTATACAGATTTTGAATACAGATGTGTAGAGGATTACTTATGGTCTTATTCTTCTTGGTACTTGATTATAATGTGATTGTTTTCTATTTACTCGGTTATGTAATTTTTCTGCTTCCATTTTTTCCCTTCATGTAGGTGTTGTTACTTAGTGACTTTGTGGTACTATAACCATTTCTGAATTTAAATTTTCACAGTTTTTTTCTAAGTGCAGATTAATTTCTAATCCATCCATTTGTGATATTAAGGATTTTTCATTTTGGTTTTGTTGTTGATTAAACTAGAGCTGTAGTTCGCACTGAACTTGAATCTATGCATTGCAGAGTTGCACTGTTTGTCAATCTTTTTTCACTTGTTCTGGTCCTGATATAATGAAATCAGTGGCAAGACAGGGAGCCATAATAGCTCAGTGGTTGGTGAACTGGACTACAAAGGATGAGAGGTCAGGTTTGATCCTGATTGACGGCTTTCAGATTCACCCCGCCTTAAATGGGTAAGGAATTTTTTGTGGGAAAGTAAATCAGCATGGGCATAATACCGACCACATTAGCTCAAAAATCATGTGCTGAAGGTCAATAAAATAATTTCACTAACACCATATTCCCTATACGCCATTTGGCGGGACGGGGGCTCTTTACTTTTTATTTTTTTTAGTGGCAAGACAGAGAGTCAAGGTCACTGGAGATAGATCAAAATGCATTGGATATCCGTGAAAATCTTAAGTGTCTTGTTATATTCTGTGCAGTCCACGTCACTTTGCTGGGGTTACTTTTTTTACTAATTGAATCAACTGAAGACTATTGTCTGTGTAATCCTCCAAGAGTAATCTTTACAGGACTGGCTAGACTAACACTTTTCATTTTGCTGGTGCCCCAACATTTTCTCTCACACCATTACAGATCATCACTTTGTTCTGATATCTTGTGGTTGAAGCATAAGTTGCAGCTGTAAGTACGGTTTTGACTGCTGAATCTACCTACCTGTCTGTCTATCTATCTATCTATCTATCTATCTATCTATGAAAAAGGTCTCAGTCTGAATAGTAAGAAAACAGAAGTAATGGTCATTTCGAAGAAACAATCATCACCAACATGCAGCATAAAAATAAACAGGACAAATTTGAAACAAGTGCAACGTGTCAAATACTTGGGCACAATAATAACATCTGATGGAAGATGCACCACAGAAATAAAAAGTAGAATAGCTCAGACCAAAATAGCATTTCAGAAAATGGAAAATATCTTATGCAACAAAAAATTGTGACAAATATGTCAATAGAAATTAGAAAGAGAGTTCATCAGTGCTATATAGAACCTATTCTGACCTATGGAAGCGAATCATGGACAGTAGACAAACAAATGAAAAGACGATTAGAAGCCACAGAGATGGGATTTCTCAGAAGAATGTTGAAAGTTCCCTGGACAGCTAAAAAGACCAATGTGGAAGTTCTCAAAGAGGTCAACACAAAAAGGCAGCACCTAAAAAACATCAGAAAGAAACAATCAACATTTTTCGGGCACATCATGAGAAGAGCAAAGTTGGAATACTTGGTTACAACTGGGAAAATAAAAGGAAAGAGAGATTGCGGACGACAAAGAGAGAAAATACTGAATAGCTTGGTGTCATGGCATGGGAAACAGTCAACAACAGAACTGATACTATGCACTGTAGATAGAAGATTGTGGAGGGACATGATCGCCTACGCCAACCGGTATGGTACATGATGATGATCTATCTATGAAACTGAATCAGAAATAACAATAAAATGAAAATAGTTGGAATTCCTTGGACAATAGATGATCATCATTAAACAGTGGCCTCTGGGGTGAGTTAACACTGTTAATGAACAGTGGCCTCTGAGGTGTGTTAACACTGATATTGAACAGTGGCCTCTGGGGTGTGTTAACACTGAAATTGAACAGAATAATGGGAAACAAAAGACCTAGAAGATAATGAATTCATGAAATATCAGATATCATAACTAGCACCAAGCATTGATTAGAGAGCATGTCCCATTTTTCCACAAAGAAGCGAATTAAAGTACTCAATTTTTTCATATTTTTCAGCGTGATAGCAATTTTCTCTTATTTTTTTCTTTTCGCTTTTTTTTTTTTCATCATATACATATTGTGCGTGAATTGATAACAACAGGTGGGGATACATCGAGACCTGATTCCACCTGTTAATATTTGTTCAGGTAGTGGTATGATATTGTTTTTATTGTTATGTATCCAGAGTCATGTGAGCCTTAGCCCTTCGACCGAAGGTGGTGATATAAAATAGTGTGTTTAAGAATATCTAATGAAAAAAACGTTTTATTTCATGTGGAATGAGACAAAAATAATTTTATTACTGTGCCATTTATAAACAAATAAATTTTATATAAATTTTTTTAATATAATTTGAAGTTTTTTTAAAAATCTTGATAAAAGCATCTTTGAGTGCTAACAAAAAATATTAATTGAATACACTGTTTTACTCAGCCCAGTATCTTCATGATGAGAATTATGTTGCACTGTTATTTAGGCATGTAACCCAGTGCATCAGATTTCAACATGTTTGTTTGTGTCTTACTTTTCCTGGCCCTTTGACCTGTCCAGTTGGGGTACTAGAACATTTCCGGAGTATATGAAAATACAAGCTCCTCTACCACTTTGTGGCGGAGACATGTCAGAGGGGCAAACTGTATGTATGCTTTATTGGTAAAGTTTTAACTCTTTCCATACTGAAGCTTTTTAATCGACGTAACGGAAGAGATTTCAGAGACAAAATTGTTCATGGTTTTAAGAATCAATCTACATATTTATATTTATCTAACATGTAACTTATTATATATGAATGTTTAAATAATTGAACAAGGTATTAGATTTCACTAATATCCAGATGATACAGGACATGTAAAAAGAATATGGTCTGATGGCGTTCACACTAATAAAATTGAGTGTGGCGCACTGTGCTGCGAAACGTATGGAAAGAGCTAATGCATAAAACCTCATTTTATAGTAGAACATCTATTGAGCTTTAATGTTGTATGGTGTCTGATCTGATCAGTCATCGCTGCCATTGCCGAGCCCAGTGTATTTTTATGTATCCAGTTAAGCAGGGCTTAACTTAAAAAGCAGGATAAAAGTAGTACAGACTTGACATTAAGGAAGCAATGGGTAAATGCATAAATTGTAATGTTACTTATACCTGAACATATTTGCACAATTTAAACTATCTGATAGGGCTTTTTATGTCTTCAAAACATATTTTAAAATGATTTACGGGTTTATGTGTATATGTAATATTATATGTATATCATATCTGTTTGTTTTCCTTTAGTTCTAAACTTGAAACTTTTGCGGCATTCATTGATGTCCTGATTCTGGTACATTCCACTCATTCTTACAATTGGTATTTTTTGGAAGTGGTTTCAATTTGTGACACCAGACACAAAACGTAAAATCTGTAGTTAAAGTAAATATTGGTGTGTCAATGAATAGTTATTCTTCTTCTTCTACCTTTTTAGCTCCCAGTGGAGCATAGGTCTTCAACAAACACTTTCCAAGTCGTTCTGTTTTTTGCCATTCTTTTAAGATCATTCAATGTTATCTTCATCTCTGCTTCTATCTGTCTTCTCTAAGAATTCCTTGGTCTTCCTCTTTGTCTTTTCCCCTGGGGATTCCAAAAAATGGCCTGTTGTGTAATACTCTCAGTTTGCTTCCATAGTGTGTGTCCTATCCAGCACCATTGTCTTCGCTGTATCTCTTTATCCACTGGTATTTGACTGGTACATTTCCATAATTCTATGTTAGTGATTTTGTCCTGCCATTTCCATCCTTTTATTCTGCATAAGCATCCATTAATGAAACTCTGTATCTTCATGATTGTCAATTTTGTTGTTCTCCATGTTTCACAGCCATATAATAGGACTGACTTAACATTTGAGTTGAAAATTTTTATTTTTGTATTTAACCTAATTTCTTTGGATTTCCAAACAGGAGTAAGGCAGGGATACCTTCTGTCTCCATTTCTTTTTCTACTGGCCATAATCCAGTGCATTATGAAAATAACTCAAAACAACAGAAATTGGATCCAGTGGTCACTGACCAAACAACTTGATGATTTAGACTTTGCTGATGACATAGCTCTCCTATCACACAGCCATCAACAGATGCAGGATAAAATGAGCATACTGGATGAGAGACCACAACAGCTAGGACTGAAGATTAATAGAGATAAGACCAACATTATGAGAATTTATACAGTTGGCAATAACCAAATAAAAATAGGAAACTAGAATAGTTATTGCTTGTAATAAAAGATAGTAAATGTTATGGAGAGTGATAAGTAAATGAAAAGAGTTATGGCGGATGGAATATCACATTTTTAACAACGAAAGTTTTAGAAATATGAAAACAGCCTTCTCTAATCATTTTTAAAGAAAGAATAAGCATGGGTATTTTATCTTCCTGGAACAGCCAGATGACCAGATCAACTATAATATCGATGACAAACAACTATGATATATATATATATATATATATATTTTCATATCAGGAAAAATGCACTCTCTCAACAGAATAGAATGAAAGGACATTGCCAGATGATTGTGTTCGTAATTGGCAAGACTAAAGTTTTAATTTATGATTGAGTATAAGTATATCTAGATATGCTGATGATACTGTATTAGTAGCAGAAAATCCTGAAGATCTACAACAATTGCTTAATGAAATAAACATGACACGCAAAAAATATGAATTAGATATAAATTTCAAAAAATACTAAAACTATGATTATAAAAAAAAGATAATGCTCAAAACCCACAAGTGGATATAAAAATTGAAGGTATAGACCTTGAGACATTTCAGAACTACAACTACCTTGAACATACTATAACCAATCATGGAAAATGTACAACTGAAATAAACAAAAGAATAGGAATGACAAAAAGTAATTTGCCATGAAAAATATACTAACATTAAAACAAATAACACCAAGACTAAAACTAAGAATTGCAAAATATTATATCTTCTCAACATTCTTGTATGGTGCAGAAACATGGACATTAGACAAGAAATCAGAACAGAAAATTGTAGTCTTTGAAATGTCGATTTATAGAATAATAGGAAGAATTGGATGGAAAGAAAATAAAAGAAATGATGAAATCTTAAAACAACTAAAAATGAAAAGAGAAATACTAAACACAATTCAAACAAGTCAAATTGGTATTTTATGGACATGTTAAAAAACACAGCAGCCTACTGAAAATAATCTTGGAAGGAAAAATACAAGGTAAAAAAAGGTAGATTTTTCCAATACTAACATGGACAAGTAACATGAAAAGATGGACATGATGATAGTCAGTCTATGACAACCTGCACTATGAGAACAAATTACAGAGCTGAATGTTACTCCTTGGTAGCCAACCTTCGATGCGGGGATGACACTCAATGATCTTCTTCTTCTTCTTCTTTCCTTCCTCGTTTGCCTTTCAGCGTCGAGGGGAGATATAATTTGCAGTCTTTTGCACTTCTGTTCACCTCTACTGCTGTTATGTTTCCTAATGCTTCTGATATTCCGTCGATACATTTTTTTCGTGGTCGACCCTTGGCTTTGGTGTTCTCACAACGTTTGTTGAAGGCTCGTTGTGTTGTGGTTTGATCTTTCTGCCTAATCACATGGCCAAACCATTTTATCTGTTGTTTCCTTATATATTCTATGCGGGGGCTATTCCTAGCTTTTTTTCTCAGTTCTTCATTTCTGATCTTATCTCTCAGACTGTTTCCTGTCATTCATCTGACACATGTCATCTCGGTAGAGGTTATTTTTCTTATTGTTCACTCAATGATGATAATGATAAATGTATAAATTGTGTCTTTCCTGTTACTGTTACGAAATTTTGTTTCCTGTGTGTATTGCTTTGAGCCATAACTTTCATATATGCTACATATCTCCGTAAGTAATGTATTTTTGTCTTGATATTTTTTAATCAATTTTATTTTTTATTTGAGCATTTTACCATGCAGAAAGTACAGTAGCAGTTATTCTTTATGTGCCATATCTGCTGATGACTAATTCTTCATCCCTCTCCGCCTTAGAAGTAACTTTGGGCGGATGTAAGAAGGAAATGAAAAGAATGTAGAAAACTTAATTTTGATTCTTTCATTTTTTTTCACAATTTGTTATCTCATGCTTTATGTTATCATATAGTTATTGTGAACTTTGTTAACTTCAGACGTAAGATGTACAAAAGAGCTGAGATGCAGAATGGCTCAGGCAAAAGCAGCTTTCCAAAAAATGAGGAAGATACTATGCAATCCATTTTTGACAATAGAAACAAGAAAAAGAGTTCTTAAATGTTACGTAGATCCAGTCTTAACATATGAATGCGAATCATGGACAATAGGACAAAAGACAAGAAAATCACTGGAGTCTGTAGAAATGTGGTTTTACAGAAGAATGTTGAGAGTACAATGGACAGCTAAGAAGAGTAATGAAGATGTTCTGAGAGAGGTCAAAGCAAAAAGAGAGCTAGTTAGCAATATTAGGAAGAAACAATCATCATTTTTTTGGCCATGTAATGAGAAGAGAACAACTGGAATATATTGTAACAAAGTTTAGAACTAAAATCCCCACTTTATATTGGATTCATAGATTACGAAAAGGCATTTGATAGTTTAGACAGAAGAATGCTTTGGAAGTTGCTGAGTCATTATGGAATCCCCATAAAGTTTATTAACCTGATAAAAACAATGTATGAAGGAACAAAATGTAGTGTGGTGCATGAAGGACAGCTTACAGAAGCATTTGAAATAAGAACAGGAGTAAGGCAAGGATGCCTTCTGTCTCCATTTCTCTTTCTACTGGCCATAGATTGGATTATGAAAATAACTCAAAACAACAGAAATGGGATCCAGTGGTCACTGACCAAACAACTTGATGATTTAGACTTTGCTGATGACATAGCTCTCCTATCACACAGCCACCAACAGATGCAAGATAAAATGAGTATATTAGATGAGAGATCACAACAGCTAGGACTAAAGATTAATAGAGATAAGACCAACATTATGAGAATTAATGCAGTTGGCAATAACCAAATAAAACTAGGAGAAATACCTCTACTAGACGTACAATCTTATATATATCTGGGCAGTAATATAGATAAAGAGGGAGGAACAGAAAACGATACCAAAATAAGGATATCAAAAGCAAGAGGAGCTTTCATTGCACTGGGAAACATATGGAAATCCAAAGAAATTAGGCTACATACAAAAATACAAATTTTCAACTCCAATGTTAAGTCGGTTCTATTATATGGCTGTGAAACATGGAGAATAACAAAATTGACAATCGCGAAGGTACAGACTTTCATTAATGGATGCTTGCGCAGAATAAAGGGATGGAAATGGCAGGACAAAGTCACAAACGTGGAATTATGGAAATGTACCGGTCAAATACCAGTGGATAAAGAAATACAGCGAAGACGATGGCGATGGATAGGACACACACTACGGAAACCAACTGAGAGTATTACACAACAGGCCCTTTTTTGGAATCCCCAGGGGAAAAGACAAAGAGGAAGACCAAGGAATTCTTGGAGAAGACAGATAGAAGCAGAGATGAAGATGATGGGGAAGACATGGAATGATCTTAAAAGAATTGCAAAAAACAGAACGACTTGGAAAGTGTTTGTTGAAGACCTATGCTCCACTGGAAGCTAAAAGGTAGAAGAAGAAGAATGAGAAGAGAACAACTGGGATATATTGTAACAGCTGGAAAAACTGAGGGCCGAAGAGATAGAGGGAAGCAAAGAGAAAAAACATAACAGACAGCTTAAGAGAATGGCTTGGCAGAAGGTCAACAACAGAAATGATAAATAGCTGCCGAGATTGAAAGTTGTGGAGAGACATGATCACCTACGCCAGCAGGCCCGGTACTTAATGATGATGATAGTTATTGTAACATTATGTCTCCATTTTAAATATTTTTATTACTTGTAATACAACAGGAGTTTATAAATAATTGTATAGTCTATGAATGTCTATACTAATATTATTGTACTAACAAATTAATATAAAATGTTGATCACATTTATGTCTGTGTTATTATTTAAATTTGCAGTACTTTGGTCTAAAATAAAGGGGAATACTGGGGCTAGGCAACCTGTTGTCACTCAAACCCAAAGCTGATCAAGACCCCACATGTACTTTCCTGCAGGGCTTTATTTTCACCAAAACAAGTTGAATATTGTCATAGTCCCCACAGTGGTCAGAATTCTTGAATGTGTAGATTCCAGCAGAGCTCAGAAAGTCAAAAAAGTTATTGCTGCCTGCCAAATCATCCTCTTAGTTCTAAGAGTTAATGACTCAAGCATGCCAACCCCAAAGTCTTCCTCTTTGTTGCTTCCTCATTTACATTTCATTGTCGAGGGGAGATTTAGTTTACAGTCATTTGTTCTTCTGTTGACCTCTCCTGTGGTTATGATTCTTAGAGTTATAATATAAGCAAATTGCAATTGTTGTTTCTTTTTTATTGTTTATTATGATGCCATATTTACTCAAAAATAATTATTAAACTGGCTGTTTTTTTGTTAATGGCTTAATCTTTTCTTTGAACTTGTTAAAATAACTGTCTGTTCCAAATGTTATATAATATATTGTATTTACATAAATATTTAAGATAGTAAATTATCTATTTTGCTCTTTTCTTTTTCTCCTTTAGTTTCTTATAATATTTCATCTGTGTGTATTTGCTTATTTTTGGTCAGTTCTTGAGTCTGGCTTTCTCAAAGTGTTTGTTGATGGCTTTTTTGCATCCCATTTCGATCTCTTTGTCTTATAATGTGGCCAAACCATTTTATCTGTTGTCTTTTTATGTTATGTATTCAATGGTGGACATTTTTAAAGCTTTTTTCTTAATTATTCATTGTAGTCTCCCGTCATGAATGAAATCACATTCCATTTCTGTGTTGGTTATTTTTTTTCTTCAGATTCTTCTTGAGCCTAGTGTCCAGGTCGACACTGACAGTGCAACATTGAAGTGAAGATTTTGTTTGATGACAAAAGCACTGTAAAAGCTAAGCAAACAACATTCATCATCATGTGCCATACCAGTTGTGGTAGTCAATCATGTCTTTCCACAATTCTCTACCCACAGTGCAACATATCAATTCTGTTGTTGACTGTTTTCCATGTCATGAAACAAAGCTAACTAGTATATTCTCTCTTTGTCATCTGCGATCACCCTTTCCCTGTATTTTGCCTGTCGTAACCAAGTATTTTCCTGTGTGTTACCGGGGCCTCATTATGAGTAAAGTATAGTGACACTGTGTCCTTCCAAGCATGTTGTAAGAGGCGAATAAGGAGATTGATCGATGGCTTGACAAGCTGTCATTGTAAAAAGTATTGTTATGGAAACAGAACCATAGATTTTAGAAGCAGTGATCTCTGCAATATGTGCCATTTTGGCATGCAAGGTTTCTGTTTTTGAGATTGTGGTTCTGCCCTATGTTCCGTCTTCGGCTCGAAAGAACAATAGATAGATAGATAGAACCAAGTATTCCAACTTTCCTCTTCTCATGATGTACCCAAAAAACATTGATTGTTTCTTTCTTTTATTTTTTCTAAGCTTTCTATTTGTGTTGACCTCTTTGAGAATGACCTCATTGTTTTGCAACTTTACATTTATGAAAAATCTGGTCTGCTTACTTCAAGTGTCATTAATTACATCATTTGTAAAATAAAAGTGTTTTCTTCATCTGAAATGAAACTTGCCCAAAACCACTGACAAAAATGTTTCTTGTTAAAATTCAAGGGGTGTAACCTAGTATTGAGTTTAAACTCCAATTCTATCCCTTTGTTGTTACAAATATTTGTTATTTTATGTTCGCTTAATCATCATTGCATTCCTGACACATCTGTGGGTGCTCTATCTTTTCCTCAAAATACTAAGAACCTTGGCTTAGGTACACAAACTGTGTTGCACGGATCCATTTGGGTTAATTTCTAAAAAATTTTCCCTGAGCGGCTGCCGTTTGGCCTACTCTTTTTTGTTTTAACTGTATGGGGTTCTTTGATGTGTGCAGAGTGCACATGGGACACCCCTCACCCCATTTTTCTGCATTTTCCAAGAGGGCTAGTCATAGGATCTCATACCCAGAGACCATGGGAGGTTACAAACATTCGGGCCTGTAAAGTGTATAGGCTGGTAATGCCTATTTTGCTCAATTTGATTATTGCTTTTTATATTATTTTTTTGTTAAGTCATTTGCATTTGTTTTTTTTTTATTGTTTTCTATTATGATGCCATATTTACTCAAAAATAATTATTAAACTGGCTGATTTTTTGTTAATGACTTAATCTTTTCTTTGAACTTGTAAAAATAACTGTCTGTTCCAAATGTTATAGAATATATTGTATTTACATAAATATTTAAGATAGTAAATGATCTATTTTGCTCTTTTCTTTTTTCTCATTTTGCATATAACTTGAATTATCAGCTCATTTCTGTAATTTCATTACATATTTGTGTCAGCATTTATATTTTTCAGACAGTTGTGTCCATCTGTATATCCTTATTGGACTGCTCTTTACTTTATGTTTATATCCCTCACATACACATATACAATGATGCTTCAAAGATTAGTCAAAAACAAAATTCTCACAAACATTCACAAATTTATTATTTCTCATGTTATGTGTCTCAAACTCGTCAGGTCCCGTATAATTTTCCTTCTTTGTCTAAAAATTTCTCATCAGAAACAAACTCTCCTTGACATCTCACTTGTATATGACTAGTATTTAAGTGGACAATGGTTATGTCTGATGACATGAGGCTCTTTATATAGAGGTTCGCAACAAGAGAGAATCTGATCATCAGAAGTTGATCCAATCAGACAAGTTTTTCTGCCCTTTAGCTTCTTGAAATTCTAGGGGAGGGTATGGGCCCAGCTAGGTCATGACTCATGCCGTGTTTGAGCCTCAAAGCTCACAATATGTTCAGAATATAATTAACTGCAGGATTAACTGCTCGATGATGGATCAACACAACTTTTAGCAACTTTAACAGAAAACCCTCTCTGGATTCACAGTAAGTTGGTTTTAACTTGTAACAAAATAGAAATATTACTTAAGTCACCCAATACTTCTGAGTTTTGGATACAGCACCTGGACTGAAAGATTTCAGCAACCTGTAGCTGACTGTTTGCTTCATGAACATTGAGCAACAGCATGAAATCTTGCTCTACATTCTCGCTGTGACAACAGAAACAAACTAGGGGCAAATGAGTAAGGATCGAAATGAAAGGCCTGGTCTATCATTTATTTGCCTGAAGGATTGTCTGTATCTGCAACGTTATTTCTTGTATAAATTTTACTGTTGTCTTGTTATGGAAGGCCTGGTCTATCATTTATTTGCCTGAAGGATTGTCTTTATCTGCAACGTTATTTCTTGTATAAATTTTACTGTTGTCTTGTTATGGAAGGCCTGGTCTATCATTTATTTGCCTGAAGGATTGTCTGTATCTGCAATGTTATTTCTTGTATACATTTTACTGTTTTGTTGTGGAAGGCCTGGTCTATCATTTATTTGCCTGAAGGATTGTCTGTATCTGCAACGTTATTTCTTGTATAAATTTTACTGTTGTCTTGTTATGGAAGGCCTGATCTATTATTCACCTGAAGGATTATCTATATCTGCAACGTTATTTCTTGCATAAATTTTAATGTTGTTTTGTTGTGGAAGGTCAGATAAAGTAGGAGTGTAATGGACTGAATGGTGCACATAAAGCATATAGATGTAAACAACACAGTACATCTGCACCCACTTAACGTCATTTTTTCAATTAAGGTCACATGATGAAAAGGAGTAATAGTTTATCAAACATAGAACAACTATGTCACCGTCTGGAAGAAGTAAAGTTTGCAAGTTTTTGTGACTATTCACTCTGTATTTATGACAGTTTAGTTTAATTGGCAGATCGTCATCATTGCACATCGGACAAGTCCATAAGTGCTCATATCTCTTCTGAACAATATGCATCAACATGTAGCAACTAACAATGCCTGTGCTGTGTTCGTTCATAAGTCTTTGGATTCCTGCATAGTGCTCTCTACGGGCATCTCCTACCTTGACATGATATTCGTGAAGTCTATTCATGGCTGTGGATTGAAGGTCATTTTTGGAGTTGTTTTTTTTTGTCAAGTATCCCTGAGGATATTGAGAATGTCAGAGCAATGTGATAACACAGATGTATAATAAATTTTGTTAGCAAATTACCAATTTTTTTGTTATCAATGTGCTTTGCACCTTGCAGTCCACTACATCCTTATACAGCATGCATTTGTTTAGGACTGCATCCCTCCTTGAACTCCCTACAAGACAGCAGTTGTTTGTTGTCAAAGTTATATATCAAAACAGTCTTACCCGTCTATTGAATCACCTCAACCCAGATGTGTATCAAGTTTTCCTTCTTTTACCTAATATGTCAGCCGAGACTAACATGGTACACTTGCATGGATTATTTTATTATGTGTTTTCCCCTGCTTCTACTTTATCAGATGTACTCTCTGGATTGTGTGAGACCTGATATTCTGATACTTGTTGGTGATGCTCTTGAAGGTAAATGAGTTGACATTTAGAAAATGTGTTTGTGTTTTTTTTACACTGACTTCTTTAAATATGTATTCTGAACTTTTTGCTACGTAACATATTTGTTGCAGGCACTGTTCTTCTTATTTGGTCATTACTTGTCTATAATTCACTTCTATATGACACGACAGTATGTAACTCTGGACTTCTTTTAAAAAAAAATATAATTTCTTTTCAAATGATGAAGTTTTAAAACAATTAAAATTGAAACGAGAACTACTAAACACAATTAGAACAAGACAAATGAAAATGTTGGTGCATGTTAAAAGACACAGCAGCCTAATAAAAATAATATTGGAAGAGAAAATACAAGGTAAAAGAGGTAGACCAAAACTAACATGGACGAGTAACATCAAAAGATGGACAAGTCAGCCTATGACAATCTGCACCATCAAAGCAAGAGATAGAGTGGAATGGCGCTCCATGGTAGCCAGCCTTCGATGCGGAAACTACACACGATGATGATGATGATGATAATTTCTTTAACAGAAACTTGTAGGAGAAACTACTTTTTATTTAGTGGAATGCTGCTTTTGTGTGAAATATTCTAAACTTTAAAAACAGTCGCTAAGATACATGGTTGTTTGTGTAGAATTGGTTATTGGTTATGGAAAGCCTCGGTATCACTGCAAACGAATTAAAATCCATAATTGCTCAACCGCCCGTGCCAGTGGAATCATCCAAATTACTAACACATCTCCCAAACAAAGAAAGGTAACTGTAGTCCCCATCGTAGCAGTCTCAGCACACGCCAAAAGACATAAGGCGAAACCGCGCAGAAAGTGAACACAGCCAACTGTTCCCTGTCATACGATATCATCATTCATCGTAAACAAGCGGGATATCGAAACAGGATCAAAACGGATGAGACACACAGCTCACGGTGTGCACAGAGCACTTAACTCAGTAGCTCCTGCAACAAGCCAATTGTGTAGAATAAAAGATTTAAATAGGTGGACAACATTACCAACATAGACCTACCAAACACCAGTGGACAAAGAGATTCAACTAAGTCAATGGTGCTGAATAGGACACACACTGCGAAATCAAACTAAGAGCATTTATGATATCACGATAGTGCCTTTTTGGGAATCTTTAGGGGAGAAGACAAAGGGGAAGACTAAATTCTTAGGGAAGATAGGTGGAAGCAGAGATAAAGAAGATGGGGGAGACATAGAACAATCTTTAGAGAATGGCAAGAAACAGAACAGCGTGGAAAGTGTTTATGGAAGACCTATACTCCACAGGGAGACATGATCACCTACGCCAGCAGGCATGGTACTTGATGATGATGCTCCACAGGGAGCTGAAAGGAAGAAGTAGAATTCTACATTTTATTCAGTCACTGTACTATGTCAAGATGTTTTTGATTTGCTTTGACCGAGCTAAACTTTATCTTGTTTGAGTTTGCATTTTGGTGCATGGCAAAACCTTTTCCATTGAAACAACTGTTACCTATTTTCTTGCTTTTTACGCTAAACACTTTCACTACTATATGAATACATTCTATGCATCCTTTTCCCAACTGTTTGCTATTGATAATGTAACAAGACATAACAACAAGTAACAAGCTGTTAATATTACCTCCAACTACTGTTATAATTTGCCCAGTCTGCGAGTCAACACATGATATTACTGAGTGTGAAGTCCAGATGATAACACACGTACCTACACCCCTGTCAACTCAGCGCTTTTTAACTGACTGAACATTTTTTCACAGTTGCTTGTCACTGATGCTTTAGTTCATTTGATCATTTGTGGTTTTTTTATCAAAGATCAAAGATAAAATACACATATTTCTTCTGTTAAACATTCAACGTGACTAGAGGAAGCTATATCTTAGAATGTAAAAAAAACTCTTGTGGTTAAAGATTGAATATTGCATCCTGTAAACTCTTAAAGTGTGTTACCGGGGCCTCATTATGAGGGAAGTAAAGAATAGTGACACTGTGACCTTCCAGGCATGTCGTAAGAGGCGACTAAGGAGATTGATCGATGGCTTGACAAGCTGTCATTGTAAAAAGTATTGTTATGGAAACAGCGCCATAGATTTTAGAAGCAGTGATCTCTGAAATATGTGCCACTTTGGCACGCAAGGTTTCTGTTTTTGATATTGTGGTTCTGCCCTATGTTCCGTCTTCGGCTCGATAGAACAATAGATAGATAGAAACTCTTAAATATGCCAATTCTTAATCTTTTTTATGACGTTTGTTAACTACCAAAATATCATTCCAACATACAGATATTGACTAAACACATGTGCCGCATGTTGCTCGAAACGTCAGTATTTTGTTGTCTTCCTGTTATGTAAAGCTGTCACCATATCTTGTAGGGGCGTGAGTTACACCCCACTACCGGCTCCCTGCTACAAACTTTACCGCAGCACTGCATTTATATGCCTGTTCCCTTAAAAAATGTGACATTTCATGTGACATCCCGCTTCGGACCATATATTGTTCTCTGTATTTTTTTGTTGTTGTTTGTCTGTCATTTTTTCCGGGTGCTAACACATACTTCTTTGTTCTATTATTCCCTATTATCGCCTCGGAAGTTCCCTATATAATAATATTTATGTATTATTATTTGTGTCCGACATTTTGCGTGTGTCACGAATTTAAACCACTTCCATAAAGTATCAACTTTGAGAATGAGAGAAATGTACTAGACTCAGGACATCCCCATTCATAAACCGGTGCACAATTTTCCATGGTTAGAACTAAAGTGCCACTTTACGATGAAAACAAACAACTGTGCTTTGGTTGTTAACACAGATCGTTGATGTTTCCTGTCAGCAAATATTCTTTTATTGAACTGTATTGATCCCAGACAATTCAAATCTCAGACCGTTTCAATGACCGGTTATTTTTATGTCAACGTTTAAATGCACCAATATTATTCTGTGATTGAACATGTTTTTAATTGTTTCGGCATTTCTCACTTCAATACCTAGTTTTCTTAGAACCACTGCATTTCTTAGAATCTTTTTTTTTCCCTCCAAGAAACAGGTCCTTTTCCCGTGTGTACAGTTCATGTCGCTATGCAATGGTTGCCTCGCGACCAGGGCGCATCCAACTATAAGGCTGAGAGCTAAGCTGGCTAAGCTAAATGAAACTTTGGTCCGGCCCTTATTTAATAATAAAACAAAATAATAATAAAATAACATCAGAAGACCTCTATCGTAGAGTACATTATAAACAAATCTGAGGCCACCTTGGAAAATGAGGTCTTAAACCAGTGATGACAACCTTTCATTTTCTGAGAAAATGATCTGAAAACTACGAAGACGTCAAAACCAGATCTGAAAACTATGAAGACGCCGTGGGCCAGATCTGAAAACTATGAAGACGTCAAAACCAGATCTGAAAAATATGAAGACGAGGACCAGATCTGAAAACTATGAAGACGTCAAAACCAGATCTGAAAACTATGAAGACGTCAAAACCAGATCTGAAAACTATGAAGACGCCAAGGGCCAGATTTGAAAACTATGAAGACGCCGTGGGCCAGATCTGAAAACTATGAAGACGTCAAAACCAGATTTGAAAACTATAAAGACGAGGACCAGATCTGAAAACTATGAAGACGCCGTGGGCCAGATCTGAAAACTATGAAGACGTCAAAAACAGATTTGAGAACTTGAGGACTTCTCGTTGGCTAGAAGGCACCTCGTTAACTAAAGGACTTCTCGTTGACTAGAATGCACCTCGGTAACTAAATGACTTCTCGTTGACTAGAATGCACCTCGGTAACTAAAGGACTTCTCGTTGACTAGAAGGCACATCGTTAACTAAAGGACTTCTCATTGGCTAGAAGCCACCTCGTTAACTAAAGGACTTCTCACTGGCTAGAAGGCACATCGTTAACTAAACGACTTCTCATTGGCTAGAAGCCACCTCGTTAACTAAAGGACTTCTCGTTGACTAGAAGGCACATCGTTAACTAAAGGACTTCTCATTGGCTAGAAGCCACCTCGTTAACTAAAGGACTTCTCGTTGACTAGAAGGCACCTCGTTAACTAAAGGACTTTTCTCGTTGACTAGAATGCACCTCGTTAACTAAAGGACTTCTCGTTGACTAGAATGCACCTCGTTAACTAAAGGACTTCTCGTTGACTAGAAGGCACATCGTTAACTAAAGGACTTCTCATTGGCTAGAGGGCACCTCGTTAACTAAAGGACTTCTCATTGGCTAGAGGGCACCTCGTTAACTAAAGAACTTCTCATTGGCTAGAGGGCACCTCGTTAACTAAAGGACTTCTCATTGGCTAGAGGGCACCTCGTTAACTAAAGGACTTCTCATTGGCTAGAGGGCACCTCGTTAACTAAAGGACTTCTCATTGGCCAGAGGGCACCTCGTTAACTAAAGGGCTTCTCGTTGGCTAGAGGGCACCTCGTTAACTAAAGGGCTTCTCATTGGCTAGAGGGCACCTCGTTAACTAAAGGACTTCTCATTGGCTAGAGGGCACCTCGTTAACTAAAGGGCTTCTCGTTGGCTAGAGGGCACCTCGTTAACTAAAGAACTTCTCATTGGCTAGAGGGCACCTCGTTAACTAAAGGACTTCTCATTGGCTAGAGGGCACCTCGTTAACTAAAGGACTTCTCATTGGCTAGAGGGCACCTCGTTAACTAAAGGACTTCTCATTGGCCAGAGGGCACCTCGTTAACTAAAGGGCTTCTCGTTGGCTAGAGGGCACCTCGTTAACTAAAGGACTTCTCGTTGGCTAGAGGGCACATCGTTAACTAAAGGACTTCTCATTGGCTAGAGGGCACCTCGTTAACTAAAGGGCTTCTCGTTGGCTAGAGGGCACCTCGTTAACTAAAGGACTTCTCATTGGCCAGAGGGCACCTCGTTAACTAAAGGACTTCTCATTGGCTAGAGGGCACCTCGTTAACTAAAGGGCTTCTCGTTGGCTAGAGGGCACCTCGTTAACTAAAGGACTTCTCATTGGCTAGAGGGCACCTCGTTAACTAAAGGACTTCTCATTGGCCAGAGGGCACCTCGTTAACTAAAGGGCTTCTCGTTGGCTAGAGGGCACCTCGTTAACTAAAGGACTTCTCATTGGCCAGAGGGCACCTCGTTAACTAAAGGGCTTCTCGTTGGCTAGAGGGCACCTCGTTAACTAAAGGACTTCTCATTGGCTAGAGGGCACCTCGTTAACTAAAGGACTTCTCATTGGCCAGAGGGCACCTCGTTAACTAAAGGGCTTCTCGTTGGCCAGAGGACACCTCGTTAACTAAAGGGCTTCTCGTTGGCCAGAGGGCACCTCGTTAACTAAAGGGCTTCTCGTTGGCTAGAGGGCACCTCGTTAACTAAAGGACTTCTCATTGGCCAGAGGGCACCTCGTTAACTAAAGGGCTTCTCGTTGGCTAGAGGGCACCTCGTTAACTAAAGGACTTCTCATTGGCCAGAGGGCACCTCGTTAACTAAAGGGCTTCTCGTTGGCTAGAGGGCACCTCGTTAACTAAAGGGCTTCTCATTGGCTAGAGGGCACCTCGTTAACTAAACGACTTCTCATTGGCTAGAGGGCACCTCGTTAACTAAAGGGCTTCTCGTTGGCTAGAGGGCACCTCGTTAACTAAAGGGCTTCTCGTTGGCTAGAGGGCACCTCGTTAACTAAAGGGCTTCTCGTTGGCTAGAGGGCACCTCGTTAACTAAAGGGCTTCTCATTGGCCAGAGGGCACCTCGTTAACTAAAGGGCTTCTCGTTGGCTAGAGGGCACCTCGTTAACTAAAGGGCTTCTCGTTGGCCAGAGGGCACCTCGTTAACTAAAGGGCTTCTCGTTGGCTAGAGGGCACCTCGTTAACTAAAGGACTTCTCGTTGGCTAGAGGGCACCTCGTTAACTAAAGGACTTCTCGTTGGCTAGAGGGCACCTCGTTAACTAAAGGACTTCTCGTTGGCTAGAGGGCACCTCGTTAACTAAAGGGCTTCTCGTTGGCTAGAGGGCACCTCGTTAACTAAAGGACTTCTCGTTGGCTAGAGGGCACCTCGTTAACTAAAGGACTTCTCGTTGGCTAGAGGGCACCTCGTTAACTAAAGGGCTTCTCGTTGGCCAGAGGGCACCTCGTTAACTAAAGGGCTTCTCGTTCGCTGAGTGCCTAGTGCGGGCCCTGGTTCTGTTCCCACAAATGGTATCTATTTTTATCCTGACCGGAGACAAAGCTCTGATAGCTCACCAACCTCTGAAAATTATAACCAGAAGTTTTTTTGCGGAAGTTTAGGCGGCCTGGTGTGATAATGACCACATCACCCAAAAATGTGCAGCAGACAATGTAACAGTACAGTCCCTAACATCCATATTCTATTAGAACATGGTAAAAAAGGTGGAGGCGGGCTCTGCACGCAGGCAATGGGTAGAGTCATTGCAGAAGTCCAAAACTACGTAAGGACAACTTTGTTTACGTTCCAGGACATGCGGGAGTACGGGGAAATGAAAGAGCGGACAGGTTGGCTAGCTGCGCTGTCGTTGAAGACGGTCAACCAAAGGATCGGGCGGACGTCATCAATGCCCTCCGAGATGAGAGAAGGACACAGGACTTCAGCAACCATGAGTACACGTCACTCCCACGGATGAAAGAGATGGGAGTTAAGTTGGGCACAGCCAGAATCGAGGAACTTAGTGGGCGTGTAAGAAGTCTTATCAGCCAACACAGAACTGGAGTCGTCAGTCGCTGGACACTACAGCGCTTGCTTAGGAAGGGAATCTCTGAGCACCTATGGACATGTGTGGAGTGCAATGATGATGAGCCGCAAGTAACTCAATATTTCCCATAGGCGTACGCCTATAAATGTGTGGAGGGTACATTCTCACCCATCAACTTTATATTATTTGGCTCTATAAAGGTCTGCATACACTGACAAGCAACCACTAATATCTTCAGTAATAAAGAAAAGACGATGGTCATATGTTGGACATGTGATGAGAAGAGATAATAACCGAATAGCAAAGCAAGCCATCATGTGGGAAACAACAGGCAAGAGGAAGACCCATAGAGACACTGAGAAGAACATTGATGAGAGAGGCAATAGCAGCAGGAATCGGCTCCTTCAATGAGATAGAGTTGCTTGCACAGAACAGAGACAAATGATGAGGTATGATAAAAGATCTTTACAAGGATTGAAAACTGCTAGAATAAACATTTAGATAAGAGAAGGAATATATGGGTCTACGCCCTATGGGCCGGCTACGGCTCGAAAGGTCAATAGATAGATTGATAGATACACTGACAGACTTCAATATTAATAATCAAGTCTGGTGACATCTTCATACAGCTTGTTTTACAGCCCATGATGGCCACAAGAGTCTTCTCTGCCCATCACATATTAAAACAATGATACTTGACCAAGGTCAAAGCGATCTCTCATCACAGAAACAAAGAAGTAAAAAAAACTCAGCTTTCTTCTAACAGTTTTACCCAAGAAACAACCAAGAAAACAATGACCACCCAGGTCAAAGTCATTTCGTATTACAAAAACAAGCGAGTAAAACAGCTTAAAACTAATCGAGTTTCACACAACACAAGACAGGCATGAAAATCTTTTAAAAAAAACAAACAAACAAACCAAAGGAAATAGTTCCCACAATCATTTTGAAGGCAATTGTGGTCTAAAAAAAGATCTGAAATTGAAAGAAAAGAAACGATGAAGTCTTTAAACAACTAAAAATGAACATAGAATTACTAAACACAATTCTGTCAAGACAAATGATATTTTTGGGGCATGTTAAAAGACACATCAGTTTACTAAAAGTAATCTTGGAAGGGAAAATACATTACATAGAGGAAGACCAAGAAAAACAAGGACGACTAACATAAAAAAATGGACAAGCCAGCCTATGACAACCTGCACCATTAAAGCAAGAGACAGAGGGGAATGGCGCTCCATGGTAGCCAACTTTCGATGCGGAGATGGCACTTGATGATAACCTGAAAGATTTAGTCTGAGGTTGAACAGTTTCGTGAAACGCCAATAAGTAGACAAAACGGCTTAAGAAGACACTTCAATCTGTTATGGGGTCTAGAAATTGTTACTTGCTCCTTTCTGTTAAGCTAGCGTGGGTATAAATAATTATTCTATTATTTCATGTGTATATAACTCAATATTCGGGGCCGAATCTTCCTTATGTGATCACATCACAATTTTGTTGAAAACTTTGGTCATTCCATATGCTCTCTTAATCATTTTATTTTGTACATTGAAAAGGGCAAAAAATAATATCGTCTATTTTTATGTGTTATGGTTTTTAATTGCCTATGACCAAATTATCTATTTTAACCACGTTTAACAGACCCCCAGGACAAGATTAGCACTTAAAATAGAAAATGGCGTCATTATGGCAAATTTCCAACTTTCTGATGCAACCAGACCATATAACACCACGTATCATCCGACTGTACAATATAGTTTCACACAATTTTAAATATAAAATATCTAAAACTCATTTACACCTTGTATAATTTAAATATTTTTATAATTTACTATTTTTGCTATAACAATAATTGCTAAACTTTACAATAATTAAACAGGGAACTGTTACCACGTGGTTATGCGAAGTAATATGACTTTGATGGGTCGTGGTAGGACCGGGAACTAGAATGAGACGCCATTTCTAGATCTGCCACGTTAAGGAAAGCATTACAACTCAGAGCTAGCGAAAATGTCAGCTTGAAGTAGTCGGAGACTTTTCGCCCCATCGGGCACAGAAACAACATGGCGTAAGTTTATTATTTAATTTATTCCCGGTGTTTAATTTACAAGTTTGACTAGATTAACATGCAAATGATGTGAAGAAAATACCTTTTTTTTCAGTCGTAGACAATCAAACAACACTATCAATCATACGTTCAGTTAACACTGATATTTCATGATGAGGTGATACATTTTAATGATTTTTTTCTGCCATGGCTTGTCAACTTGTCACTAATTAATTTTTAAACGATCGCGATTTATGAGGCACTGTTTTGTTTTGTAGAGATGAGATTTGATGATGTATTATCATTATGATAGATAGTCAGTAATCTGAGTAGTTTCAGATTTTAGCCTAGGCAGTGAGTAGTTGAGTAGTAGGAGTAGGCCTCCTATCACTATAATAATCAGTATAGTATATGCATGCCTTCCTTCTGTAGTGTATGATGGCCTCATTCATAAGGCTAAAGATCAAATTTTTTTTTTTATTTATGCCAATCGGTCGGATTTGAGAAGTTGAAAAAAAAATTGTAATCTTACTATTTAAGTAATAATAGTAGTTTATAATTTTGGTAATTTCCTAGTTTGATCAGATATAGTATTTCAGTTTGGAAGAGTGATGTCCCCTAAATATGTCTGCCAAAATACAGTGGTTCTACGCATTCTTGGCGTTGGGGTCATTACGCTGGCATGTAATCATTTCGGAGTATCTGTTGATTGGGCGTTGGGTCCAGGGGTTAGGTTTAGCTTTAGTGTTAAATATTTATAAATATATTATAACGCGTGACAAAAACGACGCCACTCGGCCTAATTATGATCTTCTGATCGAAGGGAATTGTGCGGTTGATTACCAATCGCCGTAATGACCCAACGCCAAGAATGCGTAGAACCACTGTATTTTGGCAGACATATTTTAGGGACATCACTCTTCCAAACTGAAATACTATATCTGATCAAACTAGGAAATTACCATAATTTTTTTAAAAATTGATTTAATTTCCAAGATTTTCACTATTTTATTATTAATTACGAGATGTTGACTTATTGAAATTTGAAGTGTTCCAGAATTTCAAGGTTAGGGGAGGGGTAAAAGTCGTGTTTAGTGTCCTAAATTTCTGCTGGGAGTATCCTTCCGTTGCACTTTTTGACCGTTATAGATCCTGTCCATTGATTTGAGGACTCTGGTTAGGTTTAGGGTTGGGTTTGGGGTAATCTCCTAGTTTGATCAGATATATTATTTCAGTTTGGAAGACTGATGTCCCCTAAAATATGTCTGCCAAAATAAGTGGTTCTACGCATTCTTGGCGTTGGGGTCATTACGCTGGCATGTAATCATTTCGGAGTATCTGTTGATTGGGCGTTGGGTCCAGGGGTTAGGTTTAGCTTTAGTGTTAAATATTTATAAATATATTATAACGCGTGACAAAAATGACGCCACTCGGCCTAATTATGATCTTCTGATCGAAGGGAATTGTGCGGTTGATTACCAATCGCCGTAATTTACTGCCAAATGTTGGAAGATTGTCAAACTCAGAACTGCTTAGCTGGTTTTAAATATTAGACAAACTAGCCTATATATATAGGCGGATAATTAGTAAGAAGAAGCATAAGAAAGGATAGGGGTTCAGCCAATTATTAATTAACATCTCGATTTGGACGCAGACGCTGACCCGAACGCCACGCTGACCCAAACGCAGTGTGAGTGACACATGCCAGCGTAATGACCCCAACGCCAAGAATGCGTAGAACCACTGTATTTTGGCAGACATATTAATATTTTAGGGGACATCACTCTTCCAAACTGAAATACTATATCTGATCAAACTAGGAAATTACCGGGTTTGGAATAACAATAACCTACAACTAAACCTGATTGAAAAACTAAAATTAAATATATTATACATGATGCACAAACAATGAAACAAAAACTAGAAGCAGGTAATTCCAAGTTTATAATTCAATTGGTGAAGGGAAGCACAATTAATAAATTAATGAGGCGAGGCTTTATGAGGGGACACTGAACTCCTTCAAGGACTTCAAGCCAATCTAATCTTGAAATGAATCACACAATAGTGCCTCATTCTCGTTGATTTCATTTAGAAATGTAATTCAAAACATGGGTTGCAGAATTACTACTTACATCACATGATCACACTTGTTGATGAATTCATTTGAATGTCTACTTTCTGTTAAATTAATCTATATTATATTTATAATTTAAAATTAATTATTATTATGCTGCAATCATTGAAAAAAATGGTTGATTGTCGTTTGAGCTTATTTGATTATCATCATTTTGACATCTCAGGACTCAGGTATTTAACATTTATTACTCAGATTGTAGATAAATGTCTTTTCATTGTTTGCTTCTCCTTATCAATAAATTTTCCTACTTGTTGCACTTAGTTTATATTTTTATGACGTTTGTCGTTTGAGTCTTCACAGGTCATGTAGAATGATTATAGTAAAATAAACAAAGCTAGGTGGAGAAAAGAAATTTCTCGATGGAGTTATGATCAGATTTTCCTCAGAAATAACATGATTGATGATGAAAATCAAAACATTGTGAGGAGGTGAAGAAGATGGTGGCTTTGAGTGTGACCATTGCCGTTAGACCATGTAAGAGACAGCATAGCAAGGACCCAAGTTAATTCTAGATAATAAATTTACAATTTAAATGTGGAAAATACCATGTAAGTTATATGTGAAATTTGAGTCAAATATAATTTGTAGATGTTTGTTGAATCAATTTACAAACTTCACGTACATCATGACTTTCTCAAATTTTGCTACATCACTTATTTTGTTTCTGTTTTTTTCCCCAGACCTTTCCAAGATATATACCTGGCTTCGGCTATTGTCTTTGTTATACCCCAAGTTATCGACTTTCCTTATCACAAAACCCGTACAAATATATCATCCAAGCATGATGGAGCTGGATATGTGGAACAACTATATGCTGGCAGGCGACTGGAGTACTACTCTTCCAGTCGACACCTCAGGTGGCCTGTTCGGTGATATTAAGTCAGAAGGTTGCCTTTATGGCGACGATCCTCTCGGCCTACATCTCCAGGATGCTGTCGAGCACGTGCGAAGCGAGTCTCCCTCCAAGAATGAAGGTGCCAATTTTGCACTACACTATATATATATATTTATAACACATGAGTGGTGTCTGAAATTGTTTTAAGTGCCTTTCTTGCTTAAATAATCTGTAACTTTTAGTCTTTATCTTAACTTTTTTGTGTGCAATGATTGTATATGACAAGAAATCCCTGTGAGCTAATGCATTTAAAGACTAAAGAAAAAAATTATACACTTTTTTTTAAATAGGTTATAAAAAAAATAGAATCTTTTTGTCAAATTTAATTATTAGTTTTTTCGTTTGCTTGCTTTGTTTCTCTAATTAACTCATGCCCTTTTTATGTTTATAATGCACTTTTATTTAGTTAAAAACCTGACTATTAAAGTTTTGTCAATTTGTGTTTCCATTTTCTGTTCCCAGATATCCTTGGCAGGGAGTGGATGGAGTCATCAGATCTGGGGTCCTTTTTGGAGGTCCTGGGCAATAGTCATGACAAGCTGTTGCCTCTGGAAGCCAGTCTGATCGAGTACACGTTTTCGACAGCTCCTGATGAGCCAGTCACTTTTGATGATCTTGTTGCAAAACATGGCTCACAGAAAGGCTGTGCAAATTCTGGGGAGTATACGTTAGAACATTTTTTGTCTAGACCTTTGGTTTGCCAGGCCACAACTGAGACATTTGAAGCATCGCTGTCACCGCCCAGTTCACCCGAACAGGTTGCTCCTGTCATTAAAATCGAACCTGTCAGTATCGTTGAATGTTCTCAATCTGCATCACTCAGCTTGAAGGACACATCTCTCGATCTGTTTGGTAACAGTACATTTGAAACTGCAGATGCTGAACATAGCCTTATCTTTGATGGCTTTGAATTTTCCAATGCTGTCGACACAGAGACCTCCGTGGTCACATTTGATGACGCCAGCGAGTTTATCAGTTCTCCTCTCTCGGCCGATGATGTTGACAGCATGCTCTTGTGCTCAAGTCCAAACTCGCCCAGCACAAGTCAAAGCAGTATCATCGAATCAAGTCCTGAGCTATACAAAGTCATCTTGACTTCCTCAGTTGAAACCACCAAAAGATTTTCACCATACACAAAACCAAACCATCGAAGCAACCGAAGACATCAAACAGAACACTGGCATTAGAATGCTCTTCTTCACAAGATGACATTGACAATCTAGAGGTCATTGGGGAACACCTAAGCAAGAAGGATAGAAAGAAATTACAGAATAAAAATGCAGCTATTAGATATCGCATGAAGAAGAAAGAAGAGGCCCTTGGCATAAAGTCTGAGGAACAAATTCTAGAGGAGAAAAATCTTGAACTGAAAACAAAAGTTGATGATTTACAGAGAGAAATCAAATACATGAAGAATTTGATGGAAGATGTTTGTAAAGCTAAAGGATTAAGATTGAAGTAGAGATTGTAAATTCATATTCTCTTCTTCACCCTCACCTTTATTTCATTATTTGTTTGCTGTGGAGTTTCACAAATGTCTTTTGCACTTCATGTTGTATATATATATCATTGTTACTGATGTTTCATTGTGACTTTTCAGATGTAGATCATATTCTAGTTTTACTTTTTAGTTCCTTGTTGACACTTACACACACCCCCACTTAGTTTTTGTTAGATTTGAGGAAAAAAGATAGTTTGAGTGTCTCATTTTGTATGTTCAAATAAAAAAAAATGATGAGCACTTATTTTGTGTGATCCATTTTTTCATGTTTGATTGTATTTGTGTTGTAATTTTGTGAAATGGTACACACAATTAGATAAAGAAATAGATTACCAGAGAATTTTCTGGGAAGTAAAGCTAGTTTGAAGCCACAAAATGAACACACGAGGTGAACAAGGAAGTGAGAAGGTGCATTAAAAGGGATGAGAAATATATAGGTGAGCTAGCTAAGAGGCAAACAATGGAAATATCAAATATACAAAAGCTTAATGAAATTAAGCTGAACATACACACGGATCAATGTCTTAGAGATAAGGGAAGAAATCTTTGATAAGTTACCAAATAGCCCTCCAGATATACCACCAGAAGGGAAGAGATTGTGTGAGCCATCCAAGCAGATATAAACACCTACCATTATACTTGATTTACTAGAGAAAAAAAGACAAGACAAAGAAAACTATCAATAGAATGTTTATAGAAGTGCATACATAATGGGGAACATTTGCTACTTTTGTGAGTCTAATCGCCTAAGTTTTGCCGTAGCAGTCTCAAATGATGTTATTCCATTCCTTATACAAGCTCTACATGATGTGCGATCACTTGCCAGATGTTCCCAGTCATATTCACCGATGAAGTCAGAGATGATTTACATATATCTCTATATGGTAGTTTAGGTCTGCCGGATTTGTCTTTTTCCGTAAGTATAATAGTTGCAGCGATGGCTTCCAGGTTCACCCAGCCTTAAATGGGTACCGGATATTTTCTGGAAAGTAAAGCAGCACGGGCGTAATACCGACCACATTACCCCAAAAATTATGTGCTGAAAGTCTGTAAAATATAGGGTCACTAACACCATATTTCTCTATATGCCACTTGGCGTGACAGGGGTACTTTTTTAATAATAGTTGCAGAAAGTTTAGGACTAGTCCCCCCACATTGTATCCGATTCATATAGTACGAGACATTTGATTAGACAAAGGAATGCTTTGTAAGTTACTGAGTCTTAGAAGCATTTGAAATAAAATTGATGCCTTCAATTCAATAGGAGAAATACCTCTACTAGATCAGAATACCAAAATAATTATTTAAAATAAACCAAGAGAAGCCTTTGTTGCACTAGAAAACGGGAATCTTAACGAAATTGTGTAGAATACAAATAATAAACTGCAGTCAGTTTTTTTCCTATGAAAAATGAAGGTACAGACCTTAATGGATTCTTGCGCAGAATAAAGGGATGGAATTGGCAGGATAAAACCGCTAACATAGAATTATAGAAAAGTACCAAAGACCAGTGGACAAAGAGATACAGCGAAGACGATAGCGATGGATGAGACGCTTCGAAAGCCAACTGACAGTATTGCACGACGGGCTCTTTTTTGGCAATCCCCAGGGGAAAAGAGAAAGGAATATTCTTGGAGCCAGGCGGATGCATAGATGATCTTTAAAGAATAGCAAGAAACAGAACGGCTTTAAACGTATTTGTTCAAGACTTAGGTTCCACAGGGAGTTAGCGTGATACCGATCATCGAGTGCCATCTCCGCAACGAAGGGTGGCTACCATGGAGCGCCATTCTGCTGTGTCTCTTGCTTTTATGGTGCAGATAGGCTGGTGTGTCCTTCCTTTGATGTTACTCGTCCATGTTAGTCTTGGTCTGCCACTTTTACCCTGTATTTTCACATCCAACATTACTTTTCGTTGGCTGTTGTGTCTTTTAACATGACCCAAAATCTCATTTGTCTTGTCTGAATTTTGTTTATCACAGTTTGTTTTCTTTTCTTTCCAATTCTACCTATTCTATATATCCACATTTCAAAGGCTTCAGTTCTGTTTTCTTGTCTAGTGTCCATGTTTCTGCACCATATAGGAATGTTGAGAAGATATAACATTTTGCTATTATTAGTTTTAGCTAGATACCTATCACCTCACACAAAATGTCATGGAAAGATAACCAGCACATGGTTTGAGCACCAACTTATTTCCCATAATCATCATCATCGAGTGCCTTCCCAGCAACGAAGGTTGTCTACCATGGATCGCCATTCTACTCTGTTTATTGCTTTGATGGTGCAGGCTGACATAGATTGACTTGTCCATCTTTTGATGTTACTCGTCCATGTTAGTCTTGGTCTGCCTCTTTTACCTTGTATTTTCCCTTCCAATATTACTTTTACTAGGCTGTTATGTCTTTTAACATGCCCCAAAGATTTCATTTGTCTTGTCTTAATTGTATTTAGTAGTTCTCTTTTTATTTTCAGTTGTTTTAAAACGTCGTCGTTTGTTATCATTTGTTTCCATCCAATTCTACCTATTCTATAAATCCACATTTCAGAGGTTTCAATTTTCTGTTCTGTTTTCTTGTCTAATGTCCATGTTTCTGCACCATACAGGAATACTGAAAAGATGTAATATTTGTTTTGTTAGTATATTTTTCATGGCAATAAAATTACTTTTTGCCATACCTATTCTTTTGTTTATTTCAATTTTACATTTTCCATCATTGGTTATAGTATGTCCCAGGTAGTTGTAGCTCTGGACTGTCTCCAGATGTATTCCCTCCACTGTGATATTTAATTGTAGGCCTTGAGAATTTTCTTTAATTCTAATAAAGCTTCACATAAAAGTGAGCGTACAAGTTTGATGTAGACTTGCCAATTTACACCCGAGTCTTTCTGGCAGTCATCTAGCACAACATAATATTAGTTACACTTTGTATGACGATTGGTTTTAATCGTATAAACATAATAAAAGTTAATATTGCACAAAGAGATCCAAAACAAATGCAGAGAAGCGAAGGAAGGATGGTTAAAACAGAAATGTGAAGAACTGGAAAAACAACAAAAGAAAGATCCACAATTTATGCACAATCAGTTAAATGAATTAACAGGAAGAAAAAAAGTCAAAGTTTCAGGATGTGTGAAATCAAAGGAAGGAAATATAATAATGGGACAGGAGAAGACAATGAAAAAATATTGAAAGTTCCCTGGGCAGCTAAAAATACCAACGAGGAAGTTCTCAAATAGGCCAACACAAAAAGAGAGCACCTAGAAACATCAGAAAGAAACAATCAACATTTTTCGGGCACATCATGAGAAGAGGAAAGTTGGAATACTTGGTTACAACTGGGAAAATAAAGGGAAAGAGAGATCACGGTCGACAAAGAGAGAAAATACTGGATAGCTTGGTGTCATGGAATGGGTACCAGATTTTTGTGGATAAAGTAAAGCGGCACGGGCGTAATACCGACCACATTACCCCAAAAATCATGTGCCGAAGGTCTGTAAAATGTATGGTCACTAACACCATATTCCCTATACGCCACTTGACGTGACGGATGTACATTACTTTTTTTATTTTTTACTTGGTGTCATGGCATAGAAAACAGTCAACAACAGAACTGATACGATGCACGGTAGATAGAAGATTGTGGAAGGCCAACACCAACCAGTATGGCACATGATGATGGTAATACAAGTTAAATAGCAACGCTTGATGCTACCATTCTCTGGCAAGGCTGGGACGTTGTTATTATAATGTTAAGACTTGCCTTGACAACCCTACATGTCGAGATTAACATTGGATGCTGGTTTGAGAATGACACATTTAACACTACACACAAATGTTCTGATCACGTCACCCCCAAGTGTGCTAATTGTTATGATAAATGTATGCACTATTCAACAAGGAATTGGTTATGCCAGTTACCAAGTTTCAACAGCGAGTTCCATATGTAACTATTACCAAAAATAGTTTGGTGTACTGACCAGTGCATGGCAGTGAAACTGACTGGCATCTCTGACACTGAATATGTTATGTTCTGTAAAAGGGGACATTGCTAACTTTGTTCTTCATTTCTTCAGCATACAGGGGGTGAACTTCCATGGTATATGGTGGATAGGCGGCGGGAACAATTGAAGGCTATGCATGAAAAGTGTTCTTTGTTGCAGTTTCCTCACATTCCAAGTCCGGCTTGTTGCAGGAGCTACTGAGTTAAGTGCTCTGTGCACACCGTGAGCTGTGTGTCTCATCCGTTTTGATCATGTTTCGATATTCCATTGTTTACGATGACATCGTGTGACAGGGAACAGTTGGCTGTGTTCACTTTCTGCGCTGTTTTGTCTTTTGGCGTGTGCTGAGACTGCTACGATGGGACTACAGTTACCTTTCTTTGTTTGGGAGATGATATATTAAATCGGATGATTCCGCTGGCACGGGCGGTTGAGCAATTATGGATTTTAATTCGTTTGCAGTGATAACGGGGCCTTCCATAACCAAGTAACAGGGGAATTATTGAGATAATGATGTAGATACTTAGAGAATAAGTCTAGATGTGGTCTGATCGTTATGAAGCTTGAAAGGTTGGGCATCTTCTTTTACCTCTCAGCTCCCTGTGGAGCGCAGGTCTTCAACAACCACTTTCCAAGCCGTTCTGTTTCTTGCTATTCTTTTAAGATCGTTACATGTTTTCCCCTTCATCTTTGCTTCCATCTGTCTTCTCCAAGAACTCCTTGGTCTTCTTCTTTGTTTTTTTTCCATGGGGACTCCAAAAAAAAGCCTGTCATACAATACTCTCAGTTGGCTTCCACAGTGTGTGTCCTATTTCACAGCCATATAATAAGACTGACTTAACATTGGAGTTGAAAATTTTTATTTTATTATTGAGCCTAATTTCATTGGACGTCCTTCCATGTTTCCCAGTGCAATAATTGCTCCTCTTGCTTATGATATCCTTATTTCAGTATCATTTTCTGTTCGGTGCTTGAAGGGTTAAGCATATCTATCTACAATCAACACCGTTCAGGAACAATCGGTCTGCATACAGTTTGAGAATTGCTAAAGAATATAGCGGATTGGCAAATGATTGTTTAGCATCAACTTTATCATGCCTGTCATCGTAAATATGGATTAGTTTGTGCTCCATCGCTGTTGATTAGCTGATGTTATCACGTTCGGGTGTTTCTAGCCCTCAATCTTTTATCGATTACTCCTCGATCTGTTTTCATGTTTGTCGGTATTGCTTGTTGTCTTATAAGAGTTCATATGGTAAAAACATAAAAAGTTGGTACTCATAACGTTATGAAAGTGGTAAAGGTAAAGTACGAGACCTGAGTCTTAGCACGCGAGTTTTCTCCCATATATGCTCTTCCGCCTATCCAGAAGTGTTCGGAGACTTCTGGATAGTGACGGTTCAAGCATCGAAACTCACGATGCGAGGCGACTTTCCTCACCCTCCCAGAGTGCTACCATGGTACCCATTTCTCCAAGCGGCTGGGTCCACCGCGGTGGTATTTTTTTTTCCTAACCTCGACGACAATTTACACTGTTTCCGGCGGGAATCGAAAACGGGTTGTCCGAACGTCGGTAGCCCCAGTCTGGTGGCTTTCTCAACTTGGCTACCGAGGCCCTCAATGAAAGTGGTCTCACTCCTGCGGGAAGGGGGATGTCGTTTTCACGGTTATTCTCCACAGATTATTTTTGGGAGGGGGAGGAGGGGGAATTTAGCTTCAGGAAAACGAATAGTTGTAGAACCTTGTGGTGGTACAGTGACCGATGCCGACAGACAATCTTAAACTCTTTCCATACGGCAGTTTTTTATCGACGCATTGGAAGAGGTTTCAGAGGCACTATTTTTCATGATTTTAAGAATCAATCTACGTATTTATATTTATATAACATATAACATATTATATATGAATTTGTAGATAATTGAACAAGGTATTAGATTCCACCAATACCAAGATGATACAAAGCATGTAAAAAGAATATGGTTTGATGGCGTTCACACTAATCAAATTGAGAGTGGCGCACAATGCGGCGAAACGTACAGAAAGAGTTAAACATTGTAATAACTTGAGAGGAACTACTTTTTTATCAATTGCCTCCAAGATTTTCTGAAGAATCATGTTGAATAGAATAAAAGATGATGTAGATGATAATATGCGCGAACAAGCAGGATTCAGAAAGGGGATATACTGTCTGGACCAAATATTCACAAGAATAATACTATAAGAGCATACAACAACAACTATAAGAGCATACTGAAAAACAAGCACCAGTAATCTGTAATTTCATTTATTAAAGAAAAAAGAAACGCTTGACAGAGCACATAGATTGTCGTTATGGATATCTTGAAACATTACGGAACATCACCAAAAATTACCATTATCAAAGACATATATGGCGGCTATACTTGTGCAGTTCTCACATAGGAGAGAATGAGTGATTAGTTTTGAATTGAAATAGGAGTAAAACAGGGATGTATACTATCACCTGAAAATATAAATAGAACTACTAAATACAACTAAGACAAGACAAATGAAATTTTTGGGGCATGTTAAATGACACAACAGCCTACTAAAAGTAATATTGGAAGGGAAAATACAAGGCAAAAGAGGCAGACCAAGACTAACATGGACGAGTAACATCAAAAGATGGACAAGTCAATCTATGACAGCCTGCACCATCAAAGCAAGAAACAGAGTGGAATGGCGATCCATGGTAGCCAACCTTCGTTGCGGAGAGAAGGCACTCGATGATGATGATGATGATGATACTATCACCATTGCTATTTGGAATTACCATTGGTTACATAATAAGTAAATGTTATAACGGCAATAATGGCAATAATGGCATGACAAGAAATACCTGGAAGATTTAGATTTTGCTGACGATATAGCGCTCCGAAGTGACAATATCAACTAGATGCAAAATATCATAGGTACCTCATCATTCATGGCGGAAAAAATAGGACTCGAAATCAACAGAGATAAAACAAAAATAATGAAAGCAGCAACACCCCAGAGGGCAATATATATCTCAATCGCAAGGCATTGGAAAAAGTAGACCACTATATATATCTTGGTAGTAATATAGATCAAGAAGGCGAAACAAAGAAACAGATTACAAGCAGGATAGAAAAAGCAGCAACTAATTTAAAAAACCTGGACAAAATATGGAAATTAAAAAAATACTAGGCAAGAAAACCAAACTTAGAATATTCAACTCAAATGTATTATCAACACTTACCTATGCATGTGAATGCTGGAAAACATCAAAAGAAATTGAGAAAAAAACTAAACACTTTTGAAGAAAAATGCATATGAAGAAGACTGTGTACAATGGAATGAATTGAAGACTAATATTGAAAGAAATAAGAGAAATGACAATGCAAGCAAAGATCTCATCTACAATTAAGAAAGTATGACGGACATATGTCGGACATGTGCTGAGAAGAGACAACAAGAGAATTCCAAAACAGGCTCTTCTATGGGAAACATCATGATAAAGAAGAAAACGTAACGAGACACTAAAAAGAACATTTTTAAGAGAAGCAAAGTAGGCAGGCATATATTTACTAGATAAGAAGGATATTTCGTCCAGAACAGAGATGGGTGGTGATAACACTACAAGTCCTATGTGACGTCACACGGCGTGGGAAGGATCAAGAATCAAGAAACGAACAGGAATGACAAAACGTAATTTGAACAATTAAAACTGTCAACTGCAAAAATGTAACATCTATTCACATATGGAATACTTGGTTACAATTGGCAAAATAAAAGGAAAGAGAGATCGCGGACGACAAAGAGAGAAAATACTGGATAGCTTGGTGTCATGGCATGGAAAACAGTAAACAACAGAACTGATACGATGCGCTGTAGATAGAAGATTGTGGAGGTACATGATCGCCTACGCCAACCGGCATGGTACATGATGATGATGATTCTCACATGGTTGCGAATCATGGACAACATCGATAACAGTCAGGAAGACAATCGATTAATTTGAAACAAAATGATAAACAAAACCCTAAAGATACTTTGGATAAAAAGCAATGAAGACATTAAAGGACTTTAACATGAAAGAAGAACTGGCTTATAAACACTATTCTACAGAGGAAATTAAAATACTATGTTCATGTCAAAAGACACAGCGAACTGGAAAGAACAATAATGAAAAGCGTGGCTCTAGAACGACACATCAGGGACAGACTAAACAGAAGGTGGTTAGTTCAAGACATTAAAGATACCTTTAACATGACAACAGAAAAAGTGATAAATGTGAGTAGAGATCCTTTTTAAATGGACTATGATGAATGAAACGTTCTGCAAAGATAATGCAACCCGATGACTAGGTTCATCAAGTGCAAGATACCTGTTACTGAGCTATTTACGGGTTATCATCTATGCACTCCGAACATGTCCATAGGTGCTCAGATCCCCTCCACAGCATGTCTCGCAGTGTACTAATATAATAGAAAGCTCACGGTGTATCCACGTGCCGAAGAGCTGATTGACTTGGCTCGGCCACTCTATAACATGGGAACGGATTCTGAACCGTGCAACTGAGTGCACATGAGTCTAGACCATCCGCAGCATCGGCTTTCAGCGACAAAATCAACATTCTTGTATGGGGTATAAACATAGAGATTAAAACAAGAAAACAGAGCGGACAATTCAAGCCTTTGAAATGTTGATCTATAGAAAAATGGGGAGAATTCAGTGGACGGAAAAAAGTCAATCAGTGAAGTTTTGAATCAGCTAAAAATGGGGGAGAGGGGAGAGAGAAAACTACTTAATCTTCTTCCTCTTCTTTCCTTCCTCATCTGCCTTTCGGCGTCGAGGGGAGATATAATTTGCGGTCTTTTGCTCTTCTGTACGCCTTTGCTACTGTTATGTTTCCTAGTGCTTCTAAATATTCCATCGACCCATCTTTTTCGTGGTCGACCCTTGGGTTTGGTGTTCTCACAACGTTTGCTGAAAGCTCGTTGTGTTGTGTTTTGATATTTCTGCCTTGTCACGTGGCCAAACCATTTTATCTGTTTTATCTAGCTTTTTTCTTAGTTCTTCATTTCTGATCTATCGCTCAGACTGTTTCCTGTCATTCGCCTAACACATTTCATCTCAACTACTTAATACAACTCGGAAATTACAACTGTAATTTTTGGGACAAGTGAAGCGACACAATACCCTAGTAATGCCAGGCCATTCTCTTAAGCGGTCTGGTATCTTTTCTCTTTGCTTCCCTCTATCTCTTTGTCCCTCAATTTTCCCAGTTGCCACAATATATTTCAGTTGCTTTCTTCTCATTACATGGCCAAAAAATGATGATTGTTTCTTCCTAATTTTGAAAATGAGCTCTCTTTTTGCTTTGGCCTCACTCAGAACGTTTTCATTACTTTTCTTAGCTGTCCATGGTATTCTCAACATTCTTCTGTAAAACCACATTTCTACAGACTCCAGTGATTTCCTTGTCTGTTGTTCTATTGTCCTTGATTCACATCCATATGTTAAGACTGGCTCTACATAACATTTAAGAAATCTTTTCTTGTTTCTATTGTCAAAAATGGATTGCACAGTATCTTCCCCATTTCTTTTTGCAACGCTGCTTTTGCCTAAGCCATTCTTCATCTCACCTCTGTTGTATATCTACTATCTGAGATTAACAATGTTCCCATATTTAAATTCATTTACCATAGTGATTATATTTTCAATAAATTATTTCCCTGTCTAATTTAACAATTTTACGAAACTAATTTAGGAGTATTTTATTTGGTCATCGGTAAAAGTTTATTTCATATTTATGTTATATAATATTTTGGTATACTATGTGATAGACAAGGTTGTGTGCTGTCACCAGATTTGTGAGATTTTTTTATAGTGAGATTATTTTAAGATCCATAAGGGACATGCCTGGAAAAACAATTGGAGGTCATAATATAAATAATCTAAGGTATGCGGATGATACAGTCTTAATCGCTAAGAGTGAAAATGAGTTACAAGAAATGTTGGACATTATAGTGAAAGAAAGCAAAAATAAAGGACTCAGCCTTAATAACAAAAACACAGAAGTAATGGTAACAACAAAGAAAAAGACATCACTTCAGTGCAAAATAAAGACAAGTGGAACAATATTAAAACAGGTAATTGAATTTAAATATTTGGGAACTTTGTTAACCTCGGACGGAAGATGTACAAAAGAGGTGAGATGCAGAATGGCTCAGGCAAAAGCAGCTTTCCAAAAAATGAGGAAGATACTATACAATCCATTTTTTACAATAGAAACAAGAAAAAGAGTTCTTAAATGTTATGTAGAGCCAGTCTTAACATATGGATGCGAATCATGAACAATAAGACAACAGACAAGAAAATCACTGGAGTCTATAGAGATGTTGTTTTACAGAAGAATGTTGAGAGTACCATGGACAGCTAAGAAGAGTAATGAAGATGTTCTGAGAGAGGTCAAAGCAAAAAGAGAGCTAATTTCCAATATTAGGAAGAAACAATCATCATTTTTTGGCCATGTAATGAGAAGAGAACAACTGGAATATATTGTAACAACTGGAAAAAATTCAGGGACGAAAAGATAGAGGGAAGCAAAGAGAAAAATAACAGACCGCTTAAGATAATGGCTTGGCAGAAGGTCAACAACAGAAATGATAAATTGCTGCTGAGATCGAAAGTTGTGGAGAGACATGATCACCTACGCCAGTAGGCCCGGTATTTGATGATGATACTATATGTAAAGTAGCCAGCCAATCGTGGACCTGCTTCGACAGAGATAGGAAGATGTGTTATCAACGACCTTTTCAGTTACAAAGTTCAACTGATATGATGTAGTCATGATGTTTACTCTCACACCTTGTATCAACGTTGTTATCTTACAATTATCGTGTAACACGAAGTTACACACATGCTCAACATGGGCAAGCCTACTTTATCTTCACTTCAAAAGAGAAAATGCAGATTTCACTTCACAATTAATAGAATTTGGGGTATAATACATCATGTAAAACGAAAGCCAAATGAGAGTATTACACCACAGGCTCTTTTTTGGAATCCACAGGGGAATAGGCAAAAAGGAAGACCAAAATATATTTTAAAGATAGGTGGAAGCAGGTACGAAGATTTGGAGTGATCTTTAAATAATGACAAAAACAGAACGGCTTGAAGTGTTTGTTGAAGATTTATGCTCCACAGGGAGTTGAAAGTGTTTGTTGAAGACCTGTGTTCCACAGGGAGTTGAAAATGTTTGTTGAAGACCTGTGTTCCACAGGGAGTTGAAAGTGTTTGTTGAAGACCTATGTTCCACAGGGAACTTAAAGTGTTTATTGAAGACATATGTTCCACAGGGAACTGAAAGTGTTTGTTGAAGACCTATGTTCCACAGGGAACTGAAAGTGTTTGTTGAAGACCTATGTTCCACAGGGAACTGAAAGTGTTTGTTGAAGACCTATGTTCCAAATGGAACTGAAAGTGTTTGTTGAAGACCTATGTTCCACAGGGAACTGAAAGTGTTTGTTGAAGACCTATGTTCCACAGGGAACTGAAAGTGTTTGCTGAAGACCTATGTTCCACAGGGAACTGAAAGTGTTTGTTGAAGATCAATGTTCCAAAGGGAACTGAAAGTGTTTGCTGAAGACCTATGTTCCACAGGGAACTGAACGTGTTTGTTTAAGACCTATGTTCCACAGGGAACTGAAAGTGTTTGCTGAAGACCTGTGCTCCACATGGAGGAATTAGAAAAAGTTAAAGAAGGAAGAAGATAACATGTAAGACATTTTGGTGTTGAACTATCATCATCTATCCACGACCATTATTCTACACTGTACTAGAAGCAAACATTACCACGAGACAGATTTAAGCCCTCCCTGTCGCTAACTCAATGACGACTAAAGGAATTTACGTGCTATTCATTATCCGTCCTTATGAGGAAGATACTATGCAATCCAATGTTGACAATAGAAACAAAAAAAAGAGTTCTTAAATGTTATGTAGAGCCAGTCTTAACATATGGATGTGAATCATGGACAATAGGATAACAGACAAGAAAATCACTGGAGTCTGTAGAAATATGGTTTTACAGAAGAATATTGAGAATACTATGGACAGCTAAGAAGAGCAATGAAAACGTTCTGAAAGAGGCTAAAGTAAAAAGAGAGCTAATTTCCAAATTTTAGGAAGAAACAATCATAATTTTTTGGTCATGTAATGAGAAGAGAACAATTGGAATATATTGTAACAACTGGGAAAATTGAGGGACGAAGAGATTGAGGGAAGCAAAGAGAAAACATTATACATTGTATTGTAAACATTGTATTTGGTGTTTCCGAAAGCAACACAGCATAGAACAACAAGCAACATATTACAACAATAAGACACTACCTTACAAGGCTATTCAACTCGTAAATCAACATAGCCATCAAACAAGGGGACATAACACTCTCATGATTTATAGAGTTAATTATCGTTCATACTTTCCTATTGCACGAGGGCACAAACAAAGGCAGATGCCTCACAGTCATTCACGTTTGATATATACAATGATGTTCCAAACTACACGTGTAACAATTGCCATGAACAGTTGTTGTTTTGTTCCCATTAAAAAAAAAAAATATGATTTATGGTTTCAGAAGATGATGTGCACCCTTGTTATATCAATGTTTCTATAAGATTGCAAAACAGGGACACTTACAACATAGCTAAAGAAAAAATGTGCAGCATATGGAGATAGAATGGTATCGTAAGATTTTGGATACTCTTATTTTTGGATACAACTCGGATACATAATCTTGACCTGGAACGGTTCCCACAAATGGCGATTTTTTTTGTTTTGAAATAGCGATACCGTCCTCAGGACCGCGTGTACAGTCAGAAGGCATTGGCTAACCACTGACGTATAATGCCTAGACAATTACTGTAAAATAAATGCCGGTGTAATATCAACTTTCTGTAAAGGACATGCTATTTACTTTACTTAGATCGTATCATGAACGGTAAGGTTTGGCAAACAATATACAAACATTCGATGGACATAACGATCGTTTGACTATTGTGAATAAACACAACATGAAATTGTTTGGTCACGTTTCTCCATTGTTTGGGCTAGCAAAGACCATTCTGGAAAGAACAATGAAAGAGACGGGAAGAAAAGGTAGGACGAGAAAAAGAAGGGAAGGTAAAGGAAATGGACAACTTTGTCGAGTCTCAAACAATGTCTGGAGATTGAGAGAAATGGAGAAGGTTGACGAAGTCAAGTCAGTGCTCCAACAACTCCTATAGTTATGAAATGAAGAAGGTTGACGAAGTCTGTCAGTGCTCCAAAAACTCCTATAGTTATGAAATGAAGAAGGTTGACGAAGTCTGTCAGTGCTCCAACAACTCCTATAGTTATGAAATGAAGAAGGTTGACGAAGTCTGTCAGTGCTCCAAAAACTCCTATAGTTATGAAATGAAGAAGGTTGACGAAGTTTGTCAGTGCTCCAAAAACTCCTATAGTTATGAAATGAAGAAGGTTGACGAAGTCTGTCAGTGCTCCAACAACTCCTATAGTTATGAAATGAAGAAGGTTGACGAAGTTTGTCAGTGCTCCAAAAACTCCTATAGTTATGAAATGAAGAAGGTTGACGAAGTCTGTCAGTGCTCCAACAACTCCTATAGTTATGAAATGAAGAAGGTTGACGAAGTCCGTCAGTGCTCCAAAAACTCCTATAGTTATGAAATGAAGAAGGTTGACGAAGTCTGTCAGTGCTCCAAAAACTCTTATAGTTATGAAATGAAGAAGGTTGACGAAGTCCGTCAGTGCTCCAACAACTCCTATAGTTATGAAATGAAGAAGGTTGACGAAGTCCGTCAGTGCTCCAACAACTCCTATAGTTATGAAATGAAGAAGGTTGACGAAGTCTGTCAGTGCTCCAACAACTCCTATAGTTATGAAATGAAGAAGGTTGACGAAGTCTGTCAGTGCTCCAACAACTCCTATAGTTATGAAATGAAGAAGGTTGACGAAGTCCGTCAGTGCTCCAACAACTCCTATAGTTATGAAATGAAGAAGGTTGACGAAGTCTGTCAGTGCTCCAACAACTCCTATAGTTATGAAATGAAGAAGGTTGACGAAGTCTGTCAGTGCTCCAACAACTCCTATAGTTATGAAATGAAAAAAGTTTCATCATTCATTATCATCATTGAGTGCCGTCTCCGCATCGAAGGTTGGCTACCATGGAGCGCCATTCCACTCAGTCTCTTGCTTTGATGGTTCAGATTGTCATAGGTTGACTTGTCCATCATTTGATGTTACTCGTCCATGTTAGTCTTGGTCTGTCTCTGCCTCTTTTACCTTGTATTTTCCCTTCCAATATTACTTTTATTAGGCTGTTGTGTCTTTTAACATGACCACAAATTTCATTTGTCTTGTTCTAATTGTGTTTAGTAGTTCTCTTTTCATTTTTAGTTGTTTTAAAACTTCATCGTTTGCTTTCTTTTCTTTCCATCCAATTCTACCTATTCTTCTATAGATCCACATTTCAAAGGCTTCAATTTTCTGTTCTGTTTTCTGGTCTAATGTCAATGTTTTTGAACCATACAGAAATATTGAGAAGATGTAACATTTGGCTATTCTTAGTTTTAGCCCTAGTGTTATTTGTTGTAATGTTAGTATATTTTTCATGACATTAAAATTACTAAGAAGTTTCAGAAAAGTAAATTAATCATCATCATGTACCATATCGGTTGTTGTAGGCGATCATATTCTACAATTTTATATCCACAGTGCATCGTATCAGTTCTGTTGTTGGACGTTTTCCACGACATGACACCAAGCTATCTAGTATCTTCTCTCTGTGTCGTCCGCGATCTCTCTTTTCCTGTATTTTGCCAGTTGTAAACAAAACTTTCCTCTTCTCGTGATGTGTCTAAAAATTGTCGATTGTTTCTTTCTAATGTTTCTTAGGAGCTCCCTTTTTGTGTTTGCCTCTTTGAGAATTTCCTCGTTAGTCTTTTTAGCTGTCCAGGAAACTTTCAATATTCTTCTGAGAAATCCCATCTCTGTGGCCTTTAATCATGTTCTCATTTGTTAGTCTAATGTCCACAATTCGCTTCACTAGGCTAGAATTGGCTCTATATAGCACATATTAACTCTCATTCTCTATTCTATTAATATGGACTTGTTGCACAATGCGTTTTTTTTATCTTCTGAAATTCTATTTTGGCCAGAGTTTTATGCTTTTTATTTCTGTGGTGCATCAATCATCTGATGTTATTATTATGCCCACGTATTTGATGCGTTGCACTTGTTTCAGATTTGTCCAGTTTATTTTTATGTTGCATGTAATATAGTTCTCTATCAGGCTGTCCATAGTCTGCCTCTCATTCTACTTCCTTCCTATGATCACTGTATGTCAGTTATTGGGGTCCTCGGTAGCCGAGATGGGAAAACCATCCATACTGGACTACCGACGTTCGGACAACCCGTGTTCGATTCCCGCTGGGAGCAGTGTGAATTCTACTCGTGGTTAGAAAAAAAAATACCCCCACGGTCGACCCAGCCGTTGGCAGAAATGGGTACCAGGGTATTACCCTGGGAAGGTGAGGAATGTCGCCTCGCATCTGAGTTTCGATGCTTGAGGCGACACTATTCAGAAATTTCCGAACATTTCTGGATAGGCTGCCGAGCACATATGGGTGTAAACTCGCGTGCTAAGACGCTGGTTCAAGTCTCGTACTTTTACTTTACTTTACTTTATATCCATACAGTTCTTGATTGCACCTAAACACAGTTCTTGATTGCACCTCCATACAGTTCTAGATTGCACCTCCATACAGTTCTTGATTGTACCTTCATACAGTTCTTGATTGTACCTCCATTCAGTTCTTGATTGTACCTCCATACAGTTCTTGATTGTACCTCCATACAGTTCTTGATTGCACCTTCATACAGTTCTTGATTGTACCTCCATACAATTCTTGATTGCACCTCCATACAGTTCTTGATTGTACCTCCAAACAGTTCTTGATTGTACCTCCATACAGGTCTTGATTGTACCTCCATACAGTTCGTGAATGTACATCCATACAGTTCTTGATTGTACCTCCATACAGTTCTTGATTGTACCTCCATACAGGTCTTGATTGTACCTCCATACAGTTCGTGAATGTACCTCTATACAGTTCTTGATTGTACCTCCATACAGGTCTTGATTGTACCTCCACACAGTTCTTGATTGTACCTCCATACAGGTCTTGATTGTACCTCCATACAGTTCTTGATTGTACCTCCATACAGTTCGTGAATGTACCTCCATACAGTTCTTGATTGTACCTCCATACAGGTCTTGATTGTACCTCCATACAGTTCTTGATTGTACCTCCATACAGTTCGTAAATGTACCTCCATACAGGTCTTGATTGTACCTCCATACAGTTCGTGAATGTACCTCCATACAGTTCTTGACTGTACCTCCATACAGTTCTTGATTGTACCTCCAAACAGTTCTTGATTGTACCTCCAAACAGTTCTTGATTGCACCTCCATACAGTTCTTGATTGTACCTCCATACAGTTCTTGATTGTACCTCCATACAGTTCTTGATTGCACCTTCATACAGTTCTTGATTGTACCTCCATACAGTTCTTGATTGTACCTCCATACAGTTCTTGATTGCACCTCCATACAGTTCTTGATTGTACCTCCATACAGTTCTTGATTGCACATCCAAACAGTTCTTGATTGCACCTCCATACAGGTCTTGATTGTACCTCCATACAGTTCTTAATTATACCTCCATACAGTTCTTTATTGTACCTACATACAGTTCTTGATTGTACCTCCATACAGTTCTTAATTGCACCTCCATACAGTTCATGATTGTACCTCCATACAGTTCGTGAATGTACTTCCATACAGTTCTTGATTGTACCTCCATAAAGTTCTTGATTGTACCTCCATACAGTTCTTAATTGCACATCCATACAGTTCTAGATTGCACCTCCATACAGTTCTTGATTGTACCTCCATACAGTTCTAGATTGCACCTCCATACAGTTCTTGATTGCACCTCCATACAGTTCTTGATTGCACCTCCATACAGTTCTTGATTGCACCTCCTTACAGTTCTAGATTGTACCTCCATATAGTTCTAGATTGCACCTCCATACAGTTCTTGATTGTACCTCCATACAGTTCTTGATTGTACCTCCATACAGTTCTTGATTGTACCTCCATACAGTTCTTCATTGCACCTCCATACAGTTCTTGATTGCACCTCCATACAGTTCTTCATTGCACCTCCATACAGTTCTTCATTGCACCTCCATACAGTTCTTCATTGCACCTCCATACAGTTCTTGATTGCACCTCCATACAGTTCTTAATTATACCACCATACAGTTCTTGATTGTACCTCCATACAGTTCTTAATTGCACCTCTATACAGTTCTTAATTATACCACCATACAGTTCTTGATTGCACCTTCATACAGTTCTATATTGCACCTCCATACAGTTTTATATTGCACCTCCATACAGTTCTTGATTGTACCTCCATACAGTTCTTGATTGCACCTCCATACAGTTCTTGATTGTACCTCCATACAGTTCTAGATTGCACCTCCATACAGTTCTTGATTGTACCTCCATACAGTTCTAGATTGCACCTCCATACAGTTCTTGATTGCACCTCCATACAGTTCTTGATTGCACCTCCATACAGTTCTTGATTGCACCTCCATACAGTTCTAGATTGCACCTCCTTACAGTTCTAGATTGTACCTCCATATAGTTCTAGATTGCACCTCCATACAGTTCTTGATTGCACCTCCATACAGTTCTAGATTGCACCTCCATACAGTTCTTGATTGCACATCTATACAGTTCTAGATTGCACCTCCATACAGTTCTAGATTGCACCTCCATACAGTTCTTGATTGTACCTCCAAACAGTTCTAGATTGTACCTCCATACAGTTCTAGATTGCACCTCCATACAGTTCTTGATTGCACCTCCATACAGTTCTAGATTGCAACTCCATACAGTTCTTGATTGCACCTCCATACAATTCTAGATTGCACCTCCATACAGTTCTAGATTGCACCTCCATACAGTTCTTGATTGTACCTCCATACAGTTCTTCATTGCACCTCCATACAGTTCTTGATTGTACCTCCAAACAGTTCTAGATTGCACCTCCAAACAGTTCTAGATTGCACCTCCAAACAGTTCTAGATTGCACCTCCAAACAGTTCTAGATTGCACCTCCAAACAGTTCTAGATTGCACCTCCATACAGTTCTAGATTGCTATATATTGTTCAAATATTCAGACAAACGTCGCCAGACAAGTTGTATGAAGTGATTATAATCTTTGCCCTCTTGTCTTCTTCCTTTGTGATGTTTTCCAGCATTCATAAACATAATACACACATAACAGTTATGGAGCTTTCATATGTCCGTATGTTTGCTTTTCTGCTGTGATTTAAGAATCGGTCTCCTAATGTTTGTTTAGAATAACAAAAGCGTATAAAGCGTTGCTCCCGTGTGTTACCGGGGCCTCATTATGTGGGAAGTAAAGAATAGTGACACTGTGACCTTTCAGGCATGTCGTAAGAGACGACTAAGGAGTTTGATTGATGGCTTGACAAGCTGTCATTGTAAAAAGAATTGTTATGGAAACCGAGAAGCAGTGATCTCGGCAATATGTCCCATTTTGGCACGCAAGGTTTCTGTTTTTGAGATAGATTGTAGTTCTGCCCTATGTGCCGTCTTCGGCTCGAAAGGACAATAGATAGATAGAGATAAAGCGTTGTCCTTTGTTACTGAAAATTCTTCGTTTATGTTTTATGTAAAGTGCCATTCTTTCCCATAGGTATGGTTAGAACCCATGGATTTATTGGAATATACAATATCGTAGCCTTCGATCTTTCACTCGCGGATCTGTCTCAGATATTTGCTCCGGGAGGCCATCAAGTGCTTCTCTTACACAACAAATGTTCCTGTCGTCAACAAGATTTTCGAAAAGTGTAACCTACGTTTCGTTTCGTTCTACATCCTACTAAAGAGTAGTTTTTGAGATTTTACTATTGTAATCTGATTACAGCGGAACTTTCAGTCTGAGGAGAGTAACATGTTGATTAACCTGAAAATATTTTCAAAACCTCACGTCTAAAAACTTCTTTGTCAAATCATCAACTTTCCTGTTTTCTTCTTTGATTGATTTTAGCTGTTACAGATTCCATGTCTCGTCCTGTCATTCGAACAAAAAAATGTTTTATCCACAACCAAAGCTTGGCATGTTTTCTTTCATGGTTCCATGTTGTCGTTAAATAACCTACTCCTTTCAGCTTCCTTACAGAAATGCTTGTACAATATCACAGTTACTTTGTGCCTAATTATCAAATTAATCTTCACATTTAATTTGATTTGACATTATCTTTGATATCTTATGGCCTTATCTTTGATATCTAATGACCTTATCTTTGATATCTAATGACCTTATCTTTGATATCTAATGACCTTATCTTTGATATCTAATGGCCTTATCTTTGATATCTAATGACCTTATCTTTGATATCTAATGACCTTAACTTTGATATCTAATGACCTTATCTTTGATATCTAATGGCCTTATCTTTGATATCTAATGGCTTTATCTTTGATATCTAATGGCTTTATCTTTGATATCTAATGGCCTTATCTTTGATATTTAATGGCTTTATCTTTGATATCTAATGACCTTATCTTTGATACCTAATGGCTTTATCTTTGATATCTAATGGCTTTATCTTTGATATCTAATGACCTTATCTTTGATATCTAATGACTTTATCTTTGATATCTATTGACCTTATCTTTGATATCTAATGACCTTATCTTTGATATCTAATTACCTTATCTTTGATATCTAATGACCTTATCTTTGATATCTAATGGCCTTATCTTTGATAGCTAATGGCCTTATCTTTGATATCTAATGGCCTTATCTTTGATATCTAATGACCTTATCTTTGATATCTAATTACCTTATCTTTGATATCTAATGACCTTATCTTTGATATCTAATGGCCTTATCTTTGATAGCTAATGTTCCTCTGATGGTCGATACATCTGCTTCCCCACTAAACACCTGATCAATCGACCGCCTTCACCACCTCTAGGTAGACCAATCTCTCAATAAATACATCCTTATCCCACCCTCCAGCCCTCTTCTTCCTCTCTTAAAGAATGACGAACAATTTAGCTCTGTAGATATTGTTGGCTTCTTATTCGTGCTGCTCGCTTTTTAACAATCTATTTTTAGCACTCATGCACGTTAGGTGGTGGAATCGATAACTCGTCGTGATTCAAATCATCGCGGGTTTGAATCGAAGTAAGGTGAAATGTTTCTTTCCTTTTTCTTTTCAATTGCGGTGAAAGGAAAACTCGGATGAGCACCACGAAGCGAGTGTATTTAGACGAGCTGCCATTACTTTCCGGTCCTATATGTCCACACCTCCCACCCCTTTTCCTCGGCAGACTCCAGAATTAGGATAATGCGTTAAAGATATTTTTTTTTTTACAAGCGTATGCGTCAAAAGTGAGCTGAAAGCTATGGGTGTTTTAAGCAACATCTGAGATAACTTCGAAATCTGTAGTAACTCAGACAATCCCTATTTCTGCAATGAGTGATTGTAAAACAAACTACAGGATCGTAAAACAAATTAAGATTTTGTAATACAAATTACGAGCTTCTATAAAAAAAACTACGAGATTGTAAAACAAACTCCGAGATTGTAAAACAAACTACGAGATTGTAAAACAAACTACGAGATTGTAAAACAAACTACGAGATTGTAAAACAAACTACGAGATTGTAAAACAAACTACGAAATTATAAAACATATTACGATATTTTTTTAGCCATTAGGTACCAAAAATAGGGCCATTTGATACCAAAGATAGGGCCATTAGATACCAAAGATAGGGCCATTAGATACCAAAGAAAGGGCCATTAGATTCAAAGATAGGGCCATTAGATATCAAAGATAGGGCCATTAGATACCAAAGATAGGGCCATTATATACCAAAGATAGGGCCATTAGATATCAAAGATAGGGCCATTAGATACCAAAGGTAGGGCCATTAGGTACCAAAAATAGGGCCATTAGATACCAAAGATAGGGCCATTAGATACCAAAGATAGGGCCATTAGATATCAAAGATAGGGCCATTAGATACCAAAGATAGGGCCATTAGATATCAAAGATAGGGCCATTAGATATCAAAGATAGGGCCATTAGATACCAAAGATAGGGCCATTAGATACCAAAGATAGGGTCATTAGATACCAAAGATAGGGCCGTTAGATACAAAAGATAGAACCATTAGATGACAAAGATAGGGCCATTAGATACCAAAGATGAGGCCATTACATATCAAAGATAACGCAATTAGACATCAAAGATAAGGCCATTAGATATCAAAGATAACGCAATTAGACATCAAAGATAAGGCCATTAGATATCAAAGATAACGCAATTAGACATCAAAGATAAGGCCATTAGATATCAAAGATAAGGCCATTAGATATCAAAGATAAGGCCATTAGTTATCAAAGATAAGGCCATTAGATATCAAAGATAAGACCATTAGATATCAAAGATAAGGCCATTAGATATCAAAGATAAGGCCATTAGAAATCGAAGATAAGGCCATTAGATTTCAAAGATAAGGCCATTAGATATCAAAGATAAGGCCATTAGATATCGAAGATAAGGCCATTATATTTCAAAGATAAGGCCATTAGATATCGAAGATAAGGCCATTAGATATCAAAGATAAGGCCATTAGATATCAAAGATAAGGCCATTAGATATCAAAGATAAGGCCATTAGATATCGAAGATAAGGCCATGAGATTTCAAAGATAAGGCCATTAGATATCGAAGATAAGGCCATTAGATATCAAAGATAAGGCCATTAGATATCGAAGATAAGGCCATTAGATATCAAAGATAAGGCCATTAGATATCGAAGATAAGGCCATTAGATATCAAAGATAAGGCCATTAGATATCGAAGATAAGGCCATTAGATATCAAAGATAAGGCCATTAGATATCAAAGATAATGCCATTATATATCAAAGATATGGCCATTAGATATCAAAGATAAGGCCACTAGATATCAAAGATAATGCCATTATATATCAAAGATAAGGCCATTGCACACTCTGGATATGAGTATTTTTATTGCACATAAAATAAGTGAAGGTCATCATTGCACATAAAATAAGTGAAGGTCATCATTGTACATTGTGAGTATAATTATTCTCAATTTGTAATGACCTAGATTTTCATTGCCGATTGTTGGTTTGAAGATCTTGATTAATATCTAGGATACTAAGATTATCATTGCGCATTGTGAGAGGAATAATATCATTGCACATAAATGATGTCTTCATGGTGAGAATTACGTTGCACAGTTAAATTGTAGCCTACTGTATCCGAATTCAACATGTTTGTGTTTTGCCTTTTCTTATCCTAACCCTTTTGTCTTGCCCAGTCTGGGGGATGGTCTGGTAGCATAGCTACCATTAGAACACTCTTTTGAGAATATAGGCACACGGGCACGTCTACCACTTTGTGGCAGAGACACGTCAGAGGAGCACATTTGTACACGTGGTCTACTGGTAAGGTTTTCATGTAAACAATCCCATAAAAAAATAGGACATCTACTGAATTATAATATTGCGTGGTGTCAGATCTGATCGGATATGGTTTAGGTCGTCAGAGCTGGCTCCTACCACATTAATGGTATGGTAAATATTGGCAGAAATTGGGCAAAACATTGCAATTATTTAACTTGATCGATTCCTACCAGTAAATAAAAAAGTAAGTAAAGAGCCCCGTCGCGCCAAGTGACGTATAGGGAATATGGTGTTAGTGACCATAAATTTTACAGACCTTCAGCACATGATTTTTGGGGTAATGTGGTCGGTATTACGCCCGTGGCGCTTTACTTTCCCCCAAAAATCCGGTACCCATTTAAGGCTAGGTGAACCCGGAAGCCGTCGATTGGGATCGAACCCTACCTCTTGTCCTTTGTAGTCCAGTTCACTAACCACTGAGCTATCGCGTCTCCCACAACGATTCCTACCAGAGGCGGTGGAAATTTGTCCAAGAATCCAGCCCGTGGTTTCTTCGGGGCTTTACCCTCCCCTGGTATCTGGGTAGTGAAATCCTATATCTAGCATTCTCGAAAAACGGTGGTTAAATAAGGTCTCGTGTGTACTCACGCATGTTAAAAAACCCGTAGGAATTCCAAAGTCCAAAATAGCAGGCCAAAGTGGTCGCTTTGCGGGCAAAAATTGTTAAGCAAATCTATCCATTCATGCCGAAGATGGATGTGTTAGATCGAAAGGCGCAAATATCGTGGTTATGTTGTAAACTAGTGACACAACGCAACAACGTCCACTTAAAGAAAGAAAGAGGAGAAGGTGTTCACCATGAACAACAAAATAAAGTACTGAACATTTGCGTAAATTGGAGAGCTGCTGTTTTGTGTGTTTCGTTATCACGCTGTTGCTGCGGTGTGAGGATTTCTGTTGTACGTCATGGGCACAAAAACTGTCATTGACGCTTACGAGCATTCTCATACTGTACATCAATGGTTACAATCATTCTCATACTGTACATCAATGGTTACAATCATTCTCATACTGTACATCAATGGTTACAATAATTCTCATACTGTACATCAATGGTTACAATCATTCTCATACTGTACATCAATGGTTACAATCATTCTCATAGTGTACATCAATGGTTACAATCATTCTCATACTGTACATCAATGGTTACAATCATTCTCATACTGTACATCAATGGTTACTATCAATCTCATACTGTACATCAATGGTTACAATCATTCTCACATTGTACATCAATGGTTACAATCATTCTCATACTGTACACATAAGCGATAACTACCCACAGGACTCTTGGTCCCACATATACACAGATGGCTCTGCTACAAATGCCACCAGAAATAGAGGGGGAAGTGTGTTCTTGATGCTGAATAACCAGGAAGAGATCACCAAGTCAATAGCCAAGGGGAAATTCTCAAACAACTTTAAAGCAGAAACTGAGGCCATCAGAGATGCTGCAACACTGGCTATTCAACACAAAAATAACATGCACAATAAATTGGTGATTCTGACTGATGCACTGTCAGTACTAACAGCTCTAAAAAAGCCACAGGAACAATGAACAAGATGACTTGATAACAACCCTAGATCAACTATGCAATAACTTCAAAAGAGTAGTGATTTAGTGGATACATCACACTGTAATATACACGGAAACGAACGCGCAGACAAATTAGCTAAAGAGGGAGGGAGATTACCACAAGAAAACCATCCGGTCAGTTATGATGAAGCCAAATCCATCATCAAAGGTCAGTACCATGAAAAATGGAAACGAGAACACCTAAAGCATAACGAGAGGGACGGATACCTCCAACTATCAAGGAGGGATCAAGTCATCATACTTTGCCTACGCACAGGCCACAATAGGATGAGAAACCACATGTTCACCAAATTCAAAATATGTACAACCTATAATGCCACTGTACACTGGACAATATGACAACAAAACATGTTCTACAGGATTGCCCCCCAGTACACAGTCCTGAGAAGAGCAATGTGGTCCACACCCACCTCCCTGGAAGAGAAACTATATGGGCAATCGAATCGCTTAAACAGACAGCTGACTTCATGAGAGAGCCTGGAATCCTAGTCTGATTGAGACTTGATCGCAGACAGATATATATATATATATATATATATATATATATATATATATATATATATATATATATATATATATATATACTGTACATCAATGGTTACAATCATTCTCATACTGTACATCAATGGTTACGAACATTCTCATACTGTACACCCATTCTTACAAGCATTCTCATACTGTACACCCATTGTTATGAACATTCTCATTACTTAATCATTTTTATGAAGAATTTAATTGCACATTTACAGTTATGAGGTTTTTCGTTGCGCAATTATGGTTACTAATATTCTCATTGTATCCCATTTACTGATACCAAGATTCTTTCAGCTCATCAGTGGTTGTTAAGTTTCTAACATCACATTTATAGACATCAAATTCTCGCTACACGTCAATAATTGCATATATTTATTTTGCTCATGTATAGTTACCAATATTCTTATTTACACATTTAACGCTACCAAGATTACTATTTACACATCTATGTTTACTAAGATTCTTATTTGCACATTTAACGGTATCAAGATTTTTATTTACACATCTAACGCTACCAAGATTCCTATTTACACATTTATCTTTACCAATATACTTTTTACACATTAATGGTTTTCAAGATTCTTTTTTACTCATTTATGTTTACAAGATTGTTATTTACACAAGTATAGTTATTAAGATTCTTATTTACACACTTATGGTTACCAAGATTCTTATTTACACATCTTTTGTTAACAAGATTCTAATTTAGATATTTATGGCTACCAAAATTCTAATTTACACATTTATGGTTAACAAGATTCTTATTTAGATATTTATGGTTACCAAATTTCTAATTTACACATTTATGGTTAACAAGATTCTAATTTACACATTTATGGTTAACACGATTCTTATTACACATGTATGGTTACCAAGATTCTAATTTGCGCATTTATGGTTGCTAACATCAGTGCACATCGATAGTTACGTAGATTTACATCGCTCATTAATTATTACGAAGACCTACTTTGTACACTTTTGGCTACAAAGACTGTGAAAACACATTAATGAAAACATATTGTATACTCGCACACTGTACATTACAATTAATTAATTACCGTCATAAACTACATAAAGAAACAACATATAAAATGGTTTGATCACATGAAGATAAAAGCACAACACAAGGAGCCTTCAATAAACGTTGCGAGAACACCAGATCCAAAGGCAGATTTAAAGAAAAGATGAATTGATGGAATATTAGAAACACTTGGAAGCATAACAGTAGCAAAGGCCAACAGAAAAGCAGAAAACTGCAGATTACATCTCCCCTCGACGCTAAAAGGCAAATGAGGAAGGAAAGAGGAAGAGGAAGAAACACATTAAAATGTACACGAAACGACTTACATTGTTTCCTTATGTCACTGGTATATCTCAATATTGATGTCTCATATCAAGTATGTAATTTATTTCAGATTGTTTTGAGGTCGACATTTTTTGAGGATACAGATTTTCCTGGCCTTTTTTTCAACGAAGGCAATGTTTGAGTTGATAATTCCTCAATTTTGACTCGAACTGTCATTTCTTAGGTTCAGGTTGTTGTTATAGCTGGTTCCAATGTCTTTTCTTATTTCCCAGTACTGCTGGAGAAACGGAATTTGTCTACCTTAATGAATTGTACAGTCATCATCATCATCATGTGTCATGGCGATTGGTGTAGGGGATCGTGTTCTTCCTCAATTTTCTATCCACAGTGCATCGCATCAATTCTGTTGTTGACTGTTTTCCGTGCCATGACACCACGCTATCTTGTATCTTCTCCTTTTCCCTGTATTTTGTCAGTTATAACCAAGTACTACAACTTTCCGCTTCTCATGATGTGCCAGAAAAATATCTTATTTCCTTCTGATGTTTATACAGGCTCTAGTTTAGGAGAGAATAATTGTATAGTACTAGGTACTTTAAAACAAAAGATACCATCACGTGGAAAGTATTGATATTCTCACTTCGTTAGCTGTGTGGTTTACGTGTTAATTGTTTTTGAGGACAATTATAGAAAGACGAAGTTAAGTTTTGATCAGCTTTGGGTCGTTAACTCTATTTTCGTACATCACTTCGTCTAACTTTTGTTTCCACCAAGTTGATCATGCTTTTACTGTTTGACTCTTTGTGACCTACACATTGGCTCTTACAGTGTATCATTTAGTTGTCAATGTGCACGTGACACAGTGACACTACAATCTTACATCATGATTCTTCACTTGTGTTATTTGTTTAAGGAAGGCCCCGGCATCACTGCAAACGAATTAAAATCCATAATTGCTCAACCGCCCGTGCCAGCGTAATCATCCGAATCTCATCTCCCAAACAAAGAAAGGTAACGGTAGTCCCCATCGTAGCAGCCTCAGCACACGCCAAAAGACATAAGGCGAAACCGTGCAGAAAGTGAACACAGCCAACTGTTCCCTGTCATACGTTATCATCATTCATCGTAAACAATTGGAATATCGAAACATGATCAAAACAGACGAGACACACAGCTCACGGTGTGCACAGAGCACTTAACTCAGTAGCTCCTGCAACAAGCAGGACTTGGAATATGAGGAAACTGCATCAATGAACACTTTTCATGCATAGCCTTCAATTGTTCCCGCCGCCTATCCACCATATACCGGAAGTTCACGTCCTCTTGAAAATGATGATCGTCGTATTTTAAAAAAAATATATAGCGCTTGATGATGTTAGGCCATCGTTGTTGACTCCAATTCCGAACATATAGACACACAGTTAGTCGTCAGATTATCCCCGTCGCACATCAAACAACAGACCGTAAGATTAGCGTACGGTCGGTCTAGGGATATACGATGAGCCATGTTAATACAAGCAAATAAACATAATCGTTAACGAAGTTGTTTTCTGAGTATATAAAGGACATCGTAACATCTACTTCTTATGATTGGAAACTCTTCGATTCTGTTACCACTCTCGGGATTTTTATGTACGTAACATTGTTTAAATCCAGCTTTCTCAATGGATTGCAATGCTTGAAGTTTTGGTAACGGATACTGTAGCGAAACATCAGTCACGTGATACTCAACCATCAGCTGCTTAACTCCATTCAGTTGGCCAGATTTACACATCTCTAAGATTGACGACCATTCTGCGCTTTCAATATCCATTTTAAGTATGCCGATTGTCTTGTTCTGGTGTCCCAACATTGCTCGTATACCACCCAGAGTGTTTAGCTTCCAACCGTCGATTGTCTTGTTCTAGTGTCCCAACATTGCTCGTATACCACACATAGTGTTTAGCTTCCAACCGTTTTTGCTTCCTGCTGTAACTGAAAGTAACATTTTGTAGAAGTGAACCAGCCTTGAACTTTCAACTTTGTTCTCGAACTCTAACATGCTGGGGTCAAAGGAGTACACGTGACAGCCATACACATGTGCAGCATCAGCGTCGAACGAGAAGTTGTAGTTGATACAGAAAGAATAAATGACACATGGTTGTCTTGGACGCACATCAGGGTCGTCTCATATCTCCCGGCCACCATCTCCAATTTTCCCGATACGTATCTTCCTGCGACAGACAACGTCTATGTTGTCTGTGTCTATGTTGTCTGTGTCTATGTTGTCTGTGTACGAGTGGAAAGTTAACCGAAGATCATCCACGCTGAGTTTGGACAAGTCAACGTTTTTCAGGATTGCAACTTTCCCTTTCTGACGAAGAACTGAAAGATCTTTGTTGTAAGCCGCTTCATTATCAACAACTTCATCGTCCACATACATTATCTGAGGCGTGATTACTTTCTTGGAAGTCCAGGCCGAGACATTTATAATCGACGACACAGAACCGTAGCTCAGATTTACCAACTGAATAGCCACAATTAACATCAAGCACACAACCACAGCGAATCTGGACTGAGCGAGGGTCAACATCCTAAACTTGACACGCAAACAAATAATTGGACACGTACTTGGATTATCTTAGTATGTCTCTTCACTTGTGTTGGTACTGATAACTGCATCCAAATCGTCATCATCAAGTACCGTGCCTGCAGACGTAGGTGATCATGTCTCTCCACAACTTTCGATCTCGACAGTTATTTATAATTTTTGTTGTTGACCTTCTGCCAAGCTATTCTCTTAATCTGTCTGTTATTTTTTTCTCTTTGCTTCCCTCTATCTCTTCGTCCCTCAATTTTCCCAGTTGTTACAATATATTCCAGTTGTTCTCTTCTCATTACATGGCCAAAAAAATGATGATTGTTTCTTCCTAATATTGGAAATCAGTTCTCTTTTTGCTTTGACCTTTTTCATAACGTTTTCATTGCTCTTCTTAGCTGTCCATGGTATTCTCAACATTCTTCCGTAAAACCACATTTCTATATCCTCCAGTTATATTCTTGTTTGTTGCTCTATTGTCAACGATTCACATCCATATGGTCCAGACTTGTATCCAAATACGAAGATTTAATTACAAGATGGAGATTAAACGTCATCCTTTATTGACATCCAATGGCAGCACTGTGTTCTTTTTCACAGTGACCTTCTGACACGTGACCAAGGCCTTGAAACCTTCTCGAAAGTTTTTGTTATAAACGATGTTAAGAAGAAAGTTGTAGGCTGTACTGAAGACTGACAAGGCAATTCTGAGTTTGTTCACTGCCCCGTTAGACTCCACAATATCGCTCTTTCCTGTTGCTTTCTGTGAACAAAATAACATTATATCAATTATTGTTTTTTCTTTCATTAATAGTTTTTGACAATTTTATTTTACAAACTTATAAAGCAAGAAAATTGCAAAATACCAGGTCCAAGAAGTCATTATAGACTTAATTTGTCGATTAAATGTCGAAGAAGGAAACGAGTCCCGTCAGTCTACATGGTATTGGTAATGGAGCGTTAGTGGCCATATTTCTATATAGACCTTCGACATACGATTTTTTGGGTAATGTAGGCAGTACACACAGCCATCTATTGGTCTACAAAGACCTGCAGACAGACAATACAATTTGAAAACCTCCAAACGAGCGTGACGTTTTCAGAATCGCCTGTGCTCGTAAAGCTGAAAAATTCATGCGAGTGTTTTCCGATTGTATTTTCTCTCCGCGGGTCTTTGTTTATCTATAGATAATTATGTGGTCGACATTACGCCCGTGCCGCTTTACTTTCCAAGGGGAAAAATATCCAGTATGGCTTGGTGAACCGGGAAGTTGTCGACCACGATCGAACCCGATCTCTGTTTTGGGTTTAGCAGTCCAGTTCACTAAAAACTGAGCTAACGTCAGGCTAGACGATCAAGATATGTGGCCAGATAATTTCAGTTTGTCCTTCACGATCATCATGTGCTCCAAATGCTTGCCATATCCTGCGAACCTTTGTTATGTTTGCTGTTACACAGTGGAAGTAACAAAATAAGGGAAAAAATTAACGTGAAACATGAAATTCAATGTAACAGAACTACACAACACAGTTAAAATAACATTACTTAGACAATATAAAAAAATAATTGATTGCTAATTCAATAAAACAACTTTAATGGGAGCCTCGGCAGCCTAGTTGGGAAAAACACCCGACTGGACTACCGACGGTCGGACAACCCGTGTTTGATTCCCATTGAAAGTAGTGTGAGTTGTACTCGTGGGTGGGAAAAAATACCCCCGCGATCAACCCTACTGCTTGCAGAAATGGGTACCAGGATAGTAGTACTCTGTTAAGATGAGAAATGTCGCCTCGCATCGTGAGTTTCATTGCTTGAAGCGACACTATCCACAAGTTTCCGAACACTTCTGGATAGGCGGCCGAGCACATATGGCTGAAAACTCGCGTGCTAAGACGCCGGTTCAAGTCTCGTACTTTACCTTTACGTTAACAACATTAATAATAACATTACACAGACGGACGACAAAGAGAGGAATTACTAGATAGCTTTAGTTGTCATGGCACGGGAAATAGTCAACAACATAATTGGTTAGTTGTTATGGCACGGGAAATAGTCAACAACATAATTGGTTAGTTGTCATGGCACGGGAAATAGTCAACAACATAATTGGTTAGTTGTCATGGCACGGGAAATAGTCAACAACATAATTGGTTAGTTGTCATGGCACGGGAAATAGTCAACAACATAATTGGTACGATCCACTGTGGATAGAAAATTGTGGAAGAATGTAACCGCCAACGCCAACCGGTATGGTACATGATGATGATGACGACAGGCATGACACCAAGAAAACAATTCCGGTACTAGACAGTCAAAGCCGATAGTCTCTCTTTAATATAAACACAGAGTACATACTTGTATAGCCAAAAGTGTGAAGTATGGTAGCCAAGAAATGGCGAACAAAATGGCCACAAATATTAACATCTTGACAACGTTGACACGACCCTTAGAGACAGCCTGGAGCGTCGTTGAGGTACTCTTGGCCGCATGTCCAAACAGACCCCTCTCTCGGAAGTACAAAAGTATGCTGTGGAAAGAGAGGTAACAAAGATACACAGTTTTTGGGCACAACCAACTATAGCATGATCAAGACCCGCGAGTTGAAAGGAATTACTCAAACCCCGTTGTTTTCAGTATTGCGAACAGGGGTGGTTGTGGGTAAATTGACGTCAGCCAACCTTAGCTGCAATAGTTGCAGACGTCACAAGTTTTGGGTGGTTCCGGAATTTTCCTTTCAGTCCGCAGGCCTTAATAAAACTATAGCTGGCAACTATATATATATCATCATCAAGAACCGGGCCTACTGGCGTAGGTGATCATGTCTCTCCACAACCTTCGATCTCTGCAGCTATTTATCATCTCTGTTGTTGACCTTCTGCCAAGCCATTCTCTTAAGCTGTCAGTTATTTTCTCTATTTGCTTCCCTCTATCTCTCCGTCCCTCAATTTTTCCAGTTGTTACAATATATTCCAGTTCTTCTCGTCTCATTACATGGTCAAAAAATGATGATTGTTTCTTCCTAATATTGGAAATTAGCTCTCTTTTTACTTTGACCTCTCTCAGAACATCTTCATTTCTCTTCTTAGCTGTCCATGGTACTCTCAACATTCTTCTGTAAAACCACATTTCTACAGACTCCAGTGATTTTCTTGTCTGTTGTCCTATTGTCCATGATTCGCATCCATATGTTAAGACTGGCTCTACGTAACATTTAAGAACTCTTTTTCTTGTTTCTATTGTCAAAAATGGATTGCATAGTATCTTCCTCATTTTTTGGAAAGCTGCTTTTGCCTGAGCCATTCTGCATCTCACCTCTTTTGTACATCTTCCGTCTGAGGTTAACAAAGTTCCCAAATATATATATATATATATATATATATATATACCCTTTTCGTCTTGTCAGACGGTCTAGTGGAGGCTATTGTGTATTTTTTTAATGTTTGGGGTTTTGTTTTTTGTCGAACAGCTTCTCTCGTGGCTAATTCTACCAATGTTTGACAAACACACACGGCCACAGAATGAATAAGTCAGGCCCACTGATCCATAGGGTTTCCCCATCCTTTTTCATGAGTCTTTTCTTTTCTAAGTTTTGCCTTAACACAGTTTCAAATGATGTTATACCATTCCTTATACATGCTCTCCATGATGTGCGATCACTTGCCGGATGTTCCCAGTCATTCTCACAGACTGGCAGTGGTGTTGAGGTAACGTTAGATACTGTACCTGAATTCCTGCAAGGCTACGCCGATTTGCATGTTAAATCTCAGTGTATTATACACATTTGATTTTATAAATTTGTTTTCTTGTTTTCTTTTCCTTTTGTTATCGATAATAGCATTGTTTGAAGTTTCTAAAGTCGTGTACACATTTATATATAATCACGATGGTTCAGTGGTTAGTGCACTGGACTACTAAGGATAAGAGGTCGGGTTCGATACTGACCGACGGTTTCCAGCTAGCGTGCGTGATATGTCTTTCCAAAACTCACCTCTCGATCTCAACAGTTATTTATCATTTCCGTTGCTGACCTTCTGTCAAGCCATTCTCTTAAGCTGTCTGGTATCTTTTCTCTTTGCTTGCCTCTATCTCTTCGTTCCTCAATTTTCCCAGTTGTCACAATATATTTCAGCTATTCCCATCTCAATGCATGGCAAAAAAAAATGATGATTGTTTCTTCCTAATATTGAAATCAGCTTTCTTCTTGCTTTGGCTCTTTTCAGAACGTTTTCATTTACTCTTCTTAGCTGTCGAAATTACATGCTAAGTGTACGAAATATATGTGGCACTAATGCGATATTCTGTTTAAGTGATGAGACTCTCTACTGTTCTTTTTTACTTACATGTTTATATCATTCCGTAAAAAAAAAAGTAAAGTACCCCCCGTCACGCCAAGTGGCGTATAGGGAAATATGGTGTTAGTGACCCTATATTTTACAGACCTTCAGCACATGATTTTTGGGGTAATGTGGTCGGTATTACGCCCGTGCTCCGTGCTGCTTTTACTTTCCCAGAAAAAATCCGGTACCCATTTAAGGCTGGGTGAACCCGGAGCCGTCGGTTGGGATCGAACCCTACCCCTTGTCCGTAGTCCAGTTCACTAACCACTGAGCTATCGCGGCTCCTACTAATTTTTAGGGAATTAGTAAAACCCAGGTGTCCTCGCCAGGATTACGAACCCCGGCTGTTGCCGTGGTAAGCCAACCGCCTATCGATTGCGCTAACCGGACACCCATATCATTCCGTTACTTGTATTAATTTGATTGTAGACATCTGTCTGTTTGTTATCTTGTTTGTCTTTTGAATTGTTTACCTTTATAATTCTGACTGTAAAAATGACAGCGTGTTTGAGTCCATAATGTCTATCAGTTTCTTTAATTATGTTTTAAGTCTGCTTGCCAGTCTGTTTCTTTAGTGCGTGCTTGTTACTATATATATATATGTTGGGAGCCGCGATAGCTCATTGGTTAGTCAACTGCAGGACTACAAAGGACAAGAGGTAGGGTTCGATCCCAACCGACGGCTTCCGGGTTCACCCAGCCTTAAATGGGTACCGGATTTTTTTTTCTGGGGAAGTATAGCGGCACGGGCGTAATACCGACCACATTACCCCAAAAATCATGTGCTGAAGGTTTGTAAAATTTAAGGTCACTAACACCATATTCCCTATACGCCACTTGGCGTGACGGGGTTCTTTACTTTTTTTTACTATATATGTTCTATATGTTCTATATGTTCTACATGTTCTAAATGTTTAGTTTAGCAGACATATCATCTTCATTGTACAACGGACAAGTTACAGTTGTTTATCTTCATCTCAAAGTGGTACTTTAGTTCTAACCTTGCAGCATTTATATATGAAAATGTATAGAATTTTGTACATTCTACTTATTCTTTAAACTGATATTTAATGTAAGTGGCTCCAATTGTAACATCAAACACACAACATTATTGATTGTTATTGACGCAATGCCATGAGTTGATGCGGGCTGGGTCCCCTTTAACTCATTCATGTGGCTGGTCGTAATTGCTTTCTTGACATTCTCGGCTTTTGTTGAAGAAGTTGGAGTTCGTATAGTCGCAGGTTACGCTGGAAAGTACTAGTCCAGCCTAGAGGTTCTCCAATACTAGGTCCTCTATATCAATAACAGCCACCACTATAGGGAATCATTTCAGTGAAAGAGGCATGTTTATAGCACTCGGAACAAAACCACAAATAATCAACAGAAAAAAAACAAAAACAAAGAACAATAGATGGTCCGAAGCGAGACGGAACCTATACTCCTTGGCACAGCGTCTTGCCACGAGAAACCAAACGCTAGAGCACACAGCCAACTAAGCTATCTAAAAATATAGCTATCATCGGTGATGTCTTTCACGCAGGTGTACTCATCGCAATAGCGTAGAGTTAGTACTATTCGTGCTGTTTCGTCCTACAAATGTTTGTCTGCAACGCAAGTCTTCAGTCCTACCCTATCCGGCAGATACTTGTCTTAATAAGAAAATACAGATACACAATTTGTTCCCGGGTTGTGCTCGCAAACCTATGCTATAGTCATGAGTACACCTGCGTGAAAGACATCGTCAATAATAGCTATCTTTTTAGAT
>JAVIAB010000117.1:65146238-65398738 GCA_032433765.1 Megaustenia siamemsis
CGGGTTGTCTTCCCTCTTCCACGTCTCCCACTCGCTTGGCCAGACGAAACATATTAGTCTGTTACTGTAGGCACCATGGAGAGGTGTAGTTGGGTCTAGATGACTCTGGTCTTGACGCAAGTCATAAGTTCTGGGTCGTTGACAGTTTCCATCTCTACTGCTATGGGGCGCCTTTGCCTTCATCTAAATATTTAACAATCGGGTTTTTTGTTTTCAAAATTATACGGGACATTACTTCTTCATCATTTCTCTTATTTCCTTTTGAATATCAGGGGACATAAACAGGTCTAGTTGTCTATTTTGGCCTCAACCGTTGCTACGCAATGCTGTTGATGTTACCCTTGATATTCTACCTACCTACCTACCTACCTACCTACATACCTACCTACCTACCTACCTACCTACCTACCTACCTACCTACCTACCTACCTACCTACCTACCTACCTACCTACCTACCTACCTACCTACCTACCCACCTACCTACCTACATACCTACCTACCTACCTACCTACCTACCTACCTACATACCTACCTACCTACCTACCTACCTTTTTACCTACCTACCTACATACCTACCTACCTACCAACCAACCAACCTCTCTCCCTCTCTACCTACCTACCTACCAACCTCCTCCTCTCCCTCTCTACCTACATACCTACTTACCTACGTACCTACCTACGTACCTACCTACGTACCTACCCACCCACCCACCTACCTACCTACCAACCTCTCTCCCTCCCTCTCTACCTACCTACCTACCTACCTACCTACCTACCTACCTACCTACCTGTCTGTCTGTCTGTCTGTATGTCTGTCTGTCTGTCTGTCTGTCTGTCTATCTGTCTGTCTGTCTGTCTGTCTGTCTGTCTATCTGTCTCTCTGTCTGCCTGTCTGTCTGTCTGTCTGTCTATGTGTCTGTCTGTCTATCTGTCTATCTGTCTATCTGTCTATCTGTCTATCTGTCTATCTGTCTGTCTATCTGTCTGTCTATCTGTCTGTCTGTCTGTCTGTCTGTCTGTCTGTCTGTCTGTCTGTCTATCTATCTGTCTGTCTGTCTGTCTGTCTATCGACCTTTCGAGCCATGTCCGGCCCCTTGCCCATAGACCCAGATGTTCTTTCCCTTTTTCAAAATTTTCTTTCTCTCAATCAGAAAAAAAAGTAGTCAAATCAGTCGCAATCCTTGGAAAGATAATTTTTTATCAAATCTCGTCATTTGTCTCTGTTCTGTGCAAGCAACTCGATCTCAGTGACGGGGCCGATTCCTGCTGCCTTTGCCTCTCTGATCTATGTTGTTCTCAATGTATCACTGGGTCGGCCTCTTTTCCTTCCACTTGTAGTTTCCCACATGAGGACTTCGCTCTCTCTCTCTCTCTCTCTCTCTCTCTCTCTCTCTCTCTCTGCGATCAGGACTCTATCAGAGTAGGATTCCAGACTCTCACATGAAGTCAGCTGTCAGGTTAAGTGTGTTGATCGTCCTCACAGACAGAACATCACAATTAGAGTCTGCCAGATCCACTCTGATTGAACACCCGTTAAAACGTTGCACTGTGTTCTGCGCCAGTGGCCCAGTGCATCCGATTTCAGCCAGCATTTTATTCAGGTTAAACATGAGGGCTTGTTTTGGTTAATATCTCGGTTACCCTTGATATTGCCACTACACAACCTCTAGATCGTCGCCAACGAAGCGTACATTTTTATTTCTGTGAGCTTCTAAAGGACGGAAATCAATCGCCTACGGTGCCTCCACGTGTAATAGTCACCTGCCAGGGTATCGGAGAACTAGTAGATTGTGGCAATTGTGCAAAGTATGGGAATATAGTATAAGTACATGAGGTGTTCAAGATGGTGGGAACTGGACATGTCTGAAAGGGGTGACGTATTGTTTTAACGGTTGTGACGTATTTGTGTAGTAACTAGGAGACAAAGGAAATTAGAGTGGCAGAGTTTGATTGGATGAGTGAAGGAGCTTGGGATTGAAGCTAGGGGGAGATATAAAGCTTAGAAGGAACTCAACGGTCAACGGCCAGCGGAGCAGTCAGAGCAGAACGGTCAGCGGAGCAGTCAGAGCAGTTAGCAGTCAGTCTCTCTCCTTGATCCAGACTAACGAACAGACCGATATGCACCGAGATAGTCACAGGAAACTAGAATAGTTAGCCACAGATGATATCCAGTGCAAAGAGGGATAGTCCAGAGTAAGAACTCAGTTAGCCACAGATGATAGTCAGAGCAAAGAGGGATAGTCCAGAGTAAGAACTCAGTTAGCCACAGATGATAGTCAGAGGAAAGAGGGATAGTCCAGAGTAAGAACTTAGTTAGCCACAGATGATAGTCAGAGCAAAGAGGGATAGTCCAGAGTAAGAACTCAGTCAGCCACAGATGATAGTCAGAGCAAAGAGGGATAGTCCAGAGTAAGAACTCAGTTAGCCACAGATGATAGTCAGAGCATAGAGGGATAGTCTCGAGTAAGAACTCAGTTAGCCACAGATGATAGTCAGAGGAAAGAGGGATAGTCCAGAGTAAGAACTCAGTTAGCTATTGACGAAATCAGAAAGGGACAAGGAATTAGAAACTCCAAAAACAGTCCAGATTAGATCATATAGAAAGACAGCAATATAACTCAGTTGTGCAGTCTTTCCAATGATCTTCTGAAATGGTGCTACAAGAACTACTAGTAAGTAGATACATAGAACTGTAATATAAGACAGTTGTGAGAGAGATAGAATATTGACTGTAGCCAGCAATAAGTACCAGAGATTTCTCCGTCAAGATCGGCAGTCACCTAGAGAGTCTCAGTTAAGAACAGTAGTTACATGACGTACACCACTATACGACGTGTGCACATTGATGATTATTAAATATGAATGATTTATAAGACTAAGTGTTGATTGTGTTGACTACACGTTGTGATATAAACAAGAGATATAACAAGGTAACTCTTTCCACTCGGGTACACACGTGCCGTAGAGTTAATTGACTGTAGTTGGACAGTCTATAACGTGGAAACGGGTTCTGGACCGTGCGACTGAGTGAGTGCACGTGAGTCTAGACCATCCACAGCATCGACGTTCAGCGACCAAATCAATCATGACGACAGTATGAGCACGATAACAAAAGTGGAGGCGGGATCTGTACGTATGCAATGGGTAGAGTCATTGCAGAAGTCAAAAATACGTAAGGTCATCTTTGTCTACGTCCCAGGACATGCGGGAGTACGGGGAAATGAAAGGGCGGACAGGTTGGATAGCTGCGCTATCGTTGAGGACGGTCAACCAATGGATCGGGTTGACATCATCAATGCCCTCCGGGGAGTTGGAAGGACACAAGACTTCGACAACCATGAGTCCACGTCATTCCTTCGGATGAAAGAGATGGGAGTTAAAGATGGGCACAGCCAGAAACGAGAAACTTAGTGGGCGTGTAAGAAGACTAATCAACCAACACAGAACTGGAGTAGTCAGTCGCTGGACACTGCGGGACTTCATGAGGAGGGGATCTGAGCACCCATGGACATGTTCGTAGTGCAATGATGATGACCCGCTAATAACTCAATAACTCAATAACCATAAGTATGAAGAAAAATTGTATTTTGGTTGCACATTTTATATTTCTATTCTACGGCCGACGTGAACAGCACATAATTGTAACGTTGATATTGAATCAACAGGAGCAGAGGATATATGGGATCAATAAATTTGTTAACAACAAACAGAAAAATGCAGACATGTTTGCTCGTGTCGATGAAGAACTAATATATTTTTCTCTAGCGTTCCCTCGATGGCTACTTAAGGAATGAATAGCCCTCTTCGTTATTCATCCTCAAAGGACGTTATGTAGGCGTTGTTGTGTTGTGTGGTAGTTTATTTGCCCATTTCGGCCAAACACATCCGATTTCAGCACGGCTTTTTTTAGCACCGGGAGCCTTCCATCTTCGATTCTTACTTGCGTGGTCAGATTTGATGATCTATTTCAAATGTCACCTCTGGGAGGTGGAGGAGGGTCTTGATCAGATCGCTTAACGTCGATTCTGACGCTTGCAGTCAATTGTGGATTGCTGCTCAGTTGCTGGATGGGTGTTTTTGCCCCTAAGGCTAAATATGAAAAAGAAACGAATAAATGTTTATATCTAATGTGACACTCCCAGCAAGTGACAAGTGTTAAAATACATGTTTCTATCTCGTTTATAAAAGAGTAATGAACACATTCTGAAAGAAGCCACATGAAAAAGAGAGCTAATGTCCAATATTAGGAAGAAACAATCATCATTTTTTGGCCATGTAATGAGAAGATAACAGCTGGAGTATATTGTGACAACTGAGAAATTTGAGGGATAAAGAGGTAGAGGGAGACAAAAAGAAAAGATACCAGACAGCTTAAGAGAATGGCTTGGCAGAAGGTCAACAACAGAAATGGTTATAGTTATAGAAGGCCCCGGTATCCCTGCAAACGAATTAAAATTCATAATTGCTCAACCGCCTGTGTCAGTGGAATCATCCGAATTACTGTCTCATCTCTGAAAAAAAAAAGAAAGGTAGCTGCAGTTCCCATCATAACAGTGTCAGCACACGCCAAAAGACATAAGGCTAAACCGCACAGAAAGTGAACACAACCGTCTGTTCCCTGTCATACGATATCATCATTCATTGTAAACAATCGGGATTTTGAAACACGAGTAAAACGGATGAAACGCACAGCTCACGGTGTGCACAGAGCACTTAACTCAGTAGATAAATAACTATCGAGATTGAGAGTTGTGGAGGGACATGATCACCCACGCAGCAGGCATGGTACTTGATGATGATCTCATTTATATTTTTTAATGGTTACATCGTTTTTTAAATGTGTTTTTGAATATGAATATTATGAACAATCGTATTATTTTCCATCAATAACATTATGTTGTTGATAAATTAGTGTTAAAGTGACTAGCGTGTGAATTCCGCAATGAAAACTTGCCCAGCAGCAGCCAACGCTGTTGTTGTTCAACTTAAGCAAATGCCGCGATATTGTTAGAACTACTGATTCAAGGGAAGCATGGAGTAAATGGCGAGAGGTGGACGTAATGGATGGCCAAAGACTTGAAGTGTGTCCTGGTGTGGTTGTAGTCTTTCATAGTTTAGTTTAGTCGACGGATCGTCTTTATTGCACATCGTACACGTGCATACGGTCTCAGATCTCCTCCCCAGTATGTCCCTCAGTTTGTGGCGACTGACGGCTTCAGTTCTGCGTTGATCTGGTACTCTTCAAAGGCCGCCCCAAATAGCGCAAATTTTCTGGCACCTCTAGTTGTGATCTGATGTTCATTCAGTTAGGAAAAAAAATGCACGATTATTAATTGAATCATTAGCGTGCTCTACATCCCTGAGGGCATTCGGAATGTCATCCCAGTCCATTCCACGGCAGCCGCTCCAGCCAGGGCCCCAGCTCGTTCATTTTCTTTTACGCCCGAGTATCCACTGACAAAACAGATCCTAGTCAGTCCTGAGTTCTTTAGTGACACCAACCTCTGCCTTTGAGTCCAACCACGTTATATCACCACGAGCATGCTCTTCGAGTCACTCAGAAAACAGATGGATAAAATATTGCATTTCTAGCCATGGCACCGCTTTAATTACTGCCACGATCTCCATGGTAAAGCTACATGTAGTTACCGCGAAAGTACCGCTCTACTGCTTTACTGTTCTTTCTTTGAGGTCTGACTGTGCCGAACATACCCATTAGATGACTGCTGCACAGTCAAGTGAATTCTTTTTTCATAAATCAAGCCCTGCACCTACGCTTTCACAACCACATGGTTTTGTTACCTGCAGTCTCTGTTCATAGTGGTTGCTAACATTACGCTTATGTCCTTTCAATCACTCCGTCTTCTTCTACTTCTTCTACTTCTTCTTCCTCGCAGTTCGACAAATATTGGCTTCGCATGCTACTTAAATATCAAACAACAACAAAAAGAGAACAATAAACAAACATACTAACATTGTAGGAATACAAAAGGTCAAAGCCAGGCACCAGATAACTGGGATAGCCAGGACTGCTTGCGTGATACTTGACCTCTGTTCTTGTGATACCACGATAGCCCTTTTCCTCTCGAAGGACATTGCCACCATGGAGTAAATAGAGACCATGATACACAATATCGGACTAAAGTGGACCAGCCGGCAGGAGAATTCACCTGGGTCAAAGAGACAAAACAATTAGAGCGGCTTAAACGACCATTTTATTAATTATTACATCAGTACTCAAAATAAAATCACGCGCCACCTCAAAGGTCGACAACTCTTATCGTGACGAGATACTCGTAAAAATGTAACTCTAGGCTTTAATGCATCTTCGATTTTCATTATAACTCCGGCGACGGTCTCTCATCGATAATTTTAAAATAGACTTTCACAACAGATCAAGAAATAAAGTGTCGATTCATCTTTTTTTCCAGTTTAATTATTATTTAAAAAAACAACAACATCATAATAATTAGCTACTTATATGTCCAAGTGATGTTTTTTTTTCTTTCATGTCTTTGGGCCGTCTCATAAAAAAAAAAAAATAACAGTGTGTTTTGTCCAAATAAAAAAAATAAAAATGTGTGCCATAAAAAATACAAGTACTTTAATATTGGCCAATCCTTAACTATAACTGGGAGCTGCTATAGCTCAGTTGTTAGTGAACTGGACTACAAAGAACTCCCGGGCTCACCCAGCCTTAAATGGGTACCGGGTTTTTCTGGAAAAGTAAAGAAGACGGACGTACTACCGACCACATTAGCCCAAAAATCATATACCGAAGCTTTATAAAAATTATGGTCACTAACACTACATTCCCTGTACGTCACGTGGCGTGACGGGGGCTCTTTAACATATTTTATTTATTAACCATAACTTATAATATGTTATCATTATCATGGATACCAGTAATTTGTTATTGAGTTATTGAGTTAGTGAGTAAATAGAATCTGATCGAATTTATGTTGACAAAAAAAAAAAAAAAAAAAAAAAAAAGTCACGCCAAGTGGCGTACAGGGAATATGGTGTTAGTGACCATCAATTTTACAGACCTTCATCGCATGATTTTTGGGATAATGTGGGCGGTATTATGCCCGTGCCAATTTACTTTCCCAGAAAAATATCCGCTACCCATTTAAGGCTGGGTGAACCCAGAAGCCGTCGGTTGGAATCGAACCCTTTATAGTCCATTTCATTAACCACTGAGCTATCGCGGCTCCCCAAATTGATGTTGTTGAGGTTGGGTACACATTTGTGAACGGACTATAGATATGCAATGATTATCATTATGTTTAATATTTACCATTTCGGCTTTTATTTTTAACAAAATGTACGCAAACAATATCTTACCTTCAAAATAATTGACAGTTGCATGTGACATATCGTGAATATTCTGTGGAATAACAACTCCAGACAGGACTATGTCACTGACTGTTATGTTGCAGATCAGAACATTTGTTGGGTTCAGCATTTTGGGTATTTTCAGCATGATGACCAGTACCAGGATGTTGCATAGGACGGTCAAGGACAGTAATATGCAGATTATCACTACAAAGGTGACGGCGTCAGAATCCATCTTATTTACGATTTGACCAATCAGAAATGAGATTTTGATTAATCTAATAAATGGAAATAACGTGATTGGCTGCGAGTTTGTTGACACAGTTGAAATCGATAATATGCTCTGAAATATGGGAAACAAATATTTGGAATTGTATGAAAATAGTAGTCTATAGAAAAAACAACATCATTACTATCATCATTATCATCTTCACCACCACTACCACCATCATCATAATTATCATCATCGTCATCATCATCATCTTCACCACCACCGTCATCATCATCATCATCGTTATCATCTTCAGCGTCACCACCACCACCACCACCATCATCATCATCATCATCATCATTATCATTATCCTCTTCAGCGCCACCACAACCACCATCAACATCATCATCGTCATCATCCACATCATCATCATCATCATCTTCAGCGCCACGACCATCGTCGTCATCATCATCATCATCATCTTCACCACCACCACCACCACCACCACCATCATCATCATCATCGTCAGCATCATCATCATCATCATCATCATCATCATCATCATCATCATCTTCAGCGCCACCACCACCCCCATTATCACCACCATTATCATCATCACTATCACTAAAACTCTAGCTATTCATGAAGCACACATTAAAAACATGATTTATGAAAGAGAACTTTTTCTTTATAACTGAAGGCATGATCTGAAACAAGACTAACTTTTTGTCTCTCTTTACCTCTCTTCCTCCATCCCTCCTCTCTCTATCTCTTTCTCTCTCTCACTGTATACACACATATCTATATATATCTATATATATGCACATACACACACACATATATATATTTTTTTTCCTTTCCTTCCTCATTTACCTGTCAGCGTTGCGAGAAGATATAATTTGTGGTAGTTTGCTCTTCTGTTAGCCTCTGCTGCTGTATTAACTTTCCTAGTGCTTCTAATGCCATGATCATCGCACAATAAGCCTTATGAGTCATATAACTTAGATATTACTAAGAATCATCATGCGAAGAGTGCGAAACAAAATCAGTCCAGAAATTAGCGATGAACAGTGTGGTTTTGTTAGAGATAAAGGAACAAGCAATGCCATTTATATCATAAGATCTTTAGTAGAAAGAGCCATAGAGGTGAAAATAGATCTATACCTATGTTTCATAGATTACACCAAGACATTTGACAAAGTAAAGCACCAAGAAATAATCACAATTTTAGAAAGCATAAACGTAGACAGCAAAGATCTAAGAATAATAAAGAACATGTACTGGCAACAAACAGCGGCCATAAGAACTGGAAACCAATTGGGAATGTTTCAACAAATAAAACAGGGTGTTAGACAAGGTTGTGTGCTGTCACCAGATTTGTTTAATAGTTATAGTGAGATTATTTTAAGATCCATAAGAGACATGCCTGGAATAACAATTGGAGGTCATAATATAAATAATCTAAGGTATGCTGATGATACAGTCTTAATCGCTAAGAGTGAAAATGAGTTACAAGAAATGTTGAACATTATAGTGAAAGAAAGCAAAAATAAAGAACTCAGCCTTAATAGCAAGAAGACAGAGGTAATGGTAACAACAAAGAAAAAGACATCACCTCAGTGCAAAATAAAGACAAGTGGAACAATATTAAAACAGGTAAATGAATTTAAATATTTGGGAACTTTGTTAACCTCAGATGAAAGATGTACAAAAGAGGTGAGATGCAGAATGGCTCAGGCAAAAGCAGCTTTCCAAAAAATGAAGAAGATACTATGCAATCCATTTTTGTCAATAGAAACAAGAAAAAGAGTTCTTAAATGTTACGTAGAGCCAGTCTTAACATATGGATGCGAATCATGGAAAATAGGACAACAGACAAGAAAATCACTGGAGTCTGTAGAAATGTGGTTTTACAGAAAAATGTTGAGTGTACCATGGACAGCTAAGAAGAGTAATGAAGATGTCCTGAGAGAGGTCAAAGCTAAAAGAGAGCTAATTTCCAATATTAGAAAGAAACAATCATCATTTTTTGGCCATGTAATGAGAAGAGAACAACTTGAATTTATTGTAACAACTGGGAGCATTGAGGGACGAAGAGATAGAGGGAAGCAAAGAGAAAAAATAACAGACAGCTTAAGAGAATGGCTTGGCAGAAGGTCAACAACAGAAATCATAAATAGCTGCCGAGATCGAAAGTTGTGGAGAGACATGATCACCTACGCCTGCAGGCCCGGTACTTGATGATGATGAGTGCTTCTAAAATTCCACCGATCCATCATTTTCGTGCTTGATTATTGAATCTGGTGTTCTCGCAACGCTTATTAAACACTCGTTGTGTTTTGTTCATTCAATCTTCTCATACGGCCAAACTTGTTATCTGTTGTTTCTTTATGTAATCTATTACGGAAATTATTTTTTTCTCTCTAGCTTTTTTCTTTCTATTTATATAAATTAAGCTGACCATATTTAATTAAGACAAAAAAAAAAAAAAAAAAAAAAAAAAAACAGGACGGACAATGGTAATGTATTATTCTGTATGAATGGAAAAGTTAGAAGGTAAAAAAAATGTAATGACTTCAGGGGCGCGTAACCTTCTATTACCCACGGTCCGGATCTGAAAATTATGAAGCTGCCAAGAGAAAGATACCATCATCTTATAAAGAAGCCATTTTATAAATTACAAAATTTTCGTTCCCAAGCGATTGCAATGTAAAAATATTATTAGAGATGAAGAATGGAAAACAGAAAAGAGATTGGAATGAAAGGAGAGGGTGAGTCTAAAAATAAGGTTTGGTGGGAGCGGTGAGGAGTGAGAGAGAGAGAGAGAGAGAGAGAGAGAGAGAGAGAGAGAGAGAGATTCAACAATAAATTCTCAATAGAAAGCTTGCCGGTTAGGGGTTTGTTCATTGATGTGTTACTTTATCTATTTATTTTTTTCAGCTCAGTGAATGAGATGTATAGTAATCTTCACATCAAACACAAGGACCGGTCAAAATAGCTTGGAGGATCTCTGGCCCGCGGGCCGCAGGTTGCCTACCTCTACTTTAAATAAACATATTGAGACTTGCTGTTATTCTTCAGTGATATAACCGGTACAAAGCTTTAGGGTTTATGTAAAGAACTGTAAGAACCTTGAAGGTAACAGGAATATTTCTTTCATGAAAAAAAAAAAATCGCAGGTGTTGTTTTTATATTTCCAGCTACCTGTGAGCTGACGCCATTCGGCATGTCCTACTGATAAATGTCGGTCGGTCAAATCATCATCATCATCGAGTGCCATCTCCGCATCGAAGGTTGGCTACCATGGAGCGCCATTCTGCTCGGTATCTTGCATTGATGGTGCAGTTTGTCATAGGCTGGTTTGTCCATCTTTTGATGTTACTCGTCCATGCTAGTCTTGGTCTGCGTCTGTCTCTTTAACTTTCTATTTTCCCCTCCAGGATTACTTTTAGTATGCTGTTGTGTCTTTTAACATGCCCTAAAAATTTCATTTGTCTTGTTCTAATTGTGTTTAGTGGTTCTCTTTTAATTTTTAGTTATTTTAAAACTTCATCGTTTGTTTTCTTTTCCTTCCATCCAATTCTACCTATTCTTCTATACATTCACATTTCAAAGGCTTCAATTCTCTGTTCTGTTTTCTTGTCTAATGTCCATGTTTCTGCACCATATAAGAATGTTGAGAAGACATAACATTTTGCTATTTTTAGTTTTAGTCCTGGTGTTATTTATTTTGATGTTAGTAAGTTCTTCATGACATTAACATTACTTTTTTGCCATTCCTATTCTTCTGTTTATTTAAAAAAAAACTGTTCATAAAACGTAAAACAAAGACCTACTAAAAAAAAAATATGGAATATAAATAGCTTTCGTTTAAAAGAAGAACATAACTAACGTAAAAAAAGAAATAAAAAAAATCAAAATTCTTTTTGCTGTGAGAAATAGTTTAATAAGCAACGTTAGCTTCATGTGTCGCAGTTTGTATCGCTTTCACTACCGCCATTACGTCACATCATAAACGAGTCGTTACGTCAAACCGGATCCCTTTCAGAAGACTTTTTAAGTTTCTTGCTACGTAGTTGTTGACTGATGTCACTTCCGCTCCACTAACAACGAAAAATGGTCAATACAATTTTGGCATACAACTTTTGAACTGCTACCACATAATTTACACCACTTGTATTAATTTGAATTATTTCTGGAGGTGATTCTGCTGCTTCTTCTGCCAAGGTCAAAAACCTTGCAAGCATGGAATTGAAACTGCTTCCCTCCCCCTTCTCCCCCACCCCTTTTTATGTGGTTTATGTAATTAATAAAGAAAGGACACAATAATTAACATTAAACAATGGGAAAAGAGAAGGGGACATAATCGACATAACAAAATTGGAAAACGGGACAAAATCGACATTTTAAAAAGTGGGAAAAGGGACAAAAATTGAAATGAAAAAAGTGGAAAACGGGAAGAAAATCGACATTACAAAAATGGAAAAAGGGACAAAATCGACATTTTTAAACACAATCCGAGAAGGAAGTGATAAAGAAAACGATATTATCTCATATCAAAAAGAGGTAAAGGATCCCTCCATGTTTTGCTAGGCGTATGGGGAACATGATGTTAGTGCTCACATATGTCCATCACCACGGCAAATTGTTCAGTGGTATGACCTGCATCACGCCAGAACCTTGTCGGCCCAAATGAAGTTAAAACTGCCACTTCTGGAAATTTAACCCTAACCCTTCTGATCAGAGCGTACACACTATCCACTTGGCCACCAAGAATCCATTGTCTTGTATGATTATCATCATAATCATCATCATCATCATCAAGTACCATGCCTGCTGGCATAGGTGATCATATCTCTCCACAACTTTCGACCTCGACTTATCATTTCTGTTGTTGACGTCCTACCAAGGCATTCTCTTAAGCTGTCTGGTATCTTTTCTATATGCTTCCCTCTATATCTTCGTCCCTCGATTTTCTCAGTTGTCGCAATATGATCAATCTAATATTTATATACATACATACATACATATATATATATATATATATATATATATATATATATATATATATATATATATGATGCATGACCATCTACGCCAGCAGACAAGGTACTTGATAATGATGATGATGCTGATATGTATTTATATATATATATATGGCTGAATGATGAATTGATATGCGACTGATATATCAAAAACCACAAAATACCACAGTATTTTAGGTGAGATAATATAAGATGAATAAAACATAAACTAATACATAAACATAAAAAGAACAGACGTAAAAAAGTTAATAAAACAAAAACAAGTACATAAACATTAAAAAAAAACCAGACGCAAAGAGACATCAAACCTTCTCTCACACGCCATATCAGGATAATCAAAATTCGGAATCAAGAAACTTTGCAAAGGATTTCCTAAACAAATCCTTTAATTATGCTTGGGACAAGTCAATACGAGAGGATAATAACATTAGCAGTAATCTCATTTGAGTGCACTGGCAGCCCTTCTTCCCCCATCGACCGAGCTCTTATCAAGTATGCTATGTTAAGGTTAAGCTAACAGATGTAAGAAGGAATTAGTTCTTCTTTCTGCTACGTCAGAAATGCTTTAGAAAGGTACATCTTATGGTTTTGTAGCAGTCAATGTTTATTTGTAAGGATTTATATCAAAATGAATTTAAGCAGAAAAACGAGGAAGCATTTTTGTGTTCAATTACTATTATGGAAAGGGTGATAACAAAGATTGACGATAACCGAGTTGTTAAATAATGAAAGTTGATACTGGAGATAAGGGAAGTATTAATCCTATAATAATGCTTGCTTGTTTGCGTTCGCCCGGTAACTAAAAAAAATACACCTCTTCATCATCCGCCCTTAAATGGACTTTAAGTGGGCGTGTCTGCGTTGTGTTGTGGTTTGCAGTATAGCTGTGATATTTGCACATTTCGGCCAAATGCGACTTCAGCACGATTCTATAATAATAATAATGTTTTATGAAATAATGATACTAGTGTTGATAGTAGTAACTGTATTGTTGCTGCTGTTGTAATGCCACGAGTTGATGAGAGCAGGGTGCCCTTTTACTCATTCATGTGGCTGGTCGTAATGGCGTTCTTGACATTTCCAGCTTTTTAGCCCACAGGTACTGCAATACTAGGTCTTCTATATCAGTAACAGCCACCACTACAGGGAACAGGCCGATCCAAGCTTCTGTTAAAAAAAAAAAAAAAAGTAAAGTACCCCCGTCACGCCCAGAGGCGTATAGGGAATATGGTGTTAGTGACCATAAATTTTATAGACCTTCGGCACATGATTTTTGGGGTAATGTTGTCGGTATTACGCCCGTACCGCTTTACTTTCCCAGAAAAAAAAAATCCGGTACCCATTAAAGACTGGGTGAACCGGAAGTCGTCGGTTGGGATCGAACCCTACCTCTTGTCCTCTGTAGTCCAGTTCACTAACCACTGAGCTATCGCGGCTCCCTACCTTCTGTTAGGAAGCCTGTTTTGACAGACTGTTACCGGGGGAGACCACGCGGAGGTAGAACTTCTAGGTCTTGGTCAAATGATGGTGCGCCGACTCAGCAGATGCGACCACAGGCGCTTATGCTCCGCCAGTGACTATGTTAGTGTTGTTGTTCATGAATGATAATGGTACAGATAACACTATTATTGAAAACATAACTCTAGATCCGTGAAACTTTGATAGGGTTTCTGCTTGAGGTCACCTGATAGTTTGAGTTATTGCAAATTAACTGGAGAAGAACGTAAGTTTTGTGTTTGATTGAGACAGCTACCATAAAAAACATATATAACAGCTATCACAAAAAACATATATAACAGGTATCACAAAAAACATATATAACAGGTATCACAAAAAACATATATAACAGGTATCACAAAAACATATATAACAGCTATCATAAAAACATACATAACAGCTATTACAAAAACATATATTACATGTATCACAAAAACATATATAACAGCTATCACAAAAACATATATTACATGTATCACAAAAACATATATTACATGTATCACAAAAACATATATAACAGCTATCACAAAAACATACATAACAGCTATAAAAAAATATATAACAAGTATCACAAAACATATATAACAGGTATCACAAAAACATATATAACAGCTGTCACAAACACATACACACCAGCTGTCACAAAAACATACACAACAGCTATCACAAAAACATACACACCAGCTGTCACAAAAACATACATAACAGCTATCACAAAAACATACATAACAGCTATCACAAAAACATACATAACAGCTACCACAAATCATACACAACAGCTATCACAAGAAACATACACAACAGTTACCACAAAAACATAAATAACAGCTATCACAAAAACATACATAACAGCTATCACGAAAATATACATAACAGCTTCAATTTTCTGTTCTGTTTTCTTGTCTAATGTCCATATTTCTGCACCATACATGAATAATGAAAATATATAACATTTTGCTATTCTTAGTTTTAGCCCTGATGTTATTTGTTTTGATGTTAGTTTTTTTTTTCATTGCATTAAAATTATGTTGTCCATATAAGACTATTTTACAAGAACATTTCGCTACTACAATACTTAATAAACGATGTAAATCGACACACTAGAACTACACTATTGATTCCATGTTACCAAATATGAACGCAGTAAACACATTTTGTAATATTTGAGTTGCAGAAGGGATGCTCTTTGGTTTAAGGGTCAGACTTTGAAGTTTTTACTGGCATGAGCCAGCACTGACAACCATGATCGATTAGATCTGACCAAATGATACATTAAATCCCGACAGATGTTCTATGTTCTATGTTCTATGTTCTATGTTCTACTATAAATGAGGTTTTATGCATTACCAGTTTACCAGTGAAGATCTGTACACATTTGCTGCACTGACGTGTCTCCATCACAAAGAGGTAGAGGAGCCTGTGTGCCCTTATCCATAAGGGCTGTTCTAGTAATAGCGGAGTCTGTGTGCCCTTATCCATAAGGGCTGTTCTAGTAATAGAGGAGTCTGTGTGCCCTTATCCATAAGGGCTGTTCTAGTGATAGAGGAGTCTGTGTGCCCTTATCTATAAGGGCTGTTCTAGTAATAGAGGAGTCTGTGTGCCCTTATCCATAAGGGCTGTTCTAGTGATAGAGGAGTCTGTGTGCCCTTATCTATAAGGGCTGTTCTAGTGATAGAGGAGCCTGTGTGCCCTTATCTATAAGGGCTGTTCTAGTGATAGAGGATTCTGTGTGCCCTTATCTATAAGGGCTGTTCTAGCGATAGAGGAGCCTGTGTGCCCTTATCCATAAGGGCTGTTCTAGTGATAGAGGAGCCTGTGTGCCCTTATCTATAAGGGCTGTTCTAGTGATAGAGGAGCCTGTGTGCCCTTATCTATAAGGGCTGTTCTAGTGATAGAGGAGTCTGTGTGCCCTTATCCATAAGGGCTGTTCTAGTAGTAGAGGAGTCTTTGTGCCCTTATCCATAAGGGCTGTTCTAGTAATAGAGGAGTCTGTGTGCCCTTATCCATAAGGGCTGTTTCTAGTAATAGAGGAGTCTGTGTGCCCTTATCCATAAGGGCTGTTCTAGTAGTAGAGGAGTCTGTGTGCCCTTATCCCTAAGGGCTGTTCTAGTGATAGAGGAGTCTGTGTGCCCTTATCCATAAGGGCTGTTCTAGTAGTAGAGGAGTCTGTGTGCCCTTATCAATAAGGGCTGTTCTAGTAGTAGAGGAGTCTGTGTGCCCTTATCCATAAGGGCTGTTCTAGTAGTAGAGGAGTCTGTGTGCCCTTATCCCTAAGGGCTGTTCTAGTGATAGAGGAGTCTGTGTGCCCTTATCCATAAGGGCTGTTCTAGTAGTAGAGGAGTCTGTGTGCCCTTATCCATAAGGGCTGATCTAGTGATAAAGGAGCCTGTGTGCCCTTAGCCATAAGGGCTGTTCTAGTGATAGAGGAGCCTGTGTGCCCTTATCTATAAGGGCTGTTCTAGTAATAGAGGAGCCTGTATGCCCTTATCTATAAGGGCTGTTCTAGTGATAGAGGAGCCTGTGTGCCCTTATCTATAAGGGCTGTTCTAGTGATAGAGGAGTCTGTGTGCCCTTATCTATAAGGGCTGTTCTAGCGATAGAGGAGCCTATGTGCCCTTATCCATAAGGGCTGTTCTAGTAATAGAGGAGTCTGTGTGCCCTTATCCATAAGGGCTGTTCTAGTGATAGAGGAGCCTGTGTGCCCTTATCCATAAGGGCTGTTCTAGTGATAGAGGAGCCTGTGTGCCCTTATCTATAAGGGCTGTTCTAGTAATGGAGGAGTCTGTGTGCCCTTATCCATAAGGGCTGTTCTAGTAATGGAGGAGTCTGTGTGCCCTTATCCATAAGGGCTGTTCTAGTAGTAGAGGAGTCTGTGTGCCCTTATCCATAAGGGCTGTTCTAGTAGTAGAGGAGTCTGTGTGCCCTTATCCATAAGGGCTGTTCTAGTAGTAGAGGAGTCTGTGTGCCATTATCCATAAGGGCTGTTCTAGTAGTAGAGGAGTCTGTGTGCCCTTATCCCTAAGGGCTGTTCTAGTGATAGAGGAGTCTGTGTGCCCTTATCCATAAAGGCTGTTCTAGTAGTAGAGGAGTCTGTGTGCCCTTATCCATAAGGGCTGATCTAGTGATAAAGGAGCCTGTGTGCCCTTAGCCATAAGGGCTGATCTAGTGATAAAGGAGCCTGTGTGCTCTTATCCATAAGGGCTGTTCTAGTGATAGAGGAGCCGGTGTGCCCTTATCCATAAGGGCTGTTCTAGTGATAGAGGAGCCTGTGTGCCCTTATCCATAAGGGCTGTTCTAGTAATAGAGGAGCCTGTGTGCCCTTATCCATAAGAGCTATTCTGCTGATAGAGGAGCCTGTGTGCCCTTATCCCCCCCCCTCTCTCTCTCTCTCTGCGATCAGGACTCAATCAGAGTAGGATTCCAGACTCTCACATGAAGTCAGCTGTCAGGTTAAGTGTGTTGATCGCCCTCACAGACAGAATATCACAATTAGCGTCTGCCAGATCCACTCTGATTGAACACCCGTTAAAACGTTGCACTGTGTTCTGCGCCAGTGGCCCAGTGCATCCGATTTCAGCCAGCATTTTGTTCAGATTTGCTTTCCTTAGCCTTTGATTGTCCCCAATCTTCCTGCAAGGCAGCAGGTGATCTTTTCTGTAGCGGGATTCTGCCCTTAGATGGTCGGCCCTCCCAGGTTTACGAGCACCATCTGCCTGAGTCACTAGCAGTGACCAACATAGACATGCACACACAAAGATATGAGATGTGACTAACATTGCCATGCACACACAAGGATATGAGATGTGACATAAACAGACATGCACACACAAAGATATGAGATATGACTAAACACAGACACACATAAAGATATGAGACATGATTAACAAGGACACACCAAGATATGCGATATGACCAACATGATACACACCAAGATATGAGCCATGGCCAGCACACACACACAAGCTAAGATATGAGCCATGGCTATCACAGAAACACATCAAGATATGAGTCATGGCTATCACAGAAACACATCAAGATATGAGCCATGGCTTCACGGAAAAACACCAATAAATGAACCATGTCTAGCACAGAAACACATTAAGGTATCCATATGCTTGGGTTTGTTGTAGTATCCCCGATTAACTGTTCCCAGGTTTCATTCAAACAGTTGTCCGGAGATTTTAGAATGCAGTCTGACCCATAGAATGTTCCCTTGCATGTACAGTTCCCGGTTGACTGTTCACAGGTGTCGTTGAAACAATTGCCCGGACATTTGAGAGTGCAGTCTGACTCGTAGTACGTTTCCTTGCACGTACAGTCTGCACTTTCCGGGTCACATATGATGTCACAGCCATCAGAACACGTCTGTTTGCACTGTAGCCAAAAATTACCATCGGGACAAGTGTCATTACAGGTGTAGCCAGGGTGTTTGCATTGTATGCATTTTCCGGATTTTCCCTCACATAAAGGACAGACACTGAGACAAGACCTGGAGCAGTCGTGTCCATATATCCCATGTGAACAGTTGCCGTGACACGTGCCGATGATGACGTTGCAGCCTTTGCAACACCCACTACACACTGCACAAAACGACTAAGAATGCCCGTCCAGACAATAGGTGTTTGTAAATATTTGCACCTCACACACCGTCAGTGCACTGTCGGCCTGCGAAATGGTCGGTGAGAACTCAATCTTAATGTGTGCCATTGTCTCTTGTGTGGTGACTACAATAGTGTTCACAGAAATATTTGGGTATGGTATATCATTATACTGGAACACTACGCCGCCACTGTCAGAGAAAGCCTTTAGAGTGGCATTCTTTACCCGAATCATAGTGCTAGGTCGATGATAGATTCGAATGGTGTGAATCTTCTGGGGCGTGGCAAAGTTCAGATACCAGTAAACAGAATTGGTTCCACTTCTCAATTGTGTGCGTGTGTGCAGTCATTGTCATAAAGATTGGTCTTTGTTTTTGCCATTAACTGCGGCTCTGGTCCACATCCGTCCCCTGTATAATAAGCATTAAATGTGTCGGTCTGGTTTGTGTTCTGTTTGAGAGCCACATTCCGACCCTCGCCAATGTAGATGGAGCAGATATTTGCAACTATCGCCTTTTCAATCAGTAACTTGTTGATCAGACCAGCCCCAGAGCAAAAGACATCAATCTCGTGCGAACTAACTACAAACCTTGATTCATTGTTACATGAGGCAGAACCATTTAGTTTTACAGTGAAACTGTCCGGATGTGATAAGTCATTCGCATAAATCCTAAACCAGGAGAACGGCAAAGATTGATTGAGAGTTGCCTCAACTGATGTAGAAACTGTGTCCGGATTACTTGAGGTGTTGTTATCAAACAGGAAAGTAGGTTCAGATTTTTGGGCGTATTTGTAAACAAGATCCAAGTACTGACAAAGGGGTCCGAAATATTCGTGCTGACAACTGTCATTGTTTGGGCATGTCCCTGTAGTTTTGTCACAAACTGAGTCACTATAGCAGTGACATTGTAACGTACAATTCTCCCCAAACCAACCGTCTGCACAAATTAGGTCATTAACTTCCAAGGTCGCGAACGAAGCCCGCAGAATAAAGACTTGATCTACAGCGGAGGTTAACGAACTGTGTACAAACATTTATTATCAAACCCGTGGTTACATTTCTAAAAATCCGCCAACTCGCTGTGATAACAGATAGCATGATGTTTAAAGTCAACATTGTTTAAACCTTGGCTCGAACGCGAACAAGCTTCCATCTTGGTGCGTCCCATGACCGTGCCCTTATCCATAAGATCCGTTCTAGTGATAGAGGAGTCTGTGTGCCCTTATCCATAAGGGCTGTTGTAGTGATAGAGGAGACTGTGTGCCCTTATCCATAAGGGTTGTTCTAGTGACAGAGGAGCCTGTGTGCCCTTATCCTTAAGGGATGTTCTAGTGATAGAGGAGTCTGTGTGCCCTTATCTCTAAGGGCTGTTCTAGTGATAGAGGAGTCTGTGTGCTCTTATCCATAAGGGCTGTTCTAGTTGTAGAGGAGTCTGTGTGCCCTTATCCATAAAGGCTGTTCTAATGGTAGAGGAGTCGGTGCGCCCTTATCCATAAGGGTTGTTCTAGTAATAGAGGAGTCTGTGTGCCCTTATCCATAAGGGCTGTTCTAGTGATAGAGAAGTCTGTGTGCCCTTATCCATAAGAGCTGTTCTAGTGATAAAGGAGTCTGTGTGCCCTTATCTCTAAGGGCCGTTCTAGTGATAGAGAAATCTGTGTGCCCTTATCTCTAAGGGCTGTTCTTGTGATAGAGAAGTCTGTGTGCCCTTATCCATAAGGGCTGTTCTAGTGATAGAGAAGTCTGTGTGCCCTTATCCATAAGGGCTGTTCTAGCGATAAAAATTATATTAAGGATCACCCAAGCTGGACAGAACAAAAGCCTGGGATCAGAAAATGCGGGACACAAACATGTTGAGATCGGATGGACTATAAAAGAGTTTTCATGTATAACAGTGCAATGTAACTCTCATCATGAAGACGTCACAGTGTAGATGGAAGCGATATAGTGCTCATGTCATGGAGCCCCGCCTAGTGGCGAGAGTATCGGGTCCCCAAACTGGAAGTGACCCAACCAATGCTACTAGTGGTCACCTTCCTCTGTGTTGTAGAGTAAAGGCACAGAGAGAAAGGGCAAGAACTATTGACCAAACATCAACACTATGAAGGCTGTTGCGGCCATCAACGATACAATACCGGGACAAGTTGTATGAAGATGTCATAAGCGTTGAGCTGACGGACGCTTTCATTAAGCTCATTAATTTTTAATATTTTTAAATCTATTTGATAAGCTGAGGCGAGGGCGCGTCTCACAGCAGCAGAGCTGGAAGTTGTCAGAGCCTCAACGCTGATGGCATAAGCCAGGATCGATGAACCAGAACCATCCAGACCCTGCTCCACCTCTCCGTGGTGCCTCCAGTAACAGACTAATCTGTCTACTCTGGCCATGCAAGTAGTGATTGAAGAAGGAAGACAACCCGGTACTCAAAAATATCGCGCTGAAAACGGATGTGTTGGGCCGAAAGGCGCAAATATCACAATTATACTGCAAATCACAACACAACGCAGACACGCCAACTTAACGTCCGGACGACGAAAATGTGTACTTCTTTAGTCAGCCGACGAACACAAGCAAACAGGCAGTACACTCATTAATATTGACGTCTAAAAGAGTACAAGGAAGAAGTAGGAGACAAATTTGTTCTCTGAATTGTGAAATTTGATGTCTAGTCCTTATTTTACAATTTCTTGTACCAGATTATTCTGGTCTCACCATCCATGTGCATTTGAGGAAATGACGCACAAACATTCTTGACCATATATTACAGAGTTGTTGTATTTTGATCAAATTACAGGCTGAACATTGGCCTACAGTGACGCACAACATCCAGACTTTGATAGGCAAGGAAGAAATCTCAAATACAGCAATAATGTTTACAGAGAACTGATTACATGTGACTGAGAAGAGAATTGACCATCTGGCTTATAAGAGAACTGACTTATTGTGACTGCGAAGAGAATTGACCATCTTGCTTATAAGAGAACTGTCTTATTGTGACTGAGAAGAGAATTGACCATCTGGCTTATAAGATAAATGACTTCTTGTGACTGAGAAGAGAACTGACCTATTGTGACTGAGAAGAGAACTGACTTATTGTGAATGAGAAGAGAACTGACCATCTGACTTAGAAGAGAAATGACTTATTGTGACTGAGAAGAGAACTGACCTATTGTGACCGAGAAGAGAACTGACTTAATGTGACTGAGAAGAGAACTGACTTATTGTGACTGAGAAGAGAACTGACTTATTGTGACAGAAGAGAACTGACTTATTGTGACTGAGAAGAGAACTGACTTATTGTGACTGATAAGAGAACTGATTTATTGTGACTGAGGAGAGAACTTAAGGAAATAGTAACAAACATCTCTAAAACAGTTTGTGGAACGAAGCTAAGAACAAGAGAATGGAAAAAGAGCACCCCGTGGTGGAACGAAACAATCAGAGAAGCAATTAAAGAAAAGAAGAAACTGTTTAAAAATTGGAGGGAAAACAAGAACCATGAAAAATATGAAAAATATGCCTTAGTTCGAAAAAGAGTTAAAATCTTGATCAAAGAAGCTAAGCAAAAGAATTGGACAGAATTCGGACAAAACATGAGCAGGAACTTCAAGACAGCCACAAGAGATTTCTACAAAGCAGTAAAAGCCACAAGAGCAAGAAAAGAAAACCATTATCCTACTGAACTGATAAATCTCAGCTGACAAAGACGGACAGCCAATATCAAACAACCAATGTATGCAACAGAGATGGAAAGAATATTTTGAAGACCTGTTAAACATAACAACTACCAATAAAACAACAAAAACCACGCTAGAACTCACAAATACTGAACCCAACATTATGAAAGAGGAAATCGAAGAAGTAATCAAATATGCACCAAGAAACAAAGCACCAGGGATAGATAACATACCAATAGAAATAATAGCAGCAGCGGGAGAAACAGGAATGCAATGGCTGCACAAAATGTTTAATGCAGCATGGCACCAACAACAAGCCCCAGAAGACTGGCAACAGACAATCATCATACCAATATGGAAAAAGAAAGGTAGCAAAAGAGACTGCAATCAATATAGAGGTATATCTCTTCTCAGCCATGTAGGAAAGCTATACGCCAAAATCTTGGAAAAAAGGCTGAGACCAATAATAGAACTACAGTTAAGCGATTCTCAAATGGGGTTCCGAAAAACAGAAGATGTACCGATGCACTATTCACACTAAAATAGCTTGCAGAAAATACGACAGAACACAATCAAAACTTATACATAGCCTTCATTGACCAGGAAAAAGCATTCGACAAAGTAAACAGATAACAACTGTGGGAGATACTAACAACATACGGAGTAAGCCAACATCTAATCAACCTTATTAAAAGTCTCTACGTCAACAGCAGCTGCAGGGTCAGAACAGCAGCAGGCTACACAGACCACTTCGAAGTTAGATCAGGTGTAAGACAGGGGTGCGTACTATCCCCCTACTGTTTATTACATACATGGACCATATATGCAAGCTAGCCAACCCATCAGAGACAGAGGAGATCAACGAGCTTCTATTTGCAGACGATCAGGCACTAATACATGAAACAATAGAAGAGCTACAAGAACATTTAAACAAACTCAACATCTCAGGCACAAAATACAACATGAAAATCAACATCAACAAAACAGAAGTCATGAATGTCGCCAAAAATAAACAGAACATCAACGTAACTATAGAAGGCAGACAACTAAAACAAGTAGAGGAATTCAAATACCTAGGAAGTCTAATGACAAACGATAATTCCCAAACAGCAGAGATAGAATCAAGATGCAACAAAGCTTGTCAAATCATCGGACAGTTATCACCACTATTGTCCAACAAGGAAATAACTCTGGAGGCAAAACGAGCACTATACAATACAATCTTCATCCCAACGTTGTGCTACCAATGGCAGACCTGGACCCCAGATGCAAGAACAATAAGAAAAATAATCTCTACAGAGATGAAATGTGTTAGACGAATGACAGGAAACAGTCTGAGAGATAAGATCAGAAATGAAGAACTGAGAAAAAAGCTAGGAATAGCCCCCGCCATAGAATATATAAGGAAACAACAGATACAATGGTTTGGCCACGTGACAAGGCAGAAAGAACAAAACACAACACAACGAGCCTTCAACAAACGTTGTGAGAACACCAGACCCAAGAGTCAACCACGTAAAAGATGGGTCGATGGAATATTAGAAGCACTAGGGAACATAACAGCAGCAGAGGCGAACAGAAGAGCAAAAGATCGCAAATTATATCTCCCCTCGACGCTGAAAGACAGATGAGGAAGGAAAGAAGACGAAGAGGAGAGAACTGACTTATTGTGACTGAGAAGAGAACTGACTTCATGTGACTGAGAAGAGAACTAACTTCATGTGACTGAGAAGAGAACTAACTTCATGTGACTGAAAAGAGAAATTACTTCTTTTTTTGAGTAGACACTACTAAACAAGCAGTGAACGAGAATAAGAAGAATTGCGTGAGCTTTCATTATTCAATTCCTGCTATTTGCTATGCTAATTTGTTTATTTTCAATCCTACACTTTGCTACACTAATTATTTTATTTTCAATCCTACACTCCACTATGCTAATTTGTTTATTTTCAATCCTACACTCCACTATGCTAGTTTGTTTATATTCAATCCTACACTCCACTATGCTAGTTTGTTTATATTCAATCCTACACTCCACTATGCTAGTTTGTTTATATTCAATCCTACACTCCACTATGCTAGTTTGTTTATATTCAATCCTACACTCCACTATGCTAGTTTGTTTATTTTCAATTCCTCCAGGTAAATGGCCAAGGTGGTCTAGAGGTAAAAGACATTGGTCCCATGACAAGAAGGTCCAGTGTTCGAATTCAACCAGAGGCGTCGAAATTTTTCTTGCAGAATCTGTGGTTTGTTTGTGGCGTCATTTACCACTGGTCTCTGAGGTAATGATATCCGATTTCTAGACCTCTTTGATAACTGCCAAATCATGATGTCCCGTGAGAACTCTGCGCACGTAAAGTACCCTTGGCAGTTTGAAATACTAAAGCTAAATACGAGCTATCGAAAAAAAGGCAATTCAAAAGTAGTCCCAATTTAGTTGCACTTTACTACGTGACACTGTTACCAGCTTTACCGCAGCACTGCAATTATTTGCCTGTTCCCTAGTTCCAGCTTAGTTACACCCCACTACATGTTCCTGCTACCAGCTTTCTCGCAGCACTGCAATTATTTGCCTGTTCCCTAGTTCCAGTTCAGTTACACCCCACTACATGTTCTGCTACCAGCTTTCTCGCAGCACTGCAATTATTTGCCTGTTCCCTAGTTCCAGCTTAGTTACACCCCACTACATGTTCCTGCTACCAGCTTTCTCGCAGCACTGCAATTATTTGCCTGTTCCCTAGTTCCAGCTTAGTTACACCCACTACTTGTTTCTGCTACCAGCTTTCTCGCAGCACTGCAATTATTTGCCTGTTCCCTAGTTCCAGCTTAGTTACACCCCACTACATGTTCCTGCTACCAGCTTTCTCGCAGCACTGCAATTATTTGCCTGTTCCCTAGTTCCAGCTTAGTTACACCCACTACTTGTTTCTGCTACCAGCTTTCTCGCAGCACTGCAATTATTTGCCTGTTCCCTAGTTCCAGTTTAGTTACACCCCACTACATGTTCCTGCTACCAGCTTTCTCGCAGCACTGCAATTATTTGCCTGTTCCCTAGTTCCAGCTTAGTTACACCCCACTACATGTTCCTGCTACCAGCTTTCTCGCAGCACTGCAATTATTTGCCTGTTCCCTAGTTCCAGCTTAGTTACACCCACTACTTGTTTCTGCTACCAGCTTTCTCGCAGCACAGCAATTATTTGCCTGTTCCTTCGTCCAAACTTGGGAGTCAATAACACACATATTATTGCGCTCAAATTACGTAATTATGTACTTTTTTCTAGAGTTCGTGATAGCTCAAATGGCGTGGCGTGAAAATAAACATTGCTGACATCATTAAGCAAGAAATAGTATTGAGTGCTAGAATTTCATATTTTTTAAGAGAGAGAGAGAGAGAGAGAGAGAGAGAGAGAGAGAGGGAGGGAGAGAGAGAGAATTGTTACAAAACATTTTCCTCGTTATTTTTGCACTGCCTTCGTTTAGATGATTGCCTACAATAGAGCAACTGAATCTTGTATCTCGCCTTCATGCTTTACGCTGTATTAGGTAACGATAAAAGTAAAGTTCGAGACTTGAATCAGCGTCTTAGCACGCGAGTTTTCACCCATATGTTCTCTGCTGCCTATCCAGAAGTGTTCGGAGACTTCTGGATAGTGTCGTTTCAAGCATCGAAACTCACGATACGAGGCGGCATTCCTCACCTTCCCTGATTACTACCTTGGTACCCATTTCTGCCAGCGACTGGGTCGACCGCGGGGGTATCTTTTTTTTTTTTCCAACCACGAGTACAATTTACACTGCGTCCAGCGGGAATCGAAAACGGGTTGTCCGAACATCAGTAGCCCAGTCTGTTGGTTTTCCCAACTAGACTACCGAGGTCCCCGCTGTATTAGGGTCTTCTGTCTACCCTATTTTATAACTATCTCTACCGCATTTGAAATGAACTAGTCACGGCACCCTCCCGAAGTTGATGCTTAGTACAATGAAGCCACTAACATTTCCTTACCCAACGATAACTTTTATTGGGCTATCTCTGCCCAACACATTTGCATATCCAAAACGACTCTCGGTAAATTATTCCGTCATTTGTGACTTTCTTTCGAACGAAAGCCCCTGTCAAGTGTTGTGATAAACGGAAGTGTATGATATTAGAAAAAGGCAGCTCTTAAAAAAAAACACATCAGAAAGAAACAATCAACATTTTCGGGCACATCATGAGAGGAGGAAAGTTGGAATACTTGGTTACAACTGGCAAAATACAAGGAAAGAGAGATCGCGGGCGACAAAGAGAGAAAATACTGGATAGCTTGGTGTCATGGTATGGAAAACAGTCAACAACAGAACTGATACGATGTACTGTAGATAGAAGATTGTGGAAGGACACGATAGCCTACGCCAACCGGTATGGCACATGATGATGATGATATTAGTGTCCATCTTTTACATGCCTACCATGTCCTTCGTGATAATGTATCGTACCCATCATCATCATAAATCACGTCATTCGTCATCATATATCTTGTCCATCGTCATCGGGTATCATGTCCATCATCATCGTGTATCATATCCAGAGTCAGGAGGTATTGTGTCGTGTCCATTGTCATCAGACATCAAGTGCATCATCAGCATTTATCATATCCAGAGTCATTGGGTATAATGCTAACCGTCATTAGATATCACACTAACCGTAAACAGATATCACACTAACCGTCATCAGATATCACACTAACCGTCATCATATATCACACTAACTGTCATCAGATATCACACTAACCGTCATCAGATATCACACTAACCGTCATCAGATATCACACTAACCGTCATCAGATATCACACTAACCGTCATCAGATAACACACTAACCGTCATCAGATATCACACTAACCGTCATCAGATATCACACTAACCGTCATCAGATATCACACTAACCGTCATCAGATATCACACTAACCGTCATCAGATATCACACTAACCGTCATCAGATATCACACTAACCGTCAACAGATATCACACTAACCGTCATCAGATATCACACTAACCGTCATCAGATATCACACTAACCGTCATCAGATATCACACTAACCGTAAACAGATATCACACTAACCGTCATCAGATATCACTCTAACCGTCATCAGATATCACACTAACCGTCATCAGATATCACACTAACCGTCATCAGATATCACACTAACCGTCATCAGATATCACTCTAACCGTCATCAGATATCACACTAACCGTAAACAGATATCACACTAACCGTCATCAGATATCACACTAACCATCATCAGATATCACACTAACCGTCCTCAGATATCACACTAACCGTAAACAGATATCACACTAACCATCATCAGATATCACACTAACCGTCATCAGATATCACACTAACCGTAAACAGATATCACACTAACCGTAAACAGATATCACACTAACCGTCATCAGATATCACACTAACCGTCATCAGATATCACTCTAACCGTCACCAGATATCACACTAACCGTAAACAGATATCACACTAACCGTCATCAGATATCACACTAACCATCATCAGATATCACACCAACCATCATCATATATCACACTAACCGTCATCAGATATCACACTAACCGTCATCAGATATCACACCAACCATCATCAGATATCACACTAACCGTCATCAGATATCAACTAACCTTCATCAGTTATCATCGTCGAAGAAAAGCGTTACTCTTTAGCCCCACGATATTATTTTCTCTACTTTTTTAACTGTTGCCAACATCAGTGAATGCTCTGTGAAGGATTTCTTTGGTGAGCACCACAATACCAAATAGTGTACTTCAGTAGCGTGATGCAAGAACACTAATAATACACAGCTGTTTGTCTTCACCTCAAAATCGTATTTTAGTTCTAGTCTTGAACATGTAGCAACATTTATAGACCACCATGTCTCGAGCCTCACACAATGCACTCATTCGTCAAAATGGTATTTTATGGAAATAGTTGTAATTTGTGACACCAGTCTCAGAACATCATTTTTTCAAGTTATAGTAAATATGAGGGAATACATCTGAAGACAGTCCAGAGCTACAACTACCTGGGACATACTATAACCAATGATGGAAAATACAAAACTGAAATAAACAAAAGAATAGGTATGGCAAAAAGTAATTTTAATGCCATGAAAAATATACTAACAATAAAACAAATATCAACAGGGCTGAAACTAAGAATGGCAAAATGTTACGTCTTCTCAATATTCCTGTATGGTGCAGAAACATGGACATTAGACAAGACAACAGAACAGAAAATTGAAGCCTTTGAAATGTGGATTTATAGAAGAATAAGTAGAATTGGATGGAAACAAAAGATAACAAACGATGAAGTTTTAAAACAGCTGAAAATAAAAAGAGAACTACTAAATACAATCAAGACAAGACAAATGAAATGTGTGGGGCATGTTAAAAGACACAACAGCCTACTAAAAGTAATATTGGAAGGAAAAATACAAGGTAAAAGAGGCAGAGGCAGACCAAGACTAACATGGACGAGTAACATCAAAAGATGGACAAGTCAATCTATGTCAGCCTGCACCATCAAAGCAAGAAACAGAGTAGAATGGCGATCCATGGTAGGCAACCTTCGTTGTGGAGAAGGCACACGATGATGATAATGAGTAAATATGTGTGTATGAAAGATATTTTAGTATTTAATTGACAATCACGAAGATACAGGCTTTCATTAATGGATGCTTACACAGAATAAAAGGATGGAAATGGCAGGACAAAATCACTAACGTAGAATTATGGAAATGTACCAGTCAAATACCAGTGGATAAAGAGATACAGCGAAGACAATGGCGCTGGATAAGACACACACTGCGGAAGCCAATTGAGAGTGTTACACAACTGGCCCTTTTTTGGAATCCCTAGGAGAAAAGACAAAGAGGAAGACCAAGGGATTCTTGGAGAAGACAGATATAGAAGCAGAGATGAAGATGATGAGGAAGACATGGAATTATCTTAAAAGAATGGCAAGAAATAGAACGACATGGAAAGTGTTTGTTGAAGATCTATGCTCCACAGGGATCTGAAAGGTAGAAGAGGAAGAGATAGTAAATATGTGTGTATGAACGATATTTTAGTATATAATAATAATAATAATAATAATAATAATAATATTAAAGTGATAAATCTGAGAGTTCCGGGGATGGCAATACTCAATTTTTAACAACAAAAGTGTTTAAATTATAGGTACAGCTTTTTCTAATCACTTTTAACATATTTATTTTATTCGAAAGTTAGTGATGGTGGATGGGGCGGAAGAGTCAGCAATTACCAACATTTAACACAGAAAGCAAAATCAGCAAAGTGTGTGGTACACAAGAGGCATGTTCAGGACACGAAAGACGAATGTGGCTGACCACCGTGAAAGAGATTGGAGCCTCATCACGTACTTGTCCAGAGGAAGTCATGGAGAGGAGGCAGAGGCAGACAAAGACTAACATGGACGAGTAACATCAAAAGATGGATAAACCAGCCTCTAACAACCTGCACCATCAAAGCAAGAGACAGAGCAGAATGGCGCTCCAAGGCAGCCAACCGTCGTTGCGGAGATGGCACTCGATGGTGATGATTTTGTTCGATAGCTTTCACCTCTGGCGAAGTCCCTAGAGCATAGGAACTGAATTTTGCGCGTTAATCAGATTTTCCCTTGGCAGCCGTGTATACAGGGGTCTCTCGCCGCACAGGCAGGTAACCCCGTCTTCGGAGGTACTTATAATTTTTTCAATCGTTGAGTAATTGATGTTTCAAGCCGGGCCTCGCTGCTGAGACCAGGGGTGGTTGTCGCAGAGAGAAAACATAAATAATCATCACAACTGGTGCAGCCGGGATCTGAACTCACAACCTCTTTGTCTCGATATCGGCGTCTTGCTTCGAGACCAACCAGTCCTCCCGTTAAACATATAATAGAAGTAGCAAATGTACTTCATCTTCGTCGAAAGATGCAGGAGATCAAACTAACTAAAGTATCAATGATTAACAACAGTGAGCTCAATGATAATAATAACAATAGTATTAATCATAATAACAATAATAATTATAATAACAAGAATATTATTAATAATAACAAAAATAATAACAATCATCATCATCGAGTTCCATCTCCGCAACGAAGATTGGCTACCATGGAGCGCCGTTCTGCTCTGTCTCTTGTTTTGATGTTGCAGGTTTTCATAGGCTGGTTTATCCATCTTTTGATGTTACTCGTCCATGTTAGCCTTGGTCTGCCTCTGCCTCTTTTACTTTGTATTTTCCCCTCCAGGATTACTTTTAGTAGGCTGTTGTGTCTTTTAACATGCCCCAAAAATCTCATTTGTCTTGTTTGAATTGTGTTTAGTAGTTCTCTTTTTATTTTTAGTTGTTTTAAGACTTCAACGTTTAATAATAATAATAATATTAATAATAACAATAACAATAACAATCATCATAAAGTGTATGTAGCGATAAGAAATAAAAATGTACCTACTAAGATTAAAAAGGAAGAACTTTCCAAATATTGAAAATGTATTGCTGTAATCAATACTCCAAAGAATCGCACACATAAACATATAGAACTGTATTCTGCAGACCATAATGCCCTGGACTCTAGTGAAATGTCCGACACAGCACGCGCAGACTCAGTAAACTACTGGTCGCACGAGCTTTCTGTCAACGTAATATTATTAGCGCGGTCATTACATCAGACAAGGAATCTCAACATTTTCACCATCCACGCACAACTTCTAGTTAGTGTCAAGAGAGTTTGCTGATGATGTGATTACTGAAGTCCCAAAGATGCATGGATACAGTCTTAAAAAACTGTCACTACAGCCTCTCTCTCTCTCTCTCTCTCTCTCTCTCTCTCTCTCTCTCTCTCTTTCTTTATTTATTTATTTATTTTTCCATCCTTCTATTTTCTTTCTTTTTAATATCTATGACATTTCAACCGACTAATTGAGACTTTTATTTGACAACTAGATTGTGACCTGGTGTCCGTATATGAAGAATCATAATCGTTTTATTCCTACATATCAATCTTTCGAACTGTAACCGGCCATTAAGACATAGACACACTATTTTCCCTTTTCGAAAATATATTCTTCCTACCAGTGTCAATCCTTGCAAAGATCTTTTATCAAATCTCGCCGGTTGTCATGCTTTATTCTGCGCGCGCATTAATTGTTCTATTTTATCCTCGACCACCCTTAAGGATTTCAGATTAGAGAATGAACTCCGAAAGTACCGGATATTCTCCTCTCAAATTGGTTAGAATTATTTAAGTTGATGTAGGGACCAGTCGCTGGACACTGCGAGGATTGCCGAGGAAGGGGGGATCTAAGCACCTGTGGACATGTTCGGAGTGCAATAATGATGCTTTGGTCAGACACAGACTGGAATGAAATTGATATGGCCGGCGGACAGGGCAAGACACCGGTGTGAAATACAGTAAACTGGAAGGGTTCTAAAAATATGTGGAAGTGGGTACAAGGGTGGGTACAAGATGTAGGGACCAGTTTTATATCTTTTTCTTTTCTTGCACTATGACGTTAAGGAAGCCGCGATAGCTCAGTGGTTAGCAAACTGGACTATAAAGAACATGCGGCCGGGTTCGATCCTGATCGACGGCTTCTGAGTTCACCCAGCCTTAAATGGGTGCCGGATATTTTTCTGGGAAAGTAAAGCGGCACGGGCGTAATACCGACAGAATTAGCCTAGAAATCATGTGCCGAAGGTCTATACAAATAATGGTCACTAACACCATATTTCCCTGACGCCACGTGGCGTGATGGGGCTCTTTACTTTTTACTTACTGTGGCATTTAGAGTTAATTCTTTGTGGTTAATTTTCAATTAACGATTGTTTTACGTGGCACTTGAAAGTAGAAGTGTAGACGTGAGGGGAGAGACACCACCAGAAAGATACCTTTATAATCCGTTTCTGATAGGGTTAGAAACTCGATCTCACCTAGTCTGAAATATTGTGTGACACAAGTATTCCAGGCCGCCCTACATTTCGGGAACAAATTCCCGATACCCATGTCCAGAGACTTATTGATTCTTTAAGTGGTATCGATCAGAAAAAAAAATCTCCGAGGGCAGAAATCACTCGCCACCACGGCCTCGTGTAACAAAGGACTGATCGTTTCACACGAGTTCCCTGCCAGATATTGTTAACCGCAAAAAGACCTATATTTACAACTCTATAGTAGTTCTCAAATAGTGTGTCTACTTACATTGTTCGAGCAAAACTAATTTTAACAAAGAAATAGAATATTTGAACTAAAGTTGTTTAATCTTCCTCTTCTTTTTTCCTTCACATTTTCTTTTCAACATCGATGGGAGATATAGTTTCCAGTTCTTTGCTTTTCTGTTGGGCTCTCCTGCCGATGTTTCTCAGCGTTTTTAAGATTCAATCAATTCATCTTTTTTTTGTGCTCGGGCCTTGGGTCTGATGTTCTTGCAACGTTCATTGATGATTCGTTCCGTTGTGCTATTATCTTTATTGTCTTACCACGAGGGTAAGCAATTTTATTTGTTGTTTCCTTTTTTTTTATTCGATGGCAGAAATTTTGCAAGCTATTTTAAGTTCTTCATTTGTGGTCTTATCTCTCAGGATGTTCCTGTCATGCGACTAACACATTTCACCTCGGTAGTGGTTATCGTTCTTCAGTCAAGAGTCCAAGTCTGACACTGTTCAATAACAAGCTAAAATTTATTGAGAATTTACTGCTCTAATTTTTTTGGTGAAAACTCTTTGATGCTCGCTTGAAGAGACTTCGATAGCCCCGATGAGGTGTTTGTCTGGGGGGATGGGGGTGGGGGTGGGAATCACCACATTTTGGAATTGAAGCCGCCTCTCTTAGACTAGTAGCGTAGACATTAAGCATTCAGAGACCGCTGCCTTTTGTAACAAAAACACATGGTCATCGAATTATTTGAATTTTGTGGGGAATTGGTTGGTCTTGAGGCAAGAAGCCGGTCTCGAGACAGAGAGGTTGTGAGTTCAAATCCCGCCTGCACCAGTGGGGATTTTTATTTGTGATTTCTTTCTGCGGCAACCACCCTGGTCACAGCAGCGAAGTCCGGCTTGAAATGTTAATTACTCATCAGCGGAAAAAACAGGAGCATCTTCGAAGTCGGATTTATTGCCTGTGGCGTCGAGGAACCCCTGTGCACACGGCTGCCAGGGGAAAACGGATTAACACGCAAAATTTAGTTCTTAGTCTCTAGGGACTTCCTCAGGGGTGAAAACTGACGAACGCAAAAAAAAAATGTGAATGTTGTCCAAAAATAGCATCGGAAAAACTATATTGATTTCTTGTCTTTCACTTCTTAATTTCTTATTCTTTTCTCATTTGTGTTTTTGGCTGATTGATTTTTATCAATTTGAATATAGCACAAGATATTGTCCTTTCTCACTTGTGAGGTTTATTGGTTAATTGTCGCCAAATAATTGTCTCTTCTCTCATCCACATGTAAAAACGGTGATTTACATTAAGATGTGATTTTTGCCCCTTCCGGCCCAATGTATCCGACCTCGATATTGTGTTTTTTTTTTTGGAGCACAGGATTTGTCTTCCCAAATGGATCTCTCTCTCTATTTATTGATGAGAGTTTAAAATGTTTGCTCTTCTATTGGACCAGTTAACAGAATATTAATTCTTGACGTATGTGAAAAGAGAACGGACGCACACTCCACGAATGTTCCCAAGAGTGTTAATGACTACATAATTTGAGTTATGCTTTAGAATATCCGTACCTCTGTCACTATCATTATTTTGTCTTAATTACAATATTTCAGGATTCTCAAATCAATTGTATTATCCACCTTTGCTTTTGCACGCCAGAGCTGGAAAACAACAACAGAAATAGCAAATAAACTGGATACATTTGAAAACAAATGCCAGAGGAAAATACCTCGAATATACCATGGAATGAGTTCAAGACTAGTGTAGAAAGAAGAGAAATGATAAAGCATTAAAAAATATCAACTATAATCAAGAGAAGAAGGTGGTCATATGTTGGTCATGTGATGAGAAGGGACAACAAAAGAATCTCAAAGCAGGCCCTCAAATGGGAACCGGTGGTAAAAGAAAAAGAGGACGACCTAGAGAAACACTAAAGAGAATATTAAAACGAGATACAATAACAGCAGGCATCAGCTTCCTTGCCAAGATTTAGCAATTCGCTAAGAACAAAGCCGTGTGGTGAGGACACAATGCGGGACCTGTGCAACGTCTGACAGCTGAAAGACCGTCAGTAACAAGAATTTCTGCCCTATGTGTTAGGTTCGAAAGAACAACAATAGAGACACTACAATTTGCATCTTTATTGTTGCTTTTATCGTTTTTATTACCCTTACTTGCAGCAACAGGCCGTAAACTGTATCGCACATTATCCCTTAAATGCAAATAAGGAAGGAAAGAACAAAAATATTATATCTATCTTTACTTGTATATTAGCTAAAAAAGACCAATGAGGAGGTTCTCAAAGAGGCCAACACAAAAAGGGAGCTCTTAAAAACATCAGAAATAAGCAATCAACATTTTTCGGGCACATCATGAGAAGAGGAAAGTTGGAATACTTGGTTACAACTGGCAAAATAAAAGGAAAGAGAGATCGCGGGCGACAAAGAGAGAAAATACTGGATGGCTTGGTGTCATGGCATGGAAAACAGTCAACAACATAGCTGATACGATGCACTGTAGATAGAAGATGGTGGAGGGACATGATCACCTACGCCAACCGGTATGGCACATGTTGATGATGACTTGTATATTTATCTTGATCTCTTTCTTTTTCTTTAATTTGTACGTCTACGCTTACCATTATATTTGTATTTTTATTTACTCTTGCTAGTAACACAAAAACATCATAATGGCCATGACATAACAATTTTGTGTGTCAATTCCTGGAAAATTAAGAAGGGTAACGATCTAAACGAGGTGAAGATGTGAGAGACTCCATAGAACTACCTACTCTCTAGATCAAGTGGAGCGCTGCTAGACACTTCATTCTGACAACTGAAATTATTATGCCTAAAGATGCAGATATCAGAGCTGTGTTAATAGTAAACAGTTGTATAACCTAGATTAAAGTTCTTTATGAGCTATAAAATAACAACTATAGTAATAGTAGTAATAATAATAGTAATAATAAAAGTAATAGTAATAATAGAATGATAGTAGTAATAACAGTAGTAATTATAGTAGTATTAATAGTAGTAATAATAGTAGTAATAATAGTAGTAATAATAGTAGTAATAATAATAGTAAAAATTATAGTAATAATAATAGTAGTAATAATAGTAGTAATAACAGTAGTAATTATAGTAGTATTAATAGTAGTAGTAATAGTAGTAATAATAATAGTAATAATAGTAGTAATAACAGTAGTAATTATAATAGTATTAATAGTAGTAATAATAGTAATAATAATAGTAATAATAATAGTAATAATAGTAATAATAATAGTAGTAATAATAGTAATAATAATAGTAATAATAATAGTAATAATAATAGTAATAGCAATGACAGCGATAAAAATAATAATAGTAATAATATAAAAATAATAGTAACAACATTAGTAATAATAATAGAATAAATAATAATAATAATAACAATAACAATAATAATAATAATAATAACAATAATAATAGCAATAATAAATTATCCAAAAATTATGTTCCTTTTATTTAGGGTCGAACATTATTTTTGCTGTTAGTCATTGTTACGGAAACAGGAAATGTTGTAACGTGAATCTTTTGTGTGTGTGCATCAATTGTTTATTTTATTTTATTAATGTTTGTTTTAATGGACACATTGATTGGTGCAAAATTAAACGATATCGAACCCCTCTAACTAATCTCCAACTTGGAAATCGATATAATTGTATTTTCTTAACACGAATTGTACAAATTGATCTTCTGTGTAACATACACTTGATACGGTTATTTGTCGAAAGTATGGTTATATTTATGGAAGGCTCCGGTATCACTGCAAACGAACTAAAAGCCATATTTGCTCAACCGTCCGTGCCAGTGAAATCATCCGAATTAATATCTCATCCCCCAAACAAAGAAAAGTAGCTGCAGTCCCCATCACAGCAGTCTCAGCACACGCCAAAAGACATAAGGCGAAACCGCACAGAAAGTGAACACAGCCATTAGTATCCCATCATACGATTTCATCATTCATCGTAAGGAGTCGAAATATCGAAGCACGATAAAAAACGGATGAAATGCACAGATCAAGGTGTGCACAGAGCACTAAACTCAATAGCTCTGGCAGCAGGCCGGACTTGGAATAGTAGGATACTGTAACAAGAAACACTTTTCAAACACAGCCATTAAAATTTCCTGTCGCCTGTCAGCCACATTGACCGGTATTCCCACAATTTATTGGTTTTACTGATTTCGAGGATCTTGGTATTCTACTACTCAACAGGGCGGACAAGCTCATCGGCAAAAACCCAGGAAATTAGAACAGCAATTTGCGGCCATTTGAATCAAATGCCTGGCTTTTAAGGGTAAATGAATTGCGTCTATCTCCTGGGTTTAACGCAGCTGAACTGTACACAACTCAACTCACTTGAAATAAACTAAACTAAAATGAACTGAACTCAACAGCTCAACTCAATATCTCAACTCAAGAATTGAAATCAATTCATTTGAATTCAATCAACATAGCTTAACTGAACTTAGCTCAACAGCTTAATTAACAGCTTAATTCAACACACCACAACCAAACTGATTTGAGCTAAACTAAACTCGACTCACCTGAACCCAACCAAGCTGAACAAAAAACCCAATCTCAGCTCACTTCAGTTCAACTCAGCTCAACTCAACTCAACTCAGCTCTGCTCAACTCAGCTCAACTCAACTCAACTCAACTCAACTCAACTCAACAACTCAACTCAGCTCAACTCATCTCATCTCAGCATAGCTCAGCTCCGCTCAGGTCACCTCAACTCATCTGAACTCAACTCATCTTAACTCAGCTCAACTCAACGCATCTCATCTCAATTTAACTCAATTCATCTCAACTCATCTTATCTCATCTCATCTCATTTCACCTCATCTGATCTACTCATCTCATCTCATCTCAACTCAACTCAATTCATCTCATCTCAACTCACCTCAACTCAGCTCATCTCTACTCAACTCAACTCACCCCTACTCAACTCAACTCAGCTCATCTTAACTCAACTCACTCACCCCTACTCAACTCAACTCAGCTCAGCTCAATTCAACTCAACTCAACTCATCTCATCTCATCTCATCTCATCTCATCTCACTCAACTCAACTCACCCCTACTCAACTCAACTCAACTCAACTCTGAATAAGTTTATATTCATACAACTGCAATATGAAAGGTCAAAAAATACTGGGTGAAAACTAATAAACAGATTTGAGAAAACACGAAAGTAATCCAACAACAAATGAAAAGAAGAACAAACCAGTAGATGAGTTTACGAAAAAGACCGTTCTTTGAGAGTGACACCCACTCTTGCCATCTCTAGTTATTATTTATATTCCTACAAGGATCTACGGCTCAGATACAATGACAAACAGTGAAACATAAATGTTAAAAGTTATCCCTCGGCACTTAATTGTAGGGATAACTGTTAAATGTAATTAAAATATAAAAATATAAATAAAATAATTTAATTTAAAATTAATTATTTCTAAAACAAACGCCGTTTAGTGTTTTTGGTATTTCTTAGTTTTAACTATGAGCGTAAAAACAGAAGTAAATAGTAAAATGAAATAGTTAAATTACCAGTGGAGCGTTAAATGATCATTATTATCATCGTCATCGTCATCAGGCGCCATGCCGGTTGGCGTAGGCGATCATCTCTCTAATATTCCATCAGTTCATCTGTTTCGTGGTCGAGCCTTAATTATGTGTTCTCGCACCGTTTATTGAGAACATCAGACCCAAGGGCCGGCCACGGAAACATTAGAAAACATAGTAGGAGAAGCGATTTTGCCGACTAAACTAAACTAAACTATACTATACTATACTATACTATACTATACTATACTATACTATACTATACTATACTATACTATACTATACTATACTATACTATACTATACTATACTATACTATACTATACTATACTATACTATACTATACTATACTATACTATACTATACTATACTATACTATACTATACTATACTATACTATACTATACTATACTATACTATACTATACTATACTAAACTGAACTAGACTGAACTGAACTGAACTAAACTGTACTACACTACACTTAAAGCAGGCGGATGGCAGTAAAATAAAGTAGGGGAGAGCAGAAATAGGTTGAAAATACTCTAGGAGATAGCAGTGATAAATTGAGTAAAGGATGGAATACACACAAGTGGTTCACAGTAAGAGGGACAGTGTTAACTAATTAGTGACTAGCTATTAGGTTAGTTACAAAGGAAAGAGTGAACGTTTATGAGTTCGCTAGTAGAGACAGAGTTAGAGACATTATTGGTGTCTCATTACTATAAAGTGTCGTAGCACACTAACCATTAGTATTGCGGGATGAGTCTTTTCAGAGAGGAAAGCCTACTATAACGTGTCGTAGAACACACACAGTGTGATAAAGAAGTGATTGCGCACTGAGTTTGACTTCAGAGGAAGTCCACATGAAATGTAGTTGCGCCCAGGTGCGACGAACATTCTATATTCGAGGAGGGAGCAAGTCCCTGTCAACTTCAAGGGCAGATTCCTTTGAGGGGTGTCGTAGCGCACCATAACTATAGTCCGTTTCATAACTCGTGCCCAACTTTTAAAATCGATATCTTTTTAACCGCTTTTTGTAAGATCTTCAAAATTTGCATGTGAAGTTATAATGATTAGAACCCAACAGGGAATTAATTTTATTTTTAAAAAACATTTGGTTATTATTGTTGCTTATTTGATTTATATAAATTTATAACGACCCATTGATGTAGTCAAAACTTAATGTTTACAGTATTTTATGTTAAAAATAGCGAGTAAAAACCCATACACGGTAAAATTGACGTGTTTGCACGCTTTCACCGTGGTTTTTTGACACAATTATACACTTGTAAAAAACACTAGAAATTGTGTGTTCCATTTCCGTTCATTCATAGGTGGAGACGTGGAACGATAACATTTATCATGAGTCTTAAAATGTAATTCTGCAGTTTACAAAACATCGCAATAAAAATGTATGACTATTTTTGCAAACAGGCTAAACGAGGACGATTATTTCATTCTTTAGAAAACCCTGAGAATAGGACAAGACAAATTTTGGATTTATCTAAACGGTCATTTAATCGCTGGATTCAAGCACGTGACCGTCAATGTTCAAAATATACAAAATCACAAGGAAGAGCAAAAATGTTGGATAATTTCTACAGTGAACTTATTAGAAGTGAAATTCGCAAAATGTTGGGTATGAATGAAACTGTTACAATAAGAAAATTAAAAGTATCGCTGAAAAAGAGCAACAGTATTGAAATATCAAAGTCTACATTATGGAGGAATGTGAGAGCTGCAGGCTTTACATTCAGAAAGTATTCCAATGGACGAAACATCATCTGTGAGAAGCCACATATAGTAGTCATGAGAAGCAAGTACTTACGTGAAGTAAAAGAGGTGCGCAAGCAAGGTTATGATATTGTGTACTTGGATGAAACATGGATCAATGCTCACCACACTAACCAAAGGGAATGGCGGTCATCAGATGGAAAGATTAAGAGATTAATACCTAGCAGCAAAGGACAGCGATTGATAATTGCTCATGCAGGTAGTCGACAACATGGACTAATACAGAATGCAGAGCTCATTTTTCTTTCAAAATCCATAGACAATCGGGATTATCACTCTGAGATGAATGGTCACATATTTAGACATTGGATTGAAAATTCTGTTCTCCCATCACTAGATCGACCATCTAGCCTAATAATGGACAATGCAGCGTACCACAACATTGTTGCACTTGAAGATAAAGTCCCGACGTCATCCAGTACAAAAGATGCTATTAAGATATGGCTCACAAAGGAGCACATACAATTTAATAACATGTACTTAAAACCTGAATTACTATCTCTAGTAAAGCAAAAACAAAGGACAAAGATTTTTCAAATAGATAAGATTATCCAAGAGCACGGTCATATAAGTTTGAGGCTGCCACCTTACCATGCTCATTTAAATCCAATAGAACTAATCTGGGCAAAATTAAAAGGACAAGTGGCAGATGAAAATACAACATTCAAAATATGCGATGTAAAGACTCTTGCTAATCTCGCTTTATTAAATATAGACAAAGATTATTGGGCTAAATGTGAAGACCACGTCTTAAAACAGGAAGAGGAATATTGGAAAAATGATGGTTTGTGGAATGTTCAACCCCAAACAGTTATTAATCTTTTAGACTCGTCTGATTCAGAATGAAAGTATATAGCCCCCACAATGTTGGCCCCTATATTACCTTAAATTAGTTCAACAAACGGTCCTTTTCAGGACCACACAACTATGAAAATTGGACATACAGGTATACCTTGATATTATCGTCCGTCCTCGAACTGAGAAGACAATAATTCTCCTGGTGTTTTGTCTTATCCAGTTATTTCCCCATTACGGCCACACCTTTACCTAGTGAAAATTAATCATAGACCAGCAACTACGGTAATTTCTATTCTTTAGGGGTTCACAATTTACAATTTTGACAAACATCAAAGAAATTCGCCGCTTTAAGAAAACTGCAGCTGCAAGATATTTGTTAAATATACATTTAAAGGGTCTTTTGCATTCTAATAACGTTTGGAAAATTTCAACAGTTTTTAACAAACGGTTACTGAGTAATAGCGTTTTGAAGTTGGGCACATGATTTGAAACGAGCTATAGCAACAAGTGTCGCAAGAGCTCGCACTGGTCCGGGAATTAGGACAGGGCGAGCAGGAGTATGATTCTCCAGTGAATTACCATGTTGGCGAGGGGGAGTGTACCATGATCGTCCTACGATTAGTAAATTACCATATCGATGAGGGGGAGTGTACCATGATCGTCTGCATATTGTGACGTTACATAGTGCCGAGGGAAGGTGAACCCTGATCCCCAAACCCATTGTGTGTAGCAGCAAGGCTGCAGTGTGTATGTGAAAGGGGGCGGAATTGTCAGCCCAAATGTTATTACAACTGTCAAATGTGAAATGATTTCCGATGATGAATAAAACTCAGGAATGTGTTTATGGAATTGTTCCTTGATGTTCTATAGCAATATCTGTAATCGTCTGTACCGGGCGTAGCGAACACTGGGAGTTTGTCATACACTAATGCGGAGACTACACTATCGATCAATTGGTCATTGTTCTCAGCATTGATGCAACCAAGTAGATCATCAAGGTGAGCGACGCCACTGGGGGCGTTGCTGACTGGTTCTCATTATTGCGGCAAGTCATTCAGTCATGCGACAATCAAGATGAGCGACGCAACTGGTGGGCACGGTCGCAATATACGGCAATACACAGCTGGCGCGAGAAATATTCAAGTCGCCGCCAGTCATATCGCGAGTCATTGCTCATCGTGCGAAGGTACGCTTGGTAAAGATGGCTCGTGGTAACCGCTGGTAAATTATAAAACGACAGAAAGTTAAACGTCTTCCCCTGGTATACACTACACTACACTACACTACACTACACTACACTACACTACACTACACTACACTACACTACACTACACTACACTACACTACACTACACTACACTACACTACACTACACTACGCTACACTACGCTACGCTACACTGCACTGCACTGCACTGCACTGAACTCCACTCCACTCCACTCCACTACACTACACTACACTACACTGTACTGTACTACTGTACTGTACCGTACCGTACTGTACTTTACCGTAATGCACTGTACTATTGTACTGTACAGTACTATACTAAACTAAACTGCACCGCATTGCACTGCTCTACACTACACTACCCTACGTTATGCTATCATATGCTACGTTATGCTATACTATACCATACCATGCCATACTATACCATACCATACCATGCCATGCCATGCCATGTCATGCCATGCCATGCCATGTCATGCCATGCCATGCCATACCATACCATGCCATTCTATGCTATGCTATGCTATGCTATACTATGCTATGCTATGTTATACTAAACTAATTAACTTAAATTAACAGTGGCCGAAAATATGCATGTATATTAAATAATGACTGGATAAATAAGGAAACGTGTGTTTGTGTGCGCACCCTTACAGCGTATGGTGATTTACTTTCAGCTCCAGAACTTGCACACATGGCACCAACCCCACGACAGCTGAACATCTGCCACAGTCGTTATCCCACATACAATAAATAACAGGAAGGGGAGACTAGATCGAAGCTATCTCCTGACATAACAAACTACACGAGAGTAACCTTGAATTTATTTCGGTATTCACCAAAATGAATGATTTTGTTGTTTGAATGAAATTGTGGGAAAAATAGTAGGACACAAATATTCGCTGACTCCACAGTTTTGAAAGCATTAAGCTAAATTTAAATTTGATCTGAGTTTAGCAAATACAATTACTGGCTAACTCATGCTTTTTACTGTTTAGAATCGTAGTGCGAATATGTATTCCTTGTTTCTTTTTTGGGTTCCCCAGCTTTCACATATATCGAAGCTCCTAGAGACTAGGAACTGAATTTTGCGTGTGAATTCGCTTTTCCCTGGCAGTCGGGTGCACAGGGGTCCCTCGCCACACAGGCAGCTAACGCCGTCTTCAGAGGCACTCTTTTTTCCGTCGATGAGTAATTGACGTTCCATTCCGAGTCTCGCTGTTGAGACCAGGGGTGGTTGCGGCAGGGAGAAATCACAAATAAAAAGATCAATGAGTTCAGTCTGGATTTGAACTCACAACCTCTCTGTCTCAAGACCGGCGTTTAACATCGAGACCAACCAGTCCCCATTTACTCGTTAAAAAATTCAAGAGTTGCACATTTATTGGATGAGATTGATGAACACAGTTTTATTGAATCTACGTGACGATAATGCATGTTATCGGGAATTATTTATTCAGAGCTTTGCAGCAGGAGGCAATCTGATCGTCAGAAGTGGACACCCATAGAGCAAGTATTTTGGCCTTTTAGGTTCTTCACATTCAAAGGAGTTTGGAGGGGAGAGAGGTCATGACTCCCAGACGTCGACCTTCTGCTGGTTTTCGTAGGTTCCCAGAGAACCACGAGAACATAACGCATGATTTAAGTCAACTCTGACTTGTCACGGAACTGGATTCACTTGGACTGAAAGCTGTCAGTTTCGCATAGACCAGAGGTGGACAACACACGGCCTGCCAAGCTATTTTGACCGGCCCTTGTGATTGATTTGGAAATGACTATACTCTCCATTGCCAAAGATTTGCACATTATAATGACTTGTGAATGCAAATTAGATAAATTATATAATGGCTTCATTAGGGGATAGTATCTGGGCCTCGGCGTCATCATAGTTTTCAGATCTGGCCTTCGGCGTCATCATAGTTTTCAGATCTGTCACTCGGCGTCATCATAGTTTTCAGATCTGACCCTTGGCGTCATCATAGTTTTCAGATGTGGCCCTCAGCGTCATCATAGTTTTCAGATCTGGCCCTCAGCGTCATCATAGTTTTCAGATCTGGCCCTCAGCGTCATCATAGTTTTCAGATCAGGCCCTCAGCTTCATCATAGTTTTCAGATCTGGCCCTCAACGTCATCATGGTTTTCAGATCTGGCCTTCGGCGTCATCATAGTTTTCAGATCTGGCCTTCGGCGTCATCATAGTTTTCAGATCTGGCCTTCGGCGTCATCATAGTTTTCAAATCTGGCCTTCAGCGTCATCATAGTTTTCAGATCTGGCCTTCGGCGTCATCATAGTTTTCAGATCTGGCCTTCAGCGTCATCATAGTTTTCAGATCTGGCCTTCGGCGTCATCATAGTTTTCAGATCTGGCCTTCGGCGTCAGAGACAGACCAAGACTAACATGGACGAGTAACATTAAAAGATGGACAAATCAGCCTATGACAACCTGCACCGTCAAAGTAAGAGACAGAGCAGAATGGTGCTCCCATGGTAGGCAACCTTCGTTGCGGAGATGGCACTCGATGATGATGAAACCAAAAAAAAAGAATATTGTAGAAGTAATTTTTATGCTATTGATAGTCCAATAACGTTTATGAAAATAAATGTGACAAATTTGGCTCTTTTTGGTGTAAATTAATCATTTTTAGTACAAATTTAAGTTACAGCGTTCTTTATGATCATCTGTAATGTCATGTAGCAGACGTATTCTCAAGTCATGTTTCAGAAATGAGAACATTTATGAAGACTACTAAAGTACCATCATCAAAGAGTTGTGAACTACGCCAAGTTAACACACTCTAAGCGTGGACGACAAAGATCAGTCAAGGTCGAGTAACTTTGTGTAAAGGAGAAAGAAGACATTTTTACGGTACCTCTGTTCGTGTGTCATTTGTGCATGTCAAGTCTCATAGTTTCCCCATCATTTCTGCATGCCAAGTCTCATAGTCTTCTCATCATTTCTGCATGCCAAGTCTCATAGTTTCCCCATCAATTCTGCACGCCAAGTCGCATAGTTTCCCCATCATTTGTGCATGCCAAGTCTCATTGTTTCCCCATAATTTCTGCATGTCAGGTCTCATAGTTTCCCCATAATTTCTGCATGCCAAGTTTCATAGTCTCCCCATTATTTGTGCATGCCAAGTCTTATAGTCTCCCCATCATTTGTGCATTGCAAGTCTCATAGTTTCCCCATCATTTCTGCATTGCAAGTTTCATAGTTTCCCATCATTTCTGCATGCCAAGTTTCATAGTTTCCCCATCATTTCTGCATTGCAAGTTTCATAGTTTCCCCATCATTTCTGCATGCCAAGTTTCATAGTTTCCCCATCATTTCTGCATGCCAAGTCTCATAGTCTCCCCATCATTTGTACATGCCACGTCTCATAGTTTCCCCATCATTTCTGCATGCCAAGTCTCATAGTCTCCCCATCATTTGTACATGCCACGTCTCATAGTTTCCCCATCATTTCTGCATGCCAAGTTTCATAGTTTCCCCATCATTTCTGCATTGCAAGTTTCATAGTTTCCCCATCATTTCTGCATGCCAAGTTTCATAGTTTCCCCATCATTTCTGCATGCCAAGTCTCATAGTCTCCCCATCATTTGTACATGCCACGTCTCATTGTTTCCCCATCATTTGTACATGCCAAGTCCACATCTCATTGTTTCCCCATCAATTGTGCATGCCAAATCTGATAGTTTTCCCATAATTTGTGGATGCCAAATCTCACAGCCTCCCATCAATTGAATATTTATTTTACTTGCGATCATTTCCCAACGACAACAGCTAATAACGAGCCCCTAAATGCAATAGTTTGTTTTGTGCTCAATTCGTATAGTTAAAATCTAAATTACAAAGTTCTAATTCCAATAATTTAGAATTTAGAAGATCTAATCGGATTTCTCAGCTCGCGGCATCCATTAATAAAGCTTGCTTTGGGTGGCAGGACTTGGATTTGGTAAAGTAATGGTTCTCTCCATTATATGGAACTATAATATTAGTTACAATATTTTTCTCTTTTCCACGGTAGTTTTGGGTGATGTGGTCAGTATCACGTCAGGCCGCCTTTACTTCCCAGAAAAATCTCAGGTACATATTTTTAGAGGCTGGGTGAACCCCAGAGCCTTGTAAGTCCGAAAAATAAAAATTCGCCACTTCTGGGGATCGAACCCGAACCCTTCTAGTCAGGAAACGAGCACACTAACCACTCAGCCACCGAGGCTCCTATTTGGTACCGATCTTTAAGGATTTGAGTCGCAGTAGCTCAGTGGTTAGTGAACTTGACTATAAAGGACAAGAGATTCTGATCGACGCCTTCCAGGATCATCCACCTTTAATGGGGACCAGATTTTTTTTCTGTGAAAGTAAAGCGCCACGGGCGTAATACCGACCAGATTTTTCCAGATCCCAGCAGGTTTATTAGATTATTTGTTCTGTACCATGAATTGTAGAGGAGCTTTGTATTACTGGTGGTTAGTAAACTGGACTACAAAGGACAAGAAGTAGGGTTCGATCGACGGCTTCCAGGTTCACCCAGCCTTTAATGGGTACCGGATTTTTTTCTGGGAAAGTAAAGCGGCACGGGCGTAATACCGACCACATTACCCCAAAAATCATGTGCCGAAGGTATGTAAAAATTATGGTCACTAACACCATATTCCCTAGACGCAACTTAGCGTGACGGGGGCTCTTTACTTACTTGTTACTTAAAAGATATATTGGAGGCAAAGTCTGTAGAAATATGATGGGGTAACTTTAACACTCGTAGTTGCAGTTTTGAAGTAAAGAGTTAACTTCACAGCCAGAAGTCACCCGACTCGAACCACTGATCCGTTTTGCAGTGACCATCGGCCTCAATGTAGATGAAATCGAGTGCCTAGTCTTGTCTGAAACGGATAATATAATGGTGGAATTAATGTGTTCATTTTAAGAACGCAAAGGAACCATTACAACGTGAAAATTGGATAGTTGGCTGTATAATCCTGCCAGGTTGAAGTTTCAAATTAAAAAAAATATCATTCTTCATCTACAATGCCAGCATAATATAATCTTTTTTCAATATTTGACCGCTTTCTGAGAATTACGGAGCTCGTGCAATGTACTGAGATCTTCTCGTGGGAGTAGTTCGGCATTCTAATGTAGTTTCCAAGTATAGTGGCAATGATCCCTAAACAGACAGCAACACGTCCTCGGGTCATGACGACATCAGTATACCTGGAGTTGATTTATATGAAGAGTTCTGCCGAATACAGGAAACAGTGAAGAAACACAATCTAATGAATCACTTCTGACTGCAGGAAACAGTGAAGAAACATGATCTAATAAATCACTTCTGACTGCAAGAAACATGATCTAATAAATCACTTCTGACTGCAAGAAACATGATCTAATAAATCACTTCTGACTGCAAGAAACATGATCTAATAAATCACTTCTGACTGCAAGAAACATGATCTAATAAATCACTTCTGACTGCAAGAAACATGATCTAATAAATCACTTCTGACTGCAGGAAACATGATCTAATAAATCACTTCTGACTGCAAGAAACATGATCTAATAAATCACTTCTGACTGCAGGAAACATGATCTAATAAATCACTTCTGACTGCAGGAAACATGATCTAATAAATCACTTCTGACTGCAAGAAACATGATCTAATAAATCACTTCTGACTGCAGGAAACATGATCTAATAAATCACTTCTGACTGCAGGAAACATGATCTAATAAATCACTTCCAAATTATTGAAGATTTAGATTTCGTTACTGAACATAGGATCAGGGTTCTTATCCCAGATGTTGCGTTTTTTAAAAGTCAGACACGGCTTCTGTGGTCACCCAGCCTCTGTAAGATTTTACCGTAAATTGTTTTTTTCTGGAAAAGTAGAGGGTCCTGACGTGATATCGACCATGTCGTCTATAAATCTGTCTTTGGCTATTGAAATATTTGGCACTCACACACTTTACACGTGTCTTCAGGCTTAGATAAGAGTTGCATTTATTTAGATAGTGATGATGTTTGGGTGTCATGTTAGCGACTGACACAGGTTTGTTGGAAGAAGTTGAACACCCATGTGTTAGCCAAAAGGGCAGCAATTCGTTCAATAGTAAAGTCCTCAGTTTTATTAATCAAGAAAGAAAGAAAATACGACCACTGACACTGACCTATTTGGATCTCCATTGAAGCTGCCTATTAATGAACACAAATGATTGAAACATGTCATTATTTCTCAATTCATGATTTATTAACATTTTTTATTTGGTTAGTTTTTTTTTGTTTCGTCGTGTTCGCTGTTCAATGTTTTTTCTGCCCTACCCTTTTTTGTACTATAACAACTTCAATAATAAACGTAAAAACACACGCCTATATATTATAACAATTATTTTAAGATGGAAAATGTGTCGTGTATAAGAAATATCATGTAGATCAATTCGAGGGTAATCGAACTATAGCTGATCATACAAATACTTAACAAACCAGGACTGGATCTGAGATCGGTCTTGCTGTTTATTGATTTCACATCGTTGGTTCTAGTGTATCGGGGAATTAAAAACAAATAAAAATTCCTGCTGTTTCTAAAACTCAAACTGAGATATTGAATTGGAGTGAGCAACTAACATGAATTTGTTTAGAGATGTTATTTACATTGCATTTCTTTTCACATATTTCACAAACATCTTTTTTGTATGATTTAAAATACAGAATTGGGCACAATAATAACATCAGATGGAAGATACACCACAGAAATAAAAAGCAGAATAGTTCAGGCAAAATAGCATTTGCGACAATTAAAAACGTCTTATGCAACAAAAAGATGTCAATAGAAGTGAGAAAGAGAATTCATCGCTGCTATATAGAGCCAATTCTATCCTATGAAAGCAAATCATGGACAATAAACAAACAAATGAAAAGACGATTAGAGGCCACAGAGATGGGATTCCACGAAAAATGTTGAATGTCCATTGGACAGCAAAAAGACCATCAAGAAAATTCTCAAAAAAGGCCAACACAAAAAGGGAGCTCCTAAGAAACATCAGAAAGAAACAATCAACATTTTTTAGGCACATCATGAGAAAAAGGAAAGTTGGAAAAATTTGTTACAACTGGCAAAATACAAGGAAAGAGATATCGCAGACGACAAAGAGAGAAGATACTGGACAGCTTGGTGTCATGGCATGGAAAACAGTCAACAACAGAACTGATACGATGTACGGTGGATAGAAGATTGTGGAGGGACATGATCGCCTACGCCAACGGGTATGGCACATGATGATGAAATGCAGAATATTAAATAAAATTTTGTTTCATAAAATTAAAAAAAAATCATTTTACACAACAAGTCTAAGTCAATAAAACTTAGAAAAAGAAAGTAATGAACATTGCCTCTTTTATCTCCTACAGAAATGATGTACAGTCAATAAATGGAGAAATAAGACGATCATTAGGGGCAGCAGAAATGTGTTGTTGCTGGAGAATGTTGACTATACCAAGCACAAGGCTGAGGTGAAACATGATGATGATGTTGTGAATGAATTCAGTGCCCAGAGTGAACGCTGAAAGGGAACATGAAGATGTTTTTAATGAAACCAGTCCACAAAGTGAACGTTGAAAGGGAACATGAAGATGTTTTTAATGAAACCAGTCCACAAAGTGAACGTTGAAAGGGAACATGAAGATGTTTTTAATGAAACCAGTCCACAAAGTGAACGTTGAAAGGGAACATGAAGATGTTTTTAATGAAACCAGTCCACAAAGTGAACGCTGAAAGGGAACATGAAGATGTTTTTAATGAAACCAGTCCACAAAGTGAACACTGAAAGGGAACATGAAGATGTTTTTAATGAAACCGGTCCACAAAGTGAACGCTGAAAGGGAACATGAAGATGTTTTTAATGAAACCAGTCCACAAATGAACGTTGAAAGGGAACATGAAGATGTTTTTAATGAAACCAGTCCACAAAGTGAACTTTGAAAGGGAACATGAAGATGTTTTTAATGAAACCAGTCCACAAAGTGAACGTTGAAAGGGAACATGAAGATGTTTTTAATGAAACCGGTCCACAAAGTGAACGTTGAAAGGGAACATGAAGATGTTTTTAATGAAACCAGTCCACAAAGTGAACGCTGAAAGGGAACATGAAGATGTTTTTAATGAAACCGGTCCACAAAGTGAACGCTGAAAGGGAACATGAAGATGTTTTTAATGAAACCAGTCCACAAAGTGAACGCTGAAAGGGAACATGAAGATGTTTTTAATGAAACCAGTCCACAAAGTGAACGTTGAAAGGGATAATGAAGATGTTTTTAATGAAACCAGTCCACAAAGTGAACGCTGAGAGGGAACATAAAGACGTCATGAATAAAACCAGTGCACAAAGTGAACGAAACCAGCGAACAAAGTGAACATTTGAGGTGTGTTAAAAAACACACAATCTACCTTAATTTGATCATTTCACCAAAATGGAAAACACAATTACAACAATTTGAACAAAGAAGAGAAGTGCAAGAAAGACAAAGGAAAACAACGACAGGCAATACTAGAGAGCTTATCAACCCTGCATAGATAAAGATCAACATGCGAACTGATAAAAATGACCCTGAATTTGTTGGATAATATGATAGTTTGTTTTCGGGAACATGCCACCTGATGATGATATTTATTATTTTGAATTTTTTCGATTATTATTATTATTATTAACATTATTATTACAAATTTTCATTTACAATGTCGATTAAAGGTAAGTCAAGTTAATATTTCATCCACATGCCATACCGGTTGGCGTAGACGATCATGTCCTTCCACATTCTTCTATCCACAATACAACATATCAATTATCTTGTTGACTGTTTTCTATGTCATGACACCAACCCTATCGTGTATCTTCTTTCTTTGTCGTCAGCGATCTCTCTTTCCCTGTATGTTGCCAGTTCTAACCAAGTATTCAAAATTTTCTCTTCTCGTGATGTGCCTAAAAAATGAATGTTGATTGTTTCTTTCTGATATTTATAGCAGCTCCCTTTTTGTGTTGGCCTCTTTGAGAATGACCTCATCGGTCCTTTAGCTGTCCAGGGAACTTTCAACACTCTTCTGATAAATCTCTATAGCCTCTAATCAACTTTTCATTTAATATTTTGTTAGTGTCGAAACATATAAAGCAAAACACGTCATAGGCAGCAAAATAATAACAGCATTGAAAGTTGTGTGCATTCATTGAACAGAAGAGTTGAAAAGTGAGTAAAACTTAAAATTGCCTGCACTGGCAGCCACACGTATCTATTTTTTAACCTATATAACTTAAATAAGACAAACCCTACTGGTGATGAGTTTTCTAAGGCCAAAAAAAAATATTATTATATATAAACAAGTACAAATTGTATCTCTCTCTCTCTCTCTCTCTGCGATCAGGACTCAATCAGAGTAGGATTCCAGACTCCCACATGAAGTCAGCTGTCAGGCTAAGTGTGTTGATCGCCCCCACAGACAGAACATCACAATCAGAGTCTGTCAGATCCACTCTGACTGAACACCCGTTAATACATTGCACTGTGTTCTGCGCCAGTGACCCAGTGCATCCTATTTCAGCCAACATTTTATTCGGGTTTGCTTTCCATAGCCTTTGATTGTCCCCAATCTTCCTGCAAGGCAGCAGATTGTCTTTTCTGTAGGGGGATTCTGCCGTTAGATGGTAGGCCCTCCCAGGTTTACGAGCACCATCTGCCCGAATCACTAGAGGTGACTATTGTATATAAATATATACATATAGGTAAAATTGAACTATGAAGTAAATATTTACATGAAATTAACAAATAATAAAGGATGTAGGACGAATAACATATATAATTAAATACAAAATTAAAATAAAGCACAAATAATAATAATTATAGACAAACACACCTTTGTATTCGTAAAACAATTATTTTGCTGACAGTGTTCTCTATTGCAATTATTTTATTACCATGATTGCGTGATCACATCTCCATTTACGAAATCATGTTAATGTGATGGCTTCATACCAGACCCGGAAATTACTCTCAGCAAAGAATTTTTTAGTCAGATTATTGCTGAATTGTTGAAGGAATAGACCTGGAGACATTTCAGAGCTACAACTACCTTGGACATACTATAACCAGTGATGGGAAATGTAAAATGAAATAAATAATAAAATAGGAATGGCAAAACGTAATTTTCATGTCACAGAAAATATACTAACATTAAAATAAATAACACCAGAGCTAACACTCAGAATAACAAAATGCTATATATCTTCTCAATATTCCTATATGGTGCAGAAACATGGACATTGGGCAAGAAAACCGAACAGAAAATCGAAGCCTTTGAAATGTGGATTTATAGAAGAATAGGAAGAATCGGATGGGAAGAAAAGAAAATAAACGATGACGTCTTAAAACAACTAAAAATGAAAAGAGAACTACTAAACACAATTCAAATAAGACAAATGAGATTTTGGGTCATGCTAAAAAACACAAGAGCCTAATAAGAGTAATCTTGAAAGGGAAAATACAAGGTAAAAGAGGCAGAGGTAGACCAAGACTAACATGGACGAGTAACATCAAAAGATGGACAAATCAGCCTATGACAACCTGCACCATCAAAGCAAAAGACATAGCGGAATGGCGCTTTATGGTAGCCAACTTTCTATGAGGAGATGGCACTCGATGATGATGGTTGCTGAATTAATCAAACGCTTTGATTAACGTGATCGACATACAGGAAATCATACTTGATCCCCAAGGCAACATTAATCATGAAAAGCAGTCACATCAATATCACGCACTTTGTATGCCCTAGTGAGTCATAGACATAGATAAGGTTTCTCTAGGATCACAGCTGATTGTTTCCATCTCAAAGTGACACTTTAGTTCTAATTTTGGACATTTAGTAGCATTAATTGATGAAGATGAGCTGAACCGAAGACACTTCATTACTGAACCGAAGACACTTCATTAAGTCTTAAATTTGTTTTTATGGAATTGGTTGCAATTTTTAGATAAGACGTTAATTTTTCTTTTCAACATACAATCAATATTTTATGTACGAACGATAAATTAGTAGTTGATGCTCGTAATAAAATGATCAAAGATTGGCACATCTGCGTGTTTGCGGGAGATGCAAGAGTTAATATTTAACCACGTGTTTTTACATTTTAAAATACAGTTTCTTCTGACGGCTAACATAAGAAGCGAGTGTATTTGATCTTCCTATAAAAATTCAGTTCTTAAATATTTATGTAGAGCCAGTCTTAACATATGGACGTGAATCATGGACAATAGGACAAAAGACAAGAAAATCACTGGAGGCTGAAGAAATGTGATTTTACAGAAGACTGTTACGAATACTATGGATAGCTAAGAAGAGCAATGAAAACATTATGAAAGAGGCCAAAAAATGAGAGCTCATATCTAATTTTAGGAAGAAACAATCATAATTTTTTTTGTCACACAATGAGGAGGTAATATATTGTAATAACTGGGAAAATTTAAGAACGAAGAGATAGACGGAAGCAAAAAGAAAAGATACCAGACAGATTAAGAGAATGGCCTGGCAGAAGGTCAACAGTAGAAATGATAAATGATGAGATCGAAAGTTGTGGAGATACATGAAACCTACGCCAGTAGGCTTGGTATTTGATGATGATGATGATAAGAATTGAAATGAGCAAACAAACTAAAGATTCAATGACAAACAACTGTGATAAATAAATGAGGTACATTCATCATCATGTGCCATACCGGTTGGCGTAGGCGATCATATCATTCCACAAACTTCTATCTACAGTGCATCGTATCAATTCTGCTGTTGACTGTTTTCCATGCCATGACACCATGCTATCCATTATTTTCTCTCTTTATCGTCTGCGATCTCTCTTTCCTTTTATTTTTCCAGGTGTAACCAAGTATTCCAACTTTCTCTTCTCATGATGTGCCCGAAAAATGTTGATTGTTTCTTTCTGATGTGCAGCACATTAAAGCCCATGTTAGAGTAAACCTCTCTATTTGTACAACTTGGAACTCAGACAACTTTGTTGATTATAATTATAATTCTGTTTTTGTACATTCACGCGCAATTTATATAGCATTTGATCAATTCTGACTGTTACATACCTCCAGAAATTTAACTTCTTTGATACAATGCAATTGACGTCGGAATCTTTATTGTTGTATATTTTACACTTTTCTTTAAAGACTCGTATTTATAATAACATATCAAAGGGGATTTCAAAATTGAAGGAATACACCTGGAGACAGTTAAGAACTTCAACTATCTTGGGCATACTTTAAGCAGTGATGGAAAATGTGAAACTGATATAAAGAAAAGAATAGGAATGGCAAAAAGTAATTTTAATGGCATAAAAAATATGCTAACATCAAAACAAATAACACCAGGGCTAAAACTAAGAATAGCAAAATATTATGTCTATCAACATTCCTGTATGGTGCAGAAACGTGGGCTTTAGACAAGAAAACAGAACAGAGAATTGAAGCCTTTGAAATGTAGATTTATAGAAGAATAGGTAGAATTAAATGAAAAGAAAACAAATGATGAAGTATTAAAATAAATAAAATGAAAAGAGAGAACTACTAATAACAATTAAAACAAGACAAAGCACATTTTTGGGCATGTTAAAAGACACAACAGCCTACTAAAAGTAATCTTGGAAGGGAAAATACAAGGTGAAAGAGGCAGAGGCAGACTAAGACTAATATGGACGAGTAACATCAAAAGATGGACAAGTCAGCTTATGACAACTGCACCTTTCAAAGCAAGAGACAGAGCGGAATGGCGCTCCATGGTAGCCAACCTTCGATGCGGAGATGGCACTTGATGATGATCAGTGGTTAAAAATAAAACAGCATCACTGAAGAACTTGAGGAATAGCAGGAAGTAGAAGGTGACCATACTTTACAGCAGATATGGGATATGTGATATGGGTGTGCAAGTTGAGCTTTATTTATACTGCACAAGTTTCAATAGCAGGAAATAGAAGGTGACCATGCTTTACAGTAGATATGGGATATGGGATATGGGTGTGCAAGTTGAGCTTTATTTATACTGCACAAGTTTCAGAATTGAGTTACCACTTTGATAAAACACAGAGCTGGGTGGGAAAACAGCATCTTAATATTAAAGTGGCAGATAAGAATGTCAATCACAGCTGTTTGTCATTGTGTAGCAATCAGTGTGAGGGTGAGAAGGAGAGAAGGAGAGTAGAGGATAGTTGGAGAGAATGAGGAAACATTGCACGGGGTACACAAGATTCATGCTCTACCTCTAACACATTTCTACTTCTATTTCTCGTGACTGTTCTCCGTGCTCTACCTCTAACACATTTCTACTTCTATTTCTCGTGACTGTTCTCCGTGCTCTACCTCTAACACATTTCTACTTCTATTTCTCGTGACTGTTCTCCGTGCTCTACCTCTAACACATTTCTACTTCTATTTCTCGTGACTGTTCTCCGTGCTCTACCTCTAACACATTTCTACTTCTATTTCTCGTGACTGTTCTCCGTGCTCTACCTCTAACACATTTCTACTTCTATTTCTCGTGACTGTTCTCCGTGCTATGTTTCCTCACTCTCTCCAACTATCCCCTACTCTCATTATCTCCTTCTCACCCTCACAACCACTGATACAATGTATGCTTTAATTGACCTTCTCATGTGTGTCTTTACTTGAAGGAAAAACAAACATGCCTTTTCTATTCAAACTATAAAAAGCGATTGAAAAATTGTATCTTAACATTTGAGAGCATTTGTGGCAAGAAATTGAATACTGCACCACGGAAACTCTCAGATTCGAATTTCCTTGATATTTTGATACGATCGTTATTCTTCTAAAATATAAATTATACATATTTACTTTTAACTAAATGATTTGACACGTGTGTGGTATCACAAATTGAAACTACTTCAATAACAAATCAGTTTTAAGAATGAAGTGAGTGTGCTAGGCTGCGGATATGTTCACCCATAAACGGTGCGAAGTTGTCAAGATTGAAACTAAAATATCACTTTTATATGAAAATAAACAGCTGTGTTATCTGTTCGATGAAAATGTTGTCGATTTAAGAAACATCTTGAAGATTCGACAAAAAAAATAAAACAATAAACATTAATAATATTAATAATAATAGTATAACAGCATCTTCATTGTTCATCTACAATCACAACTGAGTGTTTATTTGCACAATTTCATTCATCTCATCCTCTAGATCTAAACTCTCGTATTCTCTACCTTCCATAATCTAGCTCTAAATCCAAAGTCTCTACTTTGCATATAATCTAGCTCTAAATTCTGAAAGTTACCTTTCACACAAATAGGCTCTAAACTCTCAAAATCTAAACTTTCAACACACTCAGGCTCTAAACTCTCAAAGCTCAATCTTCCACACAATCTGGCTACAGCTTCTATCAGATAGACTTCGGTATTATCAAAGTGACATCGTCCCAAGCTTTATCTGTTGTCATCAGACAATGGAGAGCATGAAAGTGGAGCTTCCTTTAAACCCTGAAATTAGGCTTTAAGGCACTGGACACACCAAAGTGCCCTTGACACAGGAATGTGTATCCAACAACACTCTTTTTTTTAAAGGTTAGCAATGGTCACTATTTTCAATAAAATAAAATGACATAAAAAATATCTCAAATATAGAAACTGACGTAACCGATAAAACTCAACTCGTATTATCGTGACAGTTGCAAATATCGGGGCATCTTCCGAATGCTTGATGTTAAAAACAGAAGTACATCAAATATAGGGGCCATGAAAAAAAGAAACGACTTAACACAATTGCAAAAACAACCGAAATGTTTTGGACATGTGAAGAGATATAACATGCTTTCAAAAGTCATCTTTGAAGGGAAGGTACAAGGCAGGCATGACAGAGGCAGACCAAGACTAACGTGGACTGAAAACATCAAAATGTGGACATGTGAACCTATGGCAACATGCACCTCAAGACAAGAGACAGAGTAAAATGGAGCTCCATGGTAGCCAGCCTTCGATGTGGAGACGGCACCGTATTGATGAAGATGAATAAGTATTCATGGATTCCACTATTGTAAGTGTTATACTATTTGCTACACACATGCAACCAAAGTCTCCCACTGCTGGCCTACCAGTGTACACCTACTACGTCACAACACAACTTCCTGCACGGTGTCTATAGTTTGTTTCAGATTGTTTGCCTCCCTAATTCCAGTAATATCTCGAAAACCGTCTGATAGAATACCATGATTTTTTGCATGCGACCTTAGATTTTCAATGACGTAACGAATTTATCATTTAAATTATCGTATGTGTTACCGTTTCCTCAAAGCAGCAACTTCCTTTGATCTCCTTCATATTTGTATTTATTTTGACACAAAAAACAGAATGTACGGTAAATGAAGATCTTTTACACTTTTTAGAGGAAAAGGCGTAACTTTTATTTTTATATAAGGGACATTATTACTTTATAATAAGAGAGTAAGTAAGTAAGTGTTCCTGTCATGCCTGAAGGTGTATAGGGGAATAAACCGCCACAATTGCACTTTTTCACAACATGCTACCCATTTGGATTGGGCTCTTTTAATTATACAACTAATATTGAATCAAATCAAAATAGGCCGAACATTCACCGAATAGAAATTATTTATTTAAGAACACAGAATACATCGTCAACTCACTAAAAAAACAGTTCCTGAAGTGGTCCGTATCCAGAGTTTCCAACTCCAACAAAGTCACTTCAGTAAGTTCAAACAAATGAGTTTTATTCAGAATCTGCCGAATCTAATAGACGTATTACCATTTTTGGTTGAATAACCCACAGACCATCGTTTCTCCAATACTTATCTTCCTCAACCATAACATGGTCTTCACAACTAGCCCAATAATCTTTGTCTATGTTTGAAATAGCAACATTGGTAAGCTCTTTAACATCAGATAATTTGAAAGTTTTATTTTCGGATGCTACTTGCCCTTTGATCTTTGCCCAAACTAATTCAATAGGATTTAGGCGTGAGTGATATGGAGGCAGCCTCAAACATCTATGACCATGTTCTTCAATTAATTTATCTATTTGAAATATCTTTGGCCGTTGTATCTGTTTTACAAGTGAAAGTAATTCAGGCTTGAGATACATATCGTTAAATGGTATTTGTTCCCTTGTCAGCCATGTCTTTATTTCAGCTTTAGTGCTTGATGATGTTGGAACTTTATCTTCTTGTGCCACTTTGTTATGGTAAGATGCATTATCCATGATCAAACAAGATGGTCGATCTAATAAAGGCAAAAGAGTGTCTTTAATCCAATCTCTGAACATATGACTGTTCATCTCTGAATGATAATCCTGGTTATCAGTTGACTTTGCAATAAAAACAAGTTCAGCATTCTCCACCAGGCCATTATTTTTGCTCCCAGCATGTGCCACTATAAGGCGCTTTCCTTTGCTGCTAGGTACATACCTTTTAATAGTCCCATCTAATGACTGCCATTCTTTTTCATTTGTGTGGTGGGCATTAATCCATGTTTCGTCCAAGTACACAATGTCATAATCTTCATTACGCATTTGTCTAACTTCACGTAAATATTTGCTTCTTGCAGCTACTAAATGAGGTTTCTCGCAAATGATGTTTCTTCCACAAGAATATTTTCTAAAAGTGAAGCCTAAACTCCGCACACTTCTCCATAGTGTAGTTTTTGATACATCAATACTGGTGTTCTTTTTAAGCCAAATCTTAAGTTTCCTTATGGTAACTTCTTCCCCTAAGTCAAACATTTTACAAATCTCTCTGCGGACAAGTTCTCTGTCAAAACTGTCTAACAAATGTTTTCTTCCTCGACTTCTTTCTTTCCTTGAACATTCACATTGAACATTTTTCACTGATCTATGAAACGACCGTTTACTTAAACCTAACACGTGCATCGTTCTCTTTTCAGGATTTGATATGCTGTGATATAGACTCCCTCGTTTTGCCTCTCTACAAAAATATAATATAATTTCTTTGTAATATTTTGTTCAGTAACAAATTTCAACTTTAAACTCATTGTTAAGGGCACAACTCACAAAACACGCCTATGTAAATAATTTGATTTTGTATTTTTGGTGACGTTATACTAATGACGTGATACAAAAAGTTGACAATTTTAATCCAGTAAGTGCAAAACCAGAATTGCGCACCGAATATAAGAGAAATTTGCTACACATATGTGCAAATATTGACAAAAATCTGACATTTGCAATTCAATAGTGTAAACTGGTGCCTTTACCCACCAACATATAAAGGAAATTCCCAAATGAAGATGTTTAAATCATTCTTGAAGTGATATGGAAGGGGTAAATACTCTTAAATTTTGATTCAAATGTGCCCAAGTTTAATCATACTTTTATCCTCCTGGTAAGCAAGCGCACAAGAAAAACCAGCAGTTTGTTTGCAATGAATTTATTTTTTCTATTACGTTATGAGATTCAGTAGGTTACATGCAAAATATCAGCACTGTAGCACAAATGGTTGCTGAGCTGTGGTTTTTTGAAGTGAGGCAAAAAATCTGAAGCGAACAATAGTAAAATCTGCGCTAAAATATATTTTATGTGAAAGAAAAAAAACTAACCATAATTTTTATCTGGTATCATTTAATCTTTACACGCTGACGCCTGTTATATATTTACGACATAATCTCATGACGTCATTCTCCTTTTTATGTTTAACGATGGTGAAATCTCAAAGCCAAATCTTTTCAGGGTAGTATTTTCTTGCTAACCTTAACTCAGTGGCGTATACTGGTTTTGGGATCTGGGCACCCGCTGACATGATAAATAAAGACATACATTATATTCAGTAGGCTAACATGAAGTAATATTTGCTAATGACATCACTATATTTTTAATTACTTAATTATTTATATGAAAACTATATCCGTCTTGTTTGGGACGAACATGCTTCGATGAATTTGTCATTGAAAGTACTGTTGGGTTGGTTTCTAAGTTTCTGAAGGAATGATTTCTCAATGGACATTATTGCCAAACCAGATAAGCGTTCTTGTGTCTGAGTTGAGCAACAATACGATTTGGTTCTCTTGAGAGCAGAAAAAGTTCTTTCTACAGATGCTGATGCGCATAACGTAGTTATAAATAGGTTAGGAAGTTCCGGTAATCAGACATAGTTTCACTTTCACTTTGTGACTATTCTGATTGGCTAGAGCTAAAAATAACCCATAAAACCGCATTAGTGTAGAGGTAGCTTACCCGTATTATTTTGACGGGAATTTTTGAATGTCAAGGTCATTAATTCAAAGTCGGAGAGAAGAGAAATGTACCTCTGTTGATTAGTGGTTTTATGTACTATTTTTAAAGTAGTTCCGGTTTCATTCACATACGTTATAGTGGCCATAGGAAAACGTTGCTTTAATAAATGCAAATCAAAGCAAATAAATCATATTGGCCTACGAAATGTGTAATATAATATTCGAAAATTTGTAATATAATTATGAAACAATATTTCCTTTGTATTTCATTAATATGTTTAGGCTACCGGCGGTAGCTGCGGTAGCATATAGAATACGCCACTGCCTTAACTACAGCCAAATATATCTAAATCTCGCTGACTGAGATGGTCTTTTCGAAATCACCCAAAGCTTGTGACGTCATCAGCTATTATAGTTACAGACGGATGACGTCATTTTGCCCACAACCACCCCTACTCGCCATGCTGAAAACGTGACAAGCTTAGGGTGATCCTTTTCAGCCTGCAGGCCTTAATAAAACTATAGCCGGATGTGGATCAGGAAAATTGCTAACGAAGCCAAATCTTTTCAGGATAGTATTTTCTTGCTAATCTTAACTCAGTGGCGTATACTGGTTTTGGGGTATGGGCTACCGCTGACATGATAAATAAAGAAGTACTTTATATTTAGTAGGCTAACATGAAGTAATATTTGCTAATGACATCCCTATATTTTAAATTACTTACTTATTTATATGTAAACTATATCCGTCTTGTTCGTCCAGCAGTGTCTAGTATCGGGCTTCAATCAGAAGGTTGTCATTCCTCGCTGGCTGGTGAGTCTGGCTCATATAATAATGCACATTTGATGGTCATAAAACGTGCACACTGCACTGTTAAAAAAACACAATATCACAGATATTGTACCCCATAATTATTCACTGCGGGATCTCACAGGAAATAGCGAATCATTTAAGAAACATATCGGACTTCAGTAGAAAGTAGATGATAAATGCGTTTATAACATGCGGCTATTATATAGTGCTTTATACAGCTTGAAAATACAAGAAATAATATTGGAAGGCTTTTATGGACATCTTTGTACGTCAATGAAGCCAATATAACAAATAACAGCCAATAGTTTGAGGAGACACGTACTATCGCCATCATCATGTGACTATTCGAGTTTGCGTAAATGTTCTGTTCATGGGTTCAGTTTCACTGCATTAGGGAATTCCCTATTTCCTCTCTACTCAAAAATATTATTTATTGCTTTATTATCAATATATGACTTCACAAGTTTCTGTTTCTACACTTGCTATCTATTGTTTACTTGTTATCATACTATAATCCGTTCATAAATTCGTGTTCACAGTGGCCCTTATCAATTTTCTCTGAAATCTCTTACGTTGTATCGATTAAAAAAAAAAAAATTCCGTACGGAAAGAGTTCAGATTGTTCGCGTCGATAAAGAAAAATAATGACGATATCCGGACATGGTATGAGCTTGTAATCAAATATAACGGTTCGGTCAAAGTCAAATTAAAATAGAAACAGTGAGGCATGGAAGGCAAAGAGGCAGACGAAGAAAATATGGATTGATTACGTCTGAGTTGTGAAAGTTTTGAGGTAATCCAACACACAAGAGAAAGAAATAGAGAAATATCGCGCACAGTTTATGAGATTAACCGACTAGACTCCAGCGAAAAATAAAGGATGTGAGAGGTTAATGGTATTGAGACGATTGTGATAACTTGATATTTCATTATTTTGTTATTTGAGTACTCTGTGGGGACTGAGACATATAGGCAGATTGGCAAGTAGGTAGACAGGTAGTCAACCAGATAGATAGACAGACAGACAGACAAACAGACAAACAGACAAACAGACAGACAGACAGACAGACAGACAGATAGATAGATAGATAGATAGATAGATAGATAGATAGATAGATAGATAGATAGATAGATAGATAGATAGATAGATAGATAGATAGATAGATAGATAGATAGATAGATAGATAGATAGATAGATAGATAGATAGATAGATTTAAAAAAAAACCTATGTTATAAGATTCCTAATGATAGAACGGTTCCCATAAAATATAATGCTGTGGTTGTTAAAATATCTGTTAAATTCAAAGCAACCTTCTGGGCAAGAGCCCCTGGCTATAGATTAAAAACCGATGAACTTCTAAAAATCGGTCCAATATTGCGTGAGTGAATCCATTGATTATGAATATATGCTGAATGCAGTGATTCATCTGACTAATTAAATGAATTAGAAATATTGATTTGTTAAGAGGTAATCACACTGAATAATATGATTGGATAAAAGCAAGAATAGAATACATTGAAGTTGCTCAGTGTTTCGATATCAATCTCTATGTCACAAAGTGCTTTTGATGTACCTCGGAGTAGCATAGAAGTACTGCCAAAAGGTCAAGGATTCTCAGATTTTCACAAATCTAGACCCTCTTTTCTTTCTCTACTTCATCGTGTACTCGTTCGGGTGTCGGGGAGATACAAGATCTGGATCTCGCCCTTCTGGCGGCCTCACTCATTGTCATTTGATGTTGTTGTAACATTTCTTGTATGATGTCTGTTCATCTTACATTGGGTCTGCCTCTTGCTCTTCTCCATTCTCCTCTTATAATATATGCTTTGTAGGGTAAGGACTCACATGGCATTCTGTCACATGTATACACAATTCAAGATCGGCACCTCAACTACATGTGCATGTGGACAGGCACCCCAGACTGCTGAACACATACTTCAAGACTGCACTGAATATAGTAGACTGAGGAAAATCCATTGGCCCATAGATACAACACTACAGACAAAACTATATGGGCCACTGTAAGAATTACAAAAGACAGTAACATTTATACAGGAAACGACATTGCAGATATAGACAATACTTCAGGCGAACGAAAGATAGATAGATAGACATGGCATTCTTACTAGATGGGGAAACCAGTTTATTTGTCGTTTCTGTATGTAGCTTATGATTGGTCTAATGCCTACTCTTTCTCTTATAATATAATTTCTGATTGTCCTTTCTGGTTACTCCAAGCGCTTATCTCAGACATCGTATCTCTGTTGTGACAAACTTTCGTTTATGTTTAGACGTAAGTGACCATGCTTGGCACTGGTAGCACCATGTTGGAACGAATATACTCTATATAAGATGTTTCTTCGTTGTAGTAGGTATTGCTTTGTGTTGGTAATTCTAGACCAACAATGATGAAATAACTTTATTTTCCCAGATTCCAGCAGGTTTATTTTTCTCGGAATGAAAGATTATTTGTTCTGTAACATGAATTGTAGAGGAGATTTGTGCTACTGGTGGTTAGTGAACTGGACTACAAAGGACAAGAAGTAGGGTTCGATTCCAACCGACGGCTCCGGTTTACCCAGCCTTTAGTGGGTACCGGATTTTTGTCTGGAAAAGTAAAGCGGCACGGGCGTAATACCGACCACATTACCCCAAAAATCATGTGACGAAGGTCTGTAAAATTTAAGGTCACTAACACCATATTCCCTATACGCCACTTGGCGTGACGGGGGCACTTTAGTTTTTTTTTTTTTTTGGTTGGTGCTACAGGCTACACCAGTTATAAGAAGCGTTACTCTACCTCTTTGTTGTTACATTCAAGAAATATAAGCGGTAGAGCGCACCGTTACTTTTATTAACTGAGTCAATTTCTGCGTTTTCTTTTGTTTACCCCTTGATATTTGCACTGTCACATTATTTCTTTCTTTATTTCCTACTATTCTTTCTTTTCTTTCTTTCTTTCATACTTTTTTCTTTCTTTCTTTTTTATCTTTTATATATGTGCCATTGCCTTGAAGCGTCATATAATATAATGTAATATCTGTAGATGCTGTACTGCTTGCTCTTGAAGTTATTTCCCTTTTAGATTTAGGTCTTTCTTTGTCGTATTTTGACGCTGTTATTGACATGTTTGGTTCCTGTAAATCTCTTTTCTTGCGTCTGTCCATCTTATTGTTGGTCCTCCTCATGCTCTATGTCCTGATGTTTTGAGCCAAAAAGTTTTTGATGTTTGGTCTGGTTTAAATCTTGTCAAGCGTTCGAACCATTTCATTTTCTTGTTTGTATTATGTACACTCCAGGCACGTCTTAATTCCGATCTGTTCTTTTTTTTCACATTGGGTATCTTATATATCTTTGTGTTGTTTGTTTGTTATTTTTCGGCCCCTGTAAGAATGACAAAGAAACAGTAACATTTATACAAAACAAAAACATTGCAGATATAGACAATATTTCAGGCGAGCGAAAGATTAGTAGAGAGATAGACAAACATACTGATAGACGGACAGGCAGACTAGCAGGCAGGGAGGCAGGCAGCTAGGCCAGCAGGCAAACAAACAGATAGACAACAGACAGACAGAGAGACAACAGACAGACAGACAGACAGACAGACAGACAGACAGACAGACAGACAGACAGACAGACAGATAGATAGATAGATAGATAGATAGATAGATAGATAGATAGATAGATAGATAGATGGATGGATGGATGGATGGATGGATGGATGGATGGATGGATGGATGGATGGATGGATGGATGGATGGATGGATAGATAGATAGATAGATAGATAGATAGCTAGATGGATGGATGGATGGATGGATGGATGGATGGATGGATGGATGGATGGATGGATGGATAGATAGATAGATAGATAGATAGATAGATAGATAGATAGATAGATAGATAGATAGATAGATAGATGGATGGATGGATGGATGGATGGATGGATGGATGGATGGATAGATGGATGGATGGATAGATAGATAGATAGATAGATAGATAGATAGATAGATAGATATATAGATAGATAGATAGATAGATAGATAGATAGATAGATAGCTAGATGGATGGATGGATGGATGGATGGATGGATGGATGGATAGATGGATGGATGGATGGATGGATGGATGGATGGATGGATGGATGGATGGATGGATGGATGGATGGATGGATAGATAGATAGATAGATAGATAGATAGATAGGTAGATAGATTTCTTAAACCCCTCATTTTGCAATTTGTTATATTTTGTGTGTGGGCTTTGTTCAGTGGCCATGTTTTACATTGGTAACATAAGGCTGGTATGGAAATGCAATTTATCATTTTCTTCTTAATGAATCTTTAATCTTTGGATGTTTCAAAGGCGGAACCAGTTGGTAGTTGATAAAATCTGCTCTCTATCTCTATAGTCCACCACATGTTCATCATCATCATCATCATCATCATCATCATCATCATCATCGAGTGCTGTCTCCGCATCGAAGGTTGGCTACCATGGAGCGCCATTCCAGTCTGTCTCTTGCTTTGATGGTGCAGGTTGCCATAGGTTGATTTGTCCATCTTTTGATGTTACTCGTCCATGTTAGTCTTGGTCTGCCTCTGCCTCTTTTACCTTTTATTTTCCCTTCCAATGTTACTTTTATTAGTTTGTTGTGTCTTTTAACATGCCCCAAAAATTTCATTTGTCTTGTTCTAATTGTGTTTAGTAGTTCTCTTTTCATTTTTATTTGTTTTAAAACTTCACTGTTTGTTTTCTTTTATTTCCATCCAATTCTACGTTTTCTCCCCCACATATTACTTGTAACAAATTAATCTCTTACATGACGCCGCTCCTTAACCTAACTTTGATTGTGAGTTGTGTTACAATTATGTTTTGAATTAAGTTATAAGTCACAACCCACGGTCAACATATAATAGTAACGATCAGATTATGAACTTGGAGCTGGTTTTTCAAAAGAGGAGCGGGATAGGAATGTCATGGCTCCAGTGATGCTACCTCATGACGCCAAAACCTAACCATAGAACTGCCTGCAATGAGGAGATTTTGGACCGATGTATCCTTTGTAAGCGAATCATTTCAGAGGAAGAGGTATGTTTACAGCACTCGGGAAAAAAAGACAAATAATTAACAGCAGAAAAAAATCAATATATGGCCCGAAGGAGGATCGAACCCGTATTCCTTGGCACAGCGCCTTGCCACAAAAAGCCAAAAGCTAGGGAACACTATTTTATTTGTATCCTTTGTAACTGGTCAAATTTGGAGTCAATGCTGTAGTACATGTTCCGTAGCTGGGTTTGGAGTCAGTTCTAAGACTACATGTTGTATCTGCAACTCTTACCCCGGTTGTTGTTGTTGTTGTTGTTATTATGGGTCTAGCAGTCTTTGAAGTGCCGCCTTTCGCCACAACGCCATGTAATATCTGAAACGATTTATGAGTTCCTTTGTAGTTCCGTACAAGATATTCCCATTATCAGGTCTTTGTTGAAGTAACGTTGCTCCGAGATCAATGAGTCGTGAACACTTTTAAAACCAATCCCTACTTTCCATGTGAGTGTTCACAGAGCGAACATGCTGGGCTATGATTTTGTTCTATTCTATTAATGCTAATCCTGACATCTGTAAATAAGAAGGGAATTGTACACCAACAACAAAGTACACTTTCCGACATCCTTGTAAACACATTTGTTGCTAGCAAACAAAAAATTTAGAAGTGAAAACAATGAATATTGTTATTTGATTATAAAAATGTCAAAGACAGTTCAATGCTGGTACATTCAACAGCAGAATTAAATAGCTTTTTATGACTGTTTATATATCTTATCAGCATTCTCGTTCGTCGGGATCATCAATTATTTGTCTTCGTTATATTTTACACGTCTTGAAGTAGACACACAGAGAAAATCACACAACAACACACACAGATAAACAACACACACAGATAAAACACACACACACAGATAAACAACACACGGATACACAGCACACACATATAAACAGCACACACACATAAACAACACACACGTACAAACAATACACACACATAAACAACACACACATTTAAACAAAACACACAGATAAACAGCACACACAAATAAACAACACACACACATAAACACCACATACACATAAACGTCACATACACATAAACAACACATACACATAAACGTCACATACACATAAACAACACATACACATAAACAACACATACACATAAACAACACATACACATAAACAACACATACACATAAACAACACATACACATAAACAACACATACGTATAATTTATTTGCTTCAGAGTCGACTTGCTGCCTACCAAGGTGTTTAAAGAGATAAATGAATCAGAGTCAGACATCAGTTATCGACTCTTCTCTGTCTGGAATTGCTGCTGTAGCCAAGGTTAAGTTCACTGTTCACCTTATCACCCACCGTTTGTCTCCTGGCAGAGCGGTTGCATCAGTTTGCCCCATAATGCTAGACGTATAATCATATGTTTAAAGCAATTGGATTGCCAAGCTAGACATGGGAAACTGTCTGTATGATTGATTCAGTTACATGAGAGTAGCACAACTTGCTTCCCCCTTTTCCCCATTTATTATCAGCACAGTTTTCTTGCATCTCTTCTCCATTTATTATCAGGCACAGTTTTCTTGCATCTCTTCTCCATTTATTATCAGCACAGTTTTCTTGCATCTCTTCTCCATTTATTATCAGGCACAGTTTTCTTGCATCTCTTCTCCATTTATTATCAGGCACAGTTTTCTTGCATCTCTTCTCCATTTATTATCAGGCACAGTTTTCTTGCATCTCTTCTCCATTTATTATCAGCACAGTTTTCTTGCATCTCTTCCCCATTTATTATCAGCACATTTTTCTTGCATCTCTTCCCCATTTATTATCAGGCACAGTTTTCTTGCATCTCTTCTCCATTTATTATCAGGCACAGTTTTCTTGCATCTCTTCTCCATTTATTATCAGCACAGTTTTCTTGCATCTCTTCTCCATTTATTATCAGGCACAGTTTTCTTGCATCTCTTCTCCATTTATTATCAGGCACAGTTTTCTTGCATCTCTTCCCCATTTATTATCAGCACAGTTTTCTTGCATCTCTTCTCCATTTATTATCAGGCACAGTTTTCTTGCATCTCTTCTCCATTTATTATCAGCACAGTTTTCTTGCATCTCTTCTCCATTTATTATCAGGCACAGTTTTCTTGCATCTCTTCTCCATTTATTATCAGGCACAGTTTTCTTGCATCTCTTCTCCATTTATTATCAGGCACAGTTTTCTTGCATCCCTTCTCCATTTATTATCAGGCACAGTTTTCTTGCATCTCTTCTCCATTTATTATCAGCACAGTTTTCTTGCATCTCTTCTCCATTTATTATCAGGCACAGTTTTCTTGCATCTCTTCTCCATTTATTATCAGGCACAGTTTTCTTGCATCTCTTCCCCATTTATTATCAGCACAGTTTTCTTGCATCTCTTCTCCATTTATTATCAGGCACAGTTTTCTTGCATCTCTTCCCCATTTATTATCAGGCACAGTTTTCTTGCATCTCTTCCCCATTTATTATCAGCACAGTTTTCTTGCATCTCTTCCCCATTTATTATCAGCACAGTTTTCTTGCATCTATTCCCCATTTATTATCAGGCACAGTTTTCTTGCATCTCTTCCCCATTTATTATCAGCACAGTTTTCTTGTATCTCTTCTCCATTTATTATCAGGCACAGTTTTCTTGCATCACTTCCCCATTTATTATCAGGCACAGTTTTCTTGCATCTCTTCCCCATTTATTATCAGGCACAGTTTTCTTGCATCTCTTCTCCATTTATTATCAGCACAGTTTTCTTGCATCTCTTCTCCATTTATTATCAGCACAGTTTTCTTGCATCTCTTCCCCATTTATTATCAGGCACAGTTTTCTTGCATCTCTTCTCCATTTATTATCAGCACAGTTTTCTTGCATCTCTTCCCCATTTATTATCAGCACAGTTTTCTTGCATCTCTTCCCCATTTATTACCAGGCACAGTTTTCTTGCATCTCTTCCCCATTTATTATCAGGCACAGTTTTCTTGCATCTCTTCTCCATTTATTATCAGGCACAGTTTTCTTGCATCTCTTCTCCATTTATTATCAGCACAGTTTTCTTGCATCTCTTCCCCATTTATTATCAGGCACAGTTTTCTTGCATCTCTTCCCCATTTATTATCAGCACAGTTTTCTTGCATCTCTTCCCCATTTATTATCAGGCACAGTTTTCTTGCATCTCTTCCCCATTTATTATCAGGCACAGTTTTCTTGCATCTCTTCCCCATTTATTATCAGCACAGTTTTCTTGCATCTCTTCCCCATTTATTATCAGGCACAGTTTTCTTGCATCTCTTCCCCATTTATTATCAGCACAGTTTTCTTGCATCTCTTCTCCATTTATTATCAGGCACAGTTTTCTTGCATCTCTTCCCCATTTATTATCAGCACAGTTTTCTTGCATCTCTTCCCCATTTATTATCAGCACAGTTTTCTTGCATCTCTTCCCCATTTATTATCAGCACAGTTTTCTTGCATCTCTTCCCCATTTATTATCAGCACAGTTTTCTTGCATCTCTTCCCCATTTATTATCAGCACAGTTTTCTTGCATCTCTTCTCCATTTATTATCAGGCACAGTTTTCTTGCATCTCTTCTCCATTTATTATCAGGCACAGTTTTCTTGCATCTCTTCCCCATTTATTATCAGCACAGTTTTCTTGCATCTCTTCCCCATTTATTATCAGCACAGTTTTCTGCATCTCTTCCCCATTTATTATCAGCACAGTTTTCTTGCATCTCTTCTCCGTTTATTATCAGGCACAGTTTTCTTGCATCTCTTCCCCATTTATTATCAGCACAGTTTTCTTGCATCTCTTCCCCATTTATTATCAGCACAGTTTTCTTGCATCTCTTCCCCATTTATTATCAGCACAGTTTTCTTGCATCTCTTCCCCATTTATTATCAGCACTGTTTTCTTGCATCTCTTCCCCATTTATTATCAGCACTGTTTTCTTGCATCTCTTCTCCATTTATTATCAGTACAGTTTTCTTGCATCTCTTCCCCATTTATTATCAGGCACAGTTTTCTTGCATCTCTTCCCCATTTATTATCAGGCACAGTTTTCTTGCATCTCTTCTCCATTTATTATCAGTACAGTTTTCTTGCATCTCTTCCCCATTTATTATCAGCACTGTTTTCTTGCATCTCTTCTCCATTTATTATCAGTACAGTTTTCTTGCATCTCTTCCCCATTTATTATCAGGCACAGTTTTCTTGCATCTCTTCCCCATTTATTATCAGGCACAGTTTTCTTGCATCTCTTCTCCATTTATTATCAGGCACAGTTTTCTTGCATCTCTTCTCCATTTATTATCAGGCACAGTTTTCTTGCATCTCTTCTCCATTTATTATCAGCACAGTTTTCTTGCATCTCTTCCCCATTTATTATCAGCACAGTTTTCTTGCATCTCTTCTCCATTTATTATCAGCACAGTTTTCTTGCATCTCTTCCCCATTTATTATCAGGCACAGTTTTCTTGCATCTCTTCTCCATTTATTATCAGCACAGTTTTCTTGCATCTCTTCCCCATTTATTATCAGGCACAGTTTTCTTGCATCTCTTCTCCATTTATTATCAGGCACAGTTTTCTTGCATCTCTTCCCCATTTATTATCAGCACAGTTTTCTTGCATCTCTTCTCCATTTATTATCAGGCACAGTTTTCTTGCATCTCTTCTCCATTTATTATCAGGCACAGTTTTCTTGCATCTCTTCCCCATTTATTATCAGCACAGTTTTCTTGCATCTCTTCCCCATTTATTATCAGCACAGTTTTCTTGCATCTCTTCCCCATTTATTATCAGGCACAGTTTTCTTGCATCTCTTCTCCATTTATTATCAGGCACAGTTTTCTTGCATCTCTTCTCCATTTATTATCAGGCACAGTTTTCTTGCATCTCTTCTCCATTTATTATCAGCACAGTTTTCTTGCATCTCTTCCCCATTTATTATCAGGCACAGTTTTCTTGCATCTCTTCTCCATTTATTATCAGGCACAGTTTTCTTGCATCTCTTCTCCATTTATTATCAGCACAGTTTTCTTGCATCTCTTCTCCATTTATTATCAGGCACAGTTTTCTTGCATCTCTTCTCCATTTATTATCAGCACAGTTTTCTTGCATCTCTTCTCCATTTATTATCAGCACAGTTTTCTTGCATCTCTTCTCCATTTATTATCAGGCACAGTTTTCTTGCATCTCTTCTCCATTTATTATCAGGCACAGTTTTCTTGCATCTCTTCTCCATTTATTATCAGCACAGTTTTCTTGCATCTCTTCCCCATTTATTATCAGGCACAGTTTTCTTGCATCTCTTCCCCATTTATTATCAGCACAGTTTTCTTGCATCTCTTCTCCATTTATTATCAGCACAGTTTTCTTGCATCTCTTCTCCATTTATTATCAGCACAGTTTTCTTGCATCTCTTCTCCATTTATTATCAGCACAGTTTTCTTGCATCTCTTCTCCATTTATTATCAGGCACAGTTTTCTTGCATCTCTTCTCCATTTATTATCAGCACAGTTTTCTTGCATCTCTTCTCCATTTATTATCAGCACAGTTTTCTTGCATCTCTTCTCCATTTATTATCAGCACAGTTTTCTTGCATCTCTTCCCCATTTATTATCAGGCACAGTTTTCTTGCATCTCTTCCCCATTTATTATCAGCACAGTTTTCTTGCATCTCTTCTCCATTTATTATCAGCACAGTTTTCTTGCATCTCTTCCCCATTTATTATCAGCACAGTTTTCTTGCATCTCTTCTCCATTTATTATCAGCACAGTTTTCTTGCATCTCTTCTCCATTTATTATCAGCACAGTTTTCTTGCATCTCTTCTCCATTTATTATCAGCACAGTTTTCTTGCATCTCTTCTCCATTTATTATCAGCACAGTTTTCTTGCATCTCTTCCCCATTTATTATCAGGCACAGTTTTCTTGCATCTCTTCTCCATTTATTATCAGCACAGTTTTCTTGCATCTCTTCCCATTTATTATCAGGCACAGTTTTCTTGCATCTCTTCCCCATTTATTATCAGGCACAGTTTTCTTGCATCTCTTCTCCATTTATTATCAGCACAGTTTTCTTGCATCTCTTCCCCATTTATTATCAGGCACAGTTTTCTTGCATCTCTTCCCCATTTATTATCAGGCACAGTTTTCTTGCATCTCTTCCCCATTTATTATCAGGCACAGTTTTCTTGCATCTCTTCCCCATTTATTATCAGGCACAGTTTTCTTGCATCTCTTCCCCATTTATTATCAGGCACAGTTTTCTTGCATCTCTTCCCCATTTATTATCAGGCACAGTTTTCTTGCATCTCTTCTCCATTTATTATCAGTACAGTGTTGCGTCCTTTCTTCTCTTCCCTATTTATTAATTGTACAGTTTGCTCACATGTCTTCCATATTTATGAGATTTATGATCTTTGCTTCCCTCTTTCCTATTTATGATCAGTCTAGTTTACCTTCCTATCTTGTCTATTTATGATCCGTACAGCTTGCTTTCCACTCTTTCTAATTTATGATCAGTACATTTTCCTCCATCTCTTGAACATTCATCATCACTACAGCTTGCTACCCCTGTTTCATATTTATGATCAGTATTGTTTGCCACCCTCTCTTCCCTATTTATCGTCAGTAAAGTTTGCTCCCCTCTCTTTCCTATTTATCGTCAGTAAAGTTTGCTTCCCTCTCTTCCCTATTTATCGTCAGTAAAGTTTGCTCCCCTCTCTTCCCTATTTATCGTCAGTAAAGTTTGCTCCCCTCTCTTTCCTATTTATCGTCAGTAAAGTTTGCTTCCCTCTCTTCCCTATTTATCATCAGTAAAGTTTGCTTCACTCTATTCCCTATTTATCATCAGTAAAGTTTGCCTCCCTCTCTTCCCTATTTATCGTCAGTAAAGTTTGCTTCCCTCTTTTCCCTATTTATCATCAGTAAAGTTTGCTTCCCTCTCTTCCCTATTTATCATCAGTACAGTTTGCCTCCCTCTCTTCCCTATATATTGTCAGTACAGTTTGCCTCCCTCTCTTCCCTATATATTGTCAGTACAGTTTGCCACCCTCTCTTCCCTATATATCGTCAGTACAGTTTGCTTCCCTCTCTTCCCTATATATTGTCAGTACAGTTTGCTTCCCTCTCTTCCCTATATATTGTCAGTACAGTTTGCTTCCCTCTCTTCCCTATATATTGTCAGTAAAGTTTGCTTCCCTCTCTTCCCTATATATCGTCAGTACAGTTTGCCACCCTCTCTTCCCTATATATCGTCAGTACAGTTTGCCACCCTCTCTTCCCTATATATCGTCAGTACAGTTTGCCTCCCTCTCTTCCCTATATATTGTCAGTACAGTTTGCCTCCCTCTCTTCCCTATATATTGTCAGTAAAGTTTGCTTCCCTCTCTTCCCTATATATTGTCAGTACAGTTTGCCTCCCTCTCTTCCCTATATATCGTCAGTACAGTTTGCTTCCCTCTCTTCCCTATATATCGTCAGTAAAGTTTGCTTCCCTCTCTTCCCTATATATTGTCAGTAAAGTTTGCCTCCCTCTCTTCCCTATATATCGTCAGTAAAGTTTGCTTCCCTCTCTTCCCTATATATCGTCAGTAAAGTTTGCCTCCCTCTCTTCCCTATATATTGTCAGTAAAGTTTGCTTCCCTCTCTTCCCTATTTATTGTCAGTAAAGTTTGCCTCCCTCTCTTCCCTATATATTGTCAGTAAAGTTTGCCTCCCTCTCTTCCCTATATATCGTCAGTACAGTTTGCCTCCCTCTCTTCCCTATATATCGTCAGTACAGTTTGCCTCCCTCTCTTCCCTATATATTGTCAGTACAGTTTGCTTCCCTCTCTTCCCTATATATTGTCAGTACAGTTTGCCTCCCTCTCTTCCCTATATATTGTCAGTAAAGTTTGCTTCCCTCTCTTCCCTATATATTGTCAGTAAAGTTTGCTTCCCTCTCTTCCCTATATATCGTCAGTACAGTTTGCCACCCTCTCTTCCCTATATATCGTCAGTACAGTTTGCCACCCTCTCTTCCCTATATATCGTCAGTACAGTTTGCCTCCCTCTCTTCCCTATATATTGTCAGTACAGTTTGCCTCCCTCTCTTCCCTATATATTGTCAGTAAAGTTTGCTTCCCTCTCTTCCCTATATATTGTCAGTACAGTTTGCCTCCCTCTCTTCCCTATATATCGTCAGTACAGTTTGCTTCCCTCTCTTCCCTATATATCGTCAGTACAGTTTGCCTCCCTCTCTTCCCTATATATCGTCAGTACAGTTTGCCTCCCTCTCTTCCCTATATATCGTCAGTACAGTTTGCCTCCCTCTCTTCCCTATATATCGTCAGTACAGTTTGCCTCCCTCTCTTCCCTATATATCGTCAGTACAGTTTGCTTCCCTCTCTTCCCTATATATCGTCAGTACAGTTTGCCTCCCTCTCTTCCCTATATGTCGTCAGTACAGTTTGCTTCCCTCTCTTCCCTATTTATCGTCAGTACAGTTTGCCTCCCTCTCTTCCCTATATGTCGTCAGTACAGTTTGCTTCCCTCTCTTCCCTATTTATCGTCAGTACAGTTTGCCTCCCTCTCTTCCCTATTTATCGTCAGTACAGTTTGCCTCCCTCTCTTCCCTATATGTCGTCAGTACAGTTTGCTTCCCTCTCTTCCCTATATATCGTCAGTACAGTTTGCCTCCCTCTCTTCCCTATATGTCGTCAGTACTGTTTGCCTCCCTCTCTTCCCTATTTATCGTCAGTACAGTTTGCGTCACTATTTTTCCTACTATTGATCAAAACAGTTTTGCGTCCTCCCCTCTCTTCCCTGTTTATGATCAGTACAGTTTGGACGCCCCCCTCTCTCTCTCCCCTATCAATGAATTTTAAATAATAGGGAACAATGTTAACCTTAGATGGTAGATGTACAACAGAGGTGAAATGCAGAATGGCTCAGGCAAAAGCAGCTTTCCTAAAAGTGAAGAAGATACTGTGCAATCCATTTTTGACAATAGAAACAAGAAAAAGATTTCTTAAATGTTATGTAAAGCCAGTCTTAACATATGGATGTGAATCATGGACATAGGACAACAGACAATAAAAAATCATTGGAGTATATAGAAATGTGGTTTTACAGAAGAATGTTGAGAATACCATGGACAGCTAAGAAGAGCAATGAAAACGTTCTGAAAGAGGCCAAAACAAAAAGAGAGCTAATTTTCAAAATTAGGAAAAAAAATAATCATCATATTTGGGCATGTAATGAGAATGGAACAGCTGCTATATATTGTCACAACTGGGTAAATGAGAGACGAAGAGATAGAGGAAAGCAAAGAGAAAAGATACCAAGCAGTTTTAGAGAATGACTTGGCAGAAGGTGAACAACAGAAAATATAAATAACTGTCGAGATAGAATGTTGTGGAGAGACATGATCATCTACGCCAGCAGGCATGATACTTGATGATGATGAATCAAGATGGAGATTTCCTCTTCGATTTACCAACTTGCCTATTTCTTCATTATTTGAAATGTTTCAGCTTACGAGTAACCAACGTTAGAGTCCCAACAGGGTCTGAGATGGAAGTATGGCTGCCAGATGTCAGGATTCCTCCGGTCAGGATTCCTCCGGTCAGGATTCCTCCGGTCCACTTCTGCCTTTTATCAACATCGGGGTACAGAAAATGAGGATGTCATAAAGAGACACGAAAAAGAACAGTTACAAGAGAAGCAAAGTTGGCAGGCATAGACTCATTACATAAGATTAAACATCTCGTCCAGAATAGAGATGGGTGGTGGAAAACACAAACCCTTGTGGCGTCACGTAATGCGGGACGGATGTAGATGAAGTAGAATATAATAGATTCTGTAAGTTAAAACAGGTTATAAAAGACATAGGATAGACACGAAGTTAAAAGATGTTTTGCTGAAACGTTGCCAGAGCTTACACACACAATTTTTTTTATTAATTTAATAAATTGTTATATTATAGTTTTAAAATATCTTTGCTGTTATATTAGTTTCTAAAATATGGTTTATGTAATATATTATGTTGAAAAGGATGGCATGTCACAGACTGTGGAAAATGACAGAGAAAAATCGTTACTGAGGGGAGATAATGAGAACAAATTTAAATAATTGTCTTTTGTGCTGGTTATCTACCTTTATTAATGATCTATCTATCTATCTATCTATCTATCTATCTATCTATCTATCTATCTATCTATCTATCTATCTATCTATCTATCTATCTATCTATCTATCTATCTATCTATCTATCTATCTATCTATCTATCTATCTATCTATCTATCTATCTATCTATCTATCTGTCAGTCATCATGTATATATCAACATACTATCAAGCTGGGCCAAATACATGGATAAGTAAAAATAGAGGGTATCGTTTGTTTTATCTTCCTACACAATAAATGCAAATATTAGTACATACTCACGTGGGAGCCGCGATTGCTCAGCGGTTAGTGAACTAAACTACAAATGACAAGAGTTCAGGTTCGATCCTGAACGGTGGCTTCTAGGTTCACCCAGCTTTAAATGGGTACAGGTTTTTATTTTTTCTGGGAAACTAAAACGACACGGTCGTATCCACCAACCACATTACGCCAAAAAATAATGTGCCGAAGATCTGTAAAAACTATGGTTATTAACACCATATTCACTATACGCCACTTGGTGTGACGGGGGCTCTTTACTTTTTACTTACATGATCACGTGTAACAACGTTGCATTTTTTGTAGTGGTGATTGTGTGTGTGTTTTTTTAACCATCAGGTGAAAAGTCGACTAAGAGGATTTGAAGATCGTTGAAGAAGATTCTAAACATCGTTGTGATGAACAGACTCACGAACAAAGAAGTCGCCAGAAGATAAGGCATTAACAACATTAATCAAAATGTGAAAATGTAACGTTGGAAATGGGTAGGCCACGTTCTACGAATGGAACGAACCAGGCATCCGCATCTAGCATTAACATGGACACCACCAGGCAAATGAAGAAGAGACAGACCATTGAGGGCATGGCGACGAGTTGTCTATGCTTGCTCCAGGCCGTATTGGGTGGAGATCTCTTGTGAGTGTCCTATCTTCCAGACCGTACTGGGCGGAGATCTCTTGTGAGTGTCCTATCTTCCAGACCGTACTGGGCGGAGATCTCTTGTGAGTGTCCTATCTTCCAGACCGTACTGGGCGGAGATCTCTTGTGAGTGTCCTATCTTCCAGACCGTACTGGGCGGAGATCTCTTGTGAGTGTCCTATGCTCCAGACCGTACCTTGCGGAGATCTCTTGTGAGTGTCCTATGCTCCAGACCGTACCTTGCGGAGATCTCTTGTGAGTGTCCTATGCTCCAGACCGTACTGAGCGGAGGTCTCTTGTGAGTGTGCTATGTTCTGGGCCGTATTAGTGGAGATCTCTTGTGAGTGTCCCATGTTCAGGACCGTATTAGGTGGAGATCTCTTGTGAGTGTCCTATGTTCAGGACCGTATTAGTGTAGATCTCTTGTGAGTGTCTATGTTTCAGACCGTATTAGGTGTAGATCTCTTGTGAGTGTCCTATATTTCAGACCGTATTAGGTGTAGATCTCTTGTGAGTGTCCTATGTTCAGGACCGTATTTGGTGGAGATCTCTTGTGAGTTCCTATGTTCAGGACCGTATTAGGTGTAGATCTCTTGTGAGTGTCCTATGTTTCAGACCGTATTAGGTGTAGATCTCTTGTGAGTGTCCTATATTTCAGACCGTATTAGGTGTAGATCTCTTGTGAGTGTCCTATGTTCAGGACCGTATTTGGTGGAGATCTCTTGTGAGTTCCTATGTTCAGGACCGTATTTGGTGGAGATCTCTTGTGAGTGTCCTATGTTTCAGACCGTATTAGGTGTAGATCTCTTGTGAGTGTCCTATATTCAGGACCGTATTTGGTGGAGATCTCTTGTGAGTTCCTATGTTCAGGACCGTATTTGGTGGAGATCTCTTGTGAGTTCCTATGTTCAGGACCGTATTAGTGTAGATCTCTTGTGAGTGTCCTATGTTTCAGACCGTATTAGGTGTAGATCTCTTGTGAGTGTCCTATGTTTCAGACCGGATGGGGTGGAGATCTCTAGCGGGTGCCCTATGCTCCTATCGGAATTCAGAAGATTAAGAAGTCAAGTTGAGCCAAAGATGATCATCAAAAATAGAGATTATGTTTTGTTTTATCTTCCTACATCGTAAATGGAATGGTTATTGTCAACCTGTTTATCATCACATGTCACCATGTTGCTTGTGTTGTGATGGTGATGACGTGGTTTTAAGAAAGATCAATACATGTGAGATGCGATGCTTGAGAAAAGTAACAAACTACACAAGAAGAGATAGAATACCAAATGAAACCATAAGAAAAATGGTAGGAACAAAACCCTGCCAAGAATATATAGAGCAACAACAACTTAAATGGTTTGGCCACCTGGTCAGAATGAATCCTCACCAATCACCATCAAGGGCGTTCTTCTCAAGAATGCATGGAAAAAGACCAAGAGGAAGACCTAGAAGAAGATGGATAGATGCAGTGACAGAGACGTGTAACAACAAAGGAAAATCACTAATTCAGACAGTTCGAGCAACTCAAGAACGACAAATGATATAAACCACGACACCTTTTAGGTATCAGTGAGAAAGAGAAAAGTAGAAGATGGATAGATGCAGTGATAGAGACATATAACAACAAAGGAAAATCACTAATTCAGACAATTCGAGCAGCTCAAGAACGACAAATGATATAAACCACGACACCTTTTAGGTATCAGTGAGAAAGAGAAAAGTAGAAGATGGATAGATGCAGTGATAGAGAAATATAACAACAAAGGAAAATCACTAATTCAGACAGCTCGAGCAGCTCAAGAACGACAAATGATATAAACCACGACACCTTTTAGGTATCAGTGAGAAAGAGAAAAGTAGAAGATGGATAGATGCAGTGATAGAGACATATAACAACAAAAGAAAATCACTAATTCAGACAGCTCGAGCAGCTCAAGAACGACAAATGATATAAACCACGACACCTTTTAGGTATCAGTGAGAAAGAGAAAAGTAGAAGATGGATAGATGCAGTGATAGAGACATATAACAACAAAAGAAAATCACTAATTCAGACAGCTCGAGCAGCTCAAGAACGACAAATGATATAAACCACGACACCTTTTAGGTATCAGTGAGAAAGAGAAAAGTAGAAGATGGATAGATGCAGTGATAGAGACATATAACAACAAACGAAAATCACTAATTCAGACAGTTCGAGCAGCTCAAGAACGACAAATGATATAAACCACGACACCTTTTAGGTATCAGTGAGAAAGAGAAAAGTAGAAGATGGATAGATGCAGTGATAGAGACATATAACAACAAAGGAAAATCACTAATTCAGACAGTTCGAGCAGCTCAAGAACGACAAATGATATAAACCACGACACCTTTTAGGTATCAGTGAGAAAGAGAAAAGTAGAAGATGGATAGATGCAGTGATAGAGACATATAACAACAAAGGAAAATCACTAATTCAGACAGTTCGAGCAGCTCAAGAACGACAAATGATATAAACCACGACACCTTTTAGGTATCAGTGAAAGAGAAAAGTAGAAGATGGATAGATGCAGTGATAGAGACATATAACAACAAAGGAAAATCACTAATTCAGACAGTTCGAGCAGCTCAAGAACGACAAATGATATAAACCACGACACCTTTTAGGTATCAGTGAGAAAGAGAAAAGTAGAAGATGGATAGATGCAGTGATAGAGACATATAACAACAAAGGAAAATCACTAATTCAGACAGTTCGAGCAGCTCAAGAACGACAAATGATATAAACCACGACACCTTTTCGGTGTAATTGAGGAAGAGAAAAGAAGAAAAAAAAAGATGGCGTGGTGTTTTTTTACGGTAGGGTGGAGGGTGAGGAGAAGGATCATAAAAGTGTCCAGAGATACCAGATTGAGTGTTTTTGTGATAATCTTGTCAGAGGCTTTTCTTTTCTTTTGATTAACTTTTGATCATTTATAATTGCTAGTAAATTGCTCTTTTACACGAAAAGAGAGATCGCGGACGACAAAAAGAAAAGATACTATAGTTCGCTTCAGATTTTTTGCCTCACTTCAAAAAACCACAGCTCAGCAACCATTTGTGCTACAGTGCTGATATTTTGCATGTAACCTACTGAATCTCATAACGTAATAGAAAAAATAAATTCATTGCAAACAAACTGCTGGTTTTTCTTGTGCGCTTGCTTACCAGGAGGATAAAAGTATGATTAAACTTGGGCACATTTGAATCAAAATTTAAGAGTATTTACCCTTCCATATCACTTCAAGAATGATTTAAACATCTTCATTTGGGAATTTCCTTTATATGTTGGTGGGTAAAGGCACCGGTTTACACTATTGAATTGCAAATGTCAGATTTTTGTCAATATTTGCACATATGTGTAGCAAATTTCTCTTATATTCGGTGCGCAATTCTGGTTTTGCACTTACTGGATTAAAATTGTCAACTTTTTGTATCACGTCATTAGTATAACGTCACCAAAAATACAAAATCAAATTATTTACATAGGCGTGTTTTGTGAGTTGTGCCCTTAACAATGAGTTTAAAGTTGAAATTTGTTACTGAACAAAATATTACAAAGAAATTATATTTATATTTTTGTAGAGAGGCAAAACGAGGGAGTCTATATCACAGCATATCAAATCCTGAAAAGAGAACGATGCACGTGTTAGGTTTAAGTAAACGGTCGTTTCATAGATCAGTGAAAAATGTTCAATGTGAATGTTCAAGGAAAGAAAGAAGTCGAGGAAGAAAACATTTGTTAGACAGTTTTGACAGAGAACTTGTCCGCAGAGAGATTTGTAAAATGTTTGACTTAGGGGAAGAAGTTACCATAAGGAAACTTAAGATTTGGCTTAAAAAGAACACCAGTATTGATGTATCAAAAACTACACTATGGAGAAGTGTGCGGAGTTTAGGCTTCACTTTTAGAAAATATTCTTGTGGAAGAAACATCATTTGCGAGAAACCTCATTTAGTAGCTGCAAGAAGCAAATATTTACGTGAAGTTAGACAAATGCGTAATGAAGATTATGACATTGTGTACTTGGACGAAACATGGATTAATGCCCACCACACAAATGAAAAAGAATGGCAGTCATTAGATGGGACTATTAAAAGGTATGTACCTAGCAGCAAAGGAAAGCGCCTTATAGTGGCACATGCTGGGAGCAAAAATAATGGCCTGGTGGAGAATGCTGAACTTGTTTTTATTGCAAAGTCAACTGATAACCAGGATTATCATTCAGAGATGAACAGTCATATGTTCAGAGATTGAATTAAAGACACTCTTTTGCCTTTATTAGATCGACCATCTTGTTTGATCATGGATAATGCATCTTACCATAACAAAGTGGCACAAGAAGATAAAGTTCCAACATCATCAAGCACTAAAGCTGAAATAAAGACATGGCTGACAAGGGAACAAATACCATTTAACGATATGTATCTCAAGCCTGAATTACTTTCACTTGTAAAACAGATACAACGGCCAAAGATATTTCAAATAGATAAATTAATTGAAGAACATGGTCATAGATGTTTGAGGCTGCCTCCATATCACTCACACCTAAATCCTATTGAATTAGTTTGGGCAAAGATCAAAGGGCAAGTAGCATCCGAAAATAAAACTTTCAAATTATCTGATGTTAAAGAGCTTACCAATGTTGCTATTTCAAACATAGACAAAGATTATTGGGCTAGTTGTGAAGACCATGTTATGGTTGAGGAAGATAAGTATTGGAGAAACGATGGTCTGTGGGTTATTCAACCAAAAATGGTAATACGTCTATTAGATTCGGCAGATTCTGAATAAAACTCATTTGTTTGAACTTACTGAAGTGACTTTGTTGGAGTTGGAAACTCTGGATACGGACCACTTCAGGAACTGTTTTTTTAGTGAGTTGACGATGTATTCTGTGTTCTTAAAATAAATAATTTCTATTCGGTGAATGTTCGGCCTATTTTGATTTGATTCAATATTAGTTGTATAATTAAAAGAGCCCAATCCAAATGGGTAGCATGTTGTGAAAAAGTGCAATTGTGGCGGTTTATTCCCCTATACACCTTCAGGCATGACAGGAACACTTACTTACTTACTCTCTTATTATAAAGTAATAATGTCCCTTATATAAAAATAAAAGTTACGCCTTTTCCTCTAAAAAGTGTAAAAGATCTTCATTTACCGTACATTCTGTTTTTTTGTGTCAAAATAAATACAAATATGAAGGAGATCAAAGGAAGTTGCCGCTTTGAGGAAACGGTAACACATACGATAATTTAAATGATAAATTCGTTACGTCATTGAAAATCTAAGGTCGTATGCAAAAAATCATGGTATTCTATCAGACGGTTTTCGAGATATTACTGGAATTAGGGAGGCAAACAATCTGAAACAAACTATAGATAGTTTGTTGACGTCACACTGTAAACTGTCAAGTACAGCATTGGTAGGATACACTGCGGACTGATAATTGTGATATGACTCTATCACTTGCGTAATCAATATGACACATGATGATAATGTTTGCTCGTTTATCATCATCATCATCATCATCATCATCAACATCACCATCATCACCATCATCACCATTATCGAGTGCCATCTACGCAACGAAGATTGGCTATCATGGAGCGTCATTCTGTTCTGTCTCTTGCTTTAATGGTGCAGGTTGTCATAGGCTGACGTGTCCATCTTTTGATGTTACTCGTCCACGTTAGTTTTGGTCTACCTCTGCCTCTTTTACCCTGTATTTTCCCCTCCAAGATTACTTTTAGTAGGCAGTTGTGTCTTTTAACATGGCACAAAAATCTCATTTGTCTTGTTTGAATTGTGTTTAGTACTTTTCTTTAGAACATAGCAAAATGTTGCATCTTCTCAATATTCCTGTATGGTGCAGAAACACGGACATTAGACAAGAAAACAGAAAAATTGAAGCCTTTGAAATGTGGATTTATAGAAGAATAGATAGAATTAGATGGAAAGAAAAGAAAACAAATGATGAAGTTTTAAAACAACTAAAAATTAAAAGAGAACTACTAAACACAATTAGAACGAGATAAATGCAATTTTGGGACATGTTAAAAGACACAACAGGCTAATAAAAGTAATATTGGAAGGGAATATACAAGGTAAAAGAGGCAGAGGCAGACCAATACTAACATGGACGAGTAACATCAAAAGATGGACAAGTCAGCCTATAACAATCTGCACCATCGAAGTAAGAGACAGAGTTGGATGGCGCTCCATGGTAGCCAATCTTCGATGCGGAGACGGCACCCAATGATTAATTGTTGTAGATCTTTAGGGTTTTCTGCTAGCAGTACAGTATCATCAGCATATCTTAGGTTATTGATTATCTTTCCATTAATGTTTAGGCCTGGCAACTATGTGATGTCCGTTACACGACAGCCCGTTTTTTTCCTCTAAATTTCCAGGGAAGAGACACAGAATAAACCAAAATATTCTTTGTAAATACAGGTAGAAAAGCAGAGATGAAAATGATGGGGAAGACATGGAGTGATCTTAAAAGAATGGCAAGAAACAGAACGGAAAGTGGATCCGCAACACTTGGAAAGTGTTTGTTGAAGATTTATGCTCTTCATAGATGTATATGAGATTTATATTAAAATAACGTTATAAATAATACGATATTTGTAGGTGATTGAATAATTTTTTTTCTGATGTTTCTTTCTTACATGTTTATTTAACATTTATTCTTACGCTCCTATAGTGTCGATGCCCACAGAATGTTCTAGTTAGCACTTGTACCTATATATAAGCAAATTGATAATGGACGTACAGCAGAGAAATATATTGATAGGCAAAGAACACACAGACTCATACATATATATACATACTTGAAGAATAATGGACCGAAACACTTGCTCGACAGGGGACTGCTTCTGATGATCAGATTGCCTTTTGCTGCGAAGCTCTGTATAAAGAGTTACTTGTATGTGCATAAGGTACATAAGTATAAAGAAAAGGATATAAAGACATAAAGACAGATACACATATTGAGAGAGAGAGACACACAGAGAGGCAGACAAAAGAAAAAACGAGAAAAACAATAAGAAAGATACAAATGTAGCTAATAAATTAATAGATGTAAGATTATAAATGAAGAATTATGGAAAGAACTAGGAGTAATTGCCGCCATAGAATTCATAAAGAAACAGCAGATGAGATGGTTTGGTCACGTGATAAGACATAAATTTCAATTGACAGCACAATGAGCCTTCAACAAACATTGTAAGAACACTAGACTCAAGAATCGACAACGAAAACAAAATGAATTGTTTAAATATTAGAAACACTATTGAACAAGCAGAAGAAGTCAACAGAAGAGCCAAAGATATCTGCCCTCGACGCTGAAAGGCAAATGAGGAAGGAAAGAAGAAGAAACACACACACACACACACATACACAGATATATATATATATATATATATATATATATATATATATATATTCATCATCAAGTATCAGGCCTGCTGGCTTAGGTGATCACGTCTCTCCACAACTTTCGATCTCGACAGTTATTTATCATTCTTTTGTTGACTTTCTGCCGAGCCATTCTCTTCAGCTGTCTGGTATTTTTTCTTTGCTTCCCTCTATCTCTTCGTCCCTCATTTTTTCCTGTTGTTACAATATATTCCAGTTGTTCTCTTCTCATTCATCATCATCATGTGCCATACCGGTTGGCGTATGCGATTATGTCCCTCCACAATCTTTTATCCACAGTGCATCGTATCAGTTCTGTTGTTGACCGTTTTCCATGCCATGAAGCCAAACTATTCAGTATTTTCTCTCTTTGTCGTCCGCGATATCTCTTTCTTTTATTTTGTCAGTTGTAACCAAGCATTCCAACTTTCCTCTTCTCATGATGTGCCCGAAAAATGTTGATTGCTTCTTTCTGATGTTTTTTAAGAGCTCCCTTTTTGTGTTGGCCTCTTTGAGAACTTCCTCACTGGTCTTTTTAGCTGTGCAGGGAACTTTCAACATTCTTCTGAGAAATCCCATCTCTGTGGCCTCTAATTGCCTTTTCATTTGTTTGTCTACTGTCAATGATTCGCTTCCATAGGTCAGAATTGGTTCTATATAGCACTGATGAACTCTCTCGGTGCTCTCTATTTCTCATTTCTATTGACATAGATTTGAGGCATAAGATATTTTTCATTTTCTGAAATGCTATTTTGGCCTGAACTTTTAATTTATGTGGTGCATCTCCCATCTGATGTTATTATTGTGCCCAAGTATTTGAAACGTTGTACTTGTTTCAGATTTGTCTCGTTTATTTTTATGCTGCATGATGGTGATGATTGTTTCTTAGATATAACCATTACTTCTGTTTTCTTACTATTTAGACTTAGACCTTTCTTGTTGCTTTCTTTTACTATTATGTCTATCATTTCTTGTAGTTCGTTCTCTGTCTCTGCTATTAAGACTGTTTCATCCGCATATCGCAAATTATTTTTGTTGTGACCGTTGACTTCAATTCCTTTTTTGTCTACTATTGATCTCATAATATATTCGCTGTAGAGTGAAAACAAATCCGGCGACAGAACACAGCCTTGTCTGACTCATTATTTTATATATTGGAATTGTCCTGTTTGGTTGTTAATTCGTATAGCTGCTGTTTGTTGCCAGTACATGTTTTTTATGATTCGCAGATCCTTGCCATCAATGTTTAATTTCTCCAGCATATTGATTATTTCCACATGCTTTACTTTGTCAAATGCTTTTGTGTAGTCTATAAAGCACATATATAGATCTTTCTTTACCTCTATAGATCTTTCTATCAATGTTCTTAAGATGTATATTGCATTATTGGTGTCCTTTCCTTCCACAAATCCACATTGTTCCTCACTTATTTACATTACATATTTCTCATTACATGGCCAAAAAATGATGATTGTTTCACACACACACACGTATATATATATATATATATATAAAGAGAGAGGGAGAGATTGTGAGTGAGAAGGGCAGTTAGACGGATATATAACTATATAGATTGATGGACAGTCGTACAGAATTATAGACAGGAAATGTAAGACATACAAACGGGCCATGTAAAGGACACAATTATGAATTATAGAAATATTAAAATAGATAAACGAAATTAATCCCATTTTTGATATTATATCTTACAACCTCTGAGAGATTAACAGAGTGTAACAAAGCACATGTTTTCATATCAGACTTTATTATTATTCTACTCACCCTCGCAGTAACCCCTCCCCTCGCCTTTCCCTCGGCCTGCAGCCGACAATCCATCAATCGATATCAACCTTTGGGCCTAACTAAGAATTTCAACGAGTCTAGTCCTTCAAGACGTCAGGGTGTAGGAGGAGCTATAACGCTGGAACATGATGATGTTGTTTTGCGGTTACTGAAGAGATTTATTACTTCCCTTGTTTAGTTTCTGTTGTTTATGGAATATAACGATGGAGTTACCTCGTGCTGTATAGTGAACTTTTGTATTCATATTTGTTTTACCATGGACACATTCCCGGGTATAAATTACACAATATAGGTATTTTTTGTAGTACTAGGAAAAACCCACAAATAAATATATTGCTCCCAGTGTCTTCTGCTGCTGTTTGTGGATTTTTCCGAATTCTCTAAAAATAGACGTGTCTCTATCTTTGTCAATCATCTAGGAATTTCACTCTATAATAACTATTTGGTTAATTATTATTATCTACATTGATAAGTTTGTAGTCAGCATTACTTAAGTGCTGTTTTTTTCAGAAAAATAAATTTTCCATTTAAGACTTGATGAAACTAGGAGCTCTCTATAAAGACCATATCAAATTGTGGTCTTATGTAGACCGGGTCGTAAACCGCATCTTTTCCAAGGTTTCCATTAAAAATATGCCCTGCTAGCTTCATCATCATCATCATCATCAACATCATCATTATCTTCTTCTGCTTCTTCATCTTCTTCTCTTTCTTTTTCCCATAATCCCGGAGTTATTGAGGCCCCACTTCGTCAACCTACTTAATTTCTCTCAACTACAGTCATTTTTTGGAACCGCTAAGTCGAGGCCCGTCTATGCTCTGATGTTATCTTCCCACCTCTACTACTCACCTCATTGACAGTTCCTTGCACAATGGTAGACATTCATGGTCTATTTCCCCAGTACACAGACCTGAGAAGGAAAAAGTGGTCCAGACCCACCTCCCTGGAAGAGAAACTATACGAGGAAACCGAATCATTTAAACAGACAACTGCCTTCATAAGAAAGTCCAGAATCCTATTCTGAATGAGCCATAACCGCAGAAGAAGAAGAATTGGTCTATTTATTCAAGTTGCTTTATATGTTTTACTGCCATCTTTGAAACACAGATTTATATAAATTTAGCGGATAAAAAATTGTCTAACTGTTGAAGGGGAAAGTGTTTATGGGGAGGCAGTGAAATCACATAGAAAATTCTTTTCTATTGGGTACAGTTTTAATGGAAGTGGTTTACATGACACTCATTACTGATGTTATCAATTACTTGACCAAAGGAAATGTATAGTTAGATGGGGTGTTTGTAGGAGAAATGAAAGGTATCGTTAGATGGGGTGTTTGTAGGAGAAAGAAAAGGTATCGTTAGATGGGGTGTTTGTAGGAGAAAGAAAAGGTATCGTTAGATGGGGTGTTTGTAGGAGAAAGAAAAGGTATCGTTAGATGGGGTGTTTGTAGGAGAAAGGAAAGGTATCGTTAGATGGGGTGTTTGTAGGAGAAATGAAAGGTATCGTTATAGGGGGTGTTTGTAGGAGAAAGAAAAGGTATCGTTAGATGGGGTGTTTGTAGGAGAAAGGAAAGGTATCGTTAGATGGGGTGTTTGTAGGAGAAATGAAAGGTATCGTTATAGGGGGTGTTTGTAGGGGAAAGGAAAGGTATCGTTATATGGGGTGTTTGTAGGAGAAATGAAAGGTATCGTTATATGGGGTGTTTGTAGGAGAAAGGAAAGGTATCGTTAGATGGGGTGTTTGTAGGAGAAAGAAAAGGTATCGTTAGATGGGGTGTTTGTAGGAGAAAGAAAAGGTATCGTTAGATGGGGTGTTTGTAGGAGAAAGGAAAGGTATCGAAAGATGGGGTGTTTGTAGGAGAAAGAAAAGGTATCGTTAGATGGGGTGTTTGTAGGAGAAAGGAAAGGTATCGTTAGATGGGGTGTTTGTAGGAGAAAGGAAAGGTATCGTTAGATGGGGTGTTTGTAGGAGAAAGGAAAGGTATCGTTAGATGGGGTGTTTGTAGGAGAAAGGAAAGGTATCGTTAGATGGAGTGTTAGGAGAAATGAAAGGTATCGCTAGAAAGGGTGTTTATAGGAGAACTGAAAGGTATCGTTAGATGGGGTGTTTGTAGGAGAAAGGAAAGGTATCGTTAGATGGGGCGTTTGTAGGAGAAAGAAAAGGTATCGTTAGATGGGGTGTTTGTAGGAGAAAGGAAAGGTATCGTTAGATGGGGTGTTTATAGGAGAAAGAAAAGGTATCGTTAGATGGGGTGTTTGTAGGAGAATGAAAAGGTATCGTTAGATGGGGTGTTAGGAGAAATGAAAGGTATCGCTAGATAGGGTGTTTATAGGAGAACTGAAAGGTATCGTTATATGGGGTTTTTGTAGGAGAAAGGAAAGGTATCGTTATATGGGGTTTTTGTAGGAGAAAGGAAAGGTATCGTTAGATGTGGTGTTTGTAGGAGAAAGGAAAGGTATCGTTAGATGGGGTGTTTTGGAAGAGAAAGGAAATGCATCGTTAGATGGGGTATTGGAAGAAAAGGAAAGGTATCGTTAGATGGGGTATTTAGAAGAAAAGGAAAGGTATCGTTGTATGGGATGTTTGGAAGAGAAAGGAAATGTATCGTTAGATAGGATATTTGGGAGAAAAGGAAAGGTATCGTTAGATAGGGTATTTGGAAGAGAAAGGAAATGTATCGTTAGATGGGGTTTTGGAAGAAAAGGAAAGGTATCGTTGGATTGGGCATTTGGAAGAAAAGGAAAGGTATCGTTAGATGGGGTAATAGGAAGAAAAGGAAATGTATCGTTAGATGGGGTAATAGGAAGAAAAGGAAAGGTATCGTTATATGGGGTAATAGGAAGAAAAGGAAAGGTATCGTTAGATGGGGTAATAGGAAGAAAAGGAAATGTATCGTTAGATGGGGTAATAGGAAGAAAAGGAAAGGTATCGTTAGATGGGGTAATAGGAAGAAAAGGAAAGGTATCGTTAGATGGGGTATTTAGAAGAAAAGGAAAGGTATCGTTGTATGGGATGTTTGGAAGAGAAAGGAAATGTATCGTTAGATAGGATATTGGGAGAAAAGGAAAGGTATCGTTAGATAGGGTATTTGGAAGAGAAAGGAAATGTATCGTTAGATGGGTTTTGGAAGAAAAGGAAAGGTATCGTTGGATTGGGGCATTTGGAAGAAAAGGAAAGGTATCGTTAGATGGGGTAATAGGAAGAAAAGGAAATGTATCGTTAGATGGGGTAATAGGAAGAAAAGGAAAGGTATCGTTAGATGGGGTAATAGGAAGAAAAGGAAATGTATCGTTAGATGGGGTATTTGGAAGGAAAAGGAAATGTATCGTTAGATGGGGTATATAGAAGAAAAGGAAATGTATCGTTAGGTGGGGTATATAGAAGAAAAGGAAATGTATCGTTAGATGGGGTATTTGGAAGAAAAGGAAATGTATCGTTAGATGGGGTATATAGAAGAAAAGGAAATGTATCGTTAGATGGGGTATATAGAAGAAAAGGAAATGTATCGTTAGATGGGGTATATAGAAGAAAAGGAAATGTATCGTTAGATGGGGTATATAGAAGAAAAGGAAATGTATCGTTAGATGGAGTGTTGGAGAAGAAATAAAGGCATCGTTAGCTGGGGTATTGGAGAAGAAATAAAGGTATCGTTAGCTGGGGTGTTTGGGGGAGAAGGTAAAGGTATCGTTAGCTGGGGTGTTTGGGGGAGAAGGTAAAGGTGTCGTTATAGCTTGTTTCATAAGTCGTGCCCAACTTTTAAAATCAATATCTTTTAAACCGCTTTTTGTATTTTTTTCAAAACTTGCATGTAAAGTTATAATGATTAGAACCCAACAGGGAATTAATTTCATTAAAAACAAACATTTGGTTATTATTATTGCTTATTTGATTTATATAAATTTATAACGACCCATTGATGTAGTCAAAACTTAGTGTTTACAGTATTTAAGTTAAAAATAGCGATTACAAATCTATACACGGTCAAATTTACGATTTTGCACGCTTTAAACGTGAGATCTCTGACACAATTAGACACTTGTAGAAAACACGAGGCATTGTGTGTTCCATTTCCGTTCTTCATAGGTGTAGACGTGGAACGCTAACATTTATCACGAGTCTTAAAATGAAATTCTGCAGTTTACAAAACATCGCAATAAAATGTATGACTATTTTTGCAAAGAGGCTAAACGAGGAAGATTATTTCATTCTTTAGAAAACCCTGAGAATAGGACAAGACACATTTTGGATTTATCTAAACGGTCATTTAATCGCTGGATTCAAGCACGTGACCGTCAATGTTCCAAATATACAAAATCACAAGGAAGAGCAAAAATGTTGGATAATTTCGACAGTGAACTTATTATAAGTGAAATTCGCAAAATGTTGGGTATGAATGAAACTGTTACAATAAGAAAATAAAAGTATCGCTGAAAAAGAACAACAGTATTGAAATATCAAAGTCTACATTAGGGAGGAATGTGAGAGCTGCAGGCTTTACATTCAGAAAGTATTCCAATGGACGAAACATCATCTGTGAGAAGCCACATATAGTAGTCAGGAGAAGCAAGTACTTACGTGAAGTAAAAGAGGTGCGCAAGCAAGGTTATGATATTGTGTACTTGGATGAAACATGGATCAATGCTCACCACACTAACCAAAGGGAATGGCAGTCATCAGATGGAAAGATTAAGAGATTAATACCTAGCAGCAAAGGACAGCGCTTGATAATTGCTCATGCAGGTAGTCGACAACATGGACTAATACAGAATGCAGAGCTCATTTTTCTTTCAAAATCCATAGACAATCGGGATTATTACTCTGAGATGAATGGTCACATATTTAGACATTGGATTGAAAATTCTGTTCTCCCATCACTAGATCGACCATCTTGCCTAATAATGGACAATGCAGCGTACCACAACATTGTTGCACTTGAAGATAAAGTCCCGACGTCATCCAGTACAAAAGATGCTATTAAGATATGGCTCACAAAGGAGCACATACAATTTAATAACATGTACTTAAAACCTGAATTACGATCTCTAGTAAAGCAAAAACAGAGGACAAAGATTTTTCAAATAGATAAGATTATCCAAGAGCACGGTCATATAAGTTTGAGGCTGCCACCTTACCATGCTCATTTAAATCCAATAGAACTAATCTGGGCAAAATTAAAAGGACAAGTAAGTAAAAGTAAAGTACCCCCCGTCACGCCAAGTGGCGTATAGGGAAATATGGTGTTAGTGACCCTATATTTTACAGACCTTCAGCACATGATTTTTGGGGTAATGTGGTCGGTATTACGCCCGTGCTGCTTTTACTTTCCCAGAAAAAATCCGGTACCCATTTAAGGCTGGGTGAACCCGGAGCCGTCGGTTGGGATCGAACCCTACCCCTTGTCCGTAGTAGTCCAGTTCACTAACCACTGAGCTATCGCGGCTCCACTAATTTTTAGGGAATTAGTAAAACCCAGGTGTCCTCGCCAGGGTACGAACCCCGGCTGTTGCCGTGGTAAGCCAACCGCCTATCGATTGCGCTAACCGGACACCCTAAAAGGACAAGTGGCAGATGAAAATACAACATTCAAAATATGCGATGTAAAGACTCTTGCTAATCTCGCTTTATTAAATATAGACAAAGATTATTGGGCTAAATGTGAAGACCACGTCTTAAAACAGGAAGAGGAATATTGGAAAAATGATGGTTTGTGGAATGTTCAACCCCAAACAGTTATTAATCTTTTAGACTCGTCTGATTCAGAATGAAAGTATATAGCCCCCACAATGTTGGCCCCTATATTACCTTAAATTAGTTCAACAAACGGTCCTTTTCAGGACCACACAACTATGAAAATTGGACATACAGGTATACCTTGATATTATCGTCCGTCCTCGAACTGAGCAGACAATAATTATCCTGGTGTTTTGTTTTATCCAGTTATTTCCCCATTACGGCCACGCCTTTACCTAGTGAAAATTAATCGTAGACCAGCAACTACGGTAATTTCTATTCTTTAGGGCTTCACAATTTACAATTTTGACAAACATCAAAGAAATATCGCCGCTTTAAGAAAACTGCAGCTGCAAGATATTTGTTAAATATTCATTTAAAGGGTCTTTTGCATTCTAATAACATTTGGAAAATTTCAAAAGTATTTAACAAACGGTTAGAGAGTAATAGCGTTTTGAAGTTGGGCATATGTTTTGAAACGAGCTATAGATGGGGTATGTATGACGTGTTTTAAAACCCGAGGTTTTTTTTCCACAGGAAAATCGAGTTTCCATTACAACTTCGTTAATTCTCTCTCAGCTTGAAGCAAAGTAAGTAAAGTTTCTATCACCACCTTCCTTGATAGCCACATGGGGAATATAGTCTTATTTTTCTTCTATCTTTCACCTCCCTGTGGAGCACAGGTCTTCAACAAACACTTTCTATGCAGCTCTGTTTTTATTGCCATTCTTTTAAAATCATTATATGTCTTCCCATCATCTCCATCTCTGCTTTCATCTGTCTTCTCCAAGAATATTTGGTCTCACTCTTTGTCTCTTCTCCTGGGGATTCCAAATAAAAAAAAAAGAAAAAAAAATCCTGTCGTGTAATACTCTCAGTTGGCTTCTTCAGTGTGTGCCCTATCCAGCGCCATCGTGCCTCTTTGTCCACTGTATTTGACTGCTAGTTTTCCATAATTTTATGTTAGTGATTTTGTCCTGCCATTACCATACTTTTATTCTGCTCACGCATCAATTAATGAATGGAATTAAACCTGGACCCTGCTGATCAATACTGAACACACTAACCACTCAATTACTGAAGCTTAGAGATTCAAGAACAATTATCACCATTGTCATCATCATCATCATCGTCATCATTATCATCATCATCATCATCGTCATCATTATCATCATCATAGTTAACATCATCATCATCATGATCACCATTATCATTATTATTGTTGTCATCACCATCATTATTATTGTCAGGTCGCATGTCTGTTATAGAACATTGCATTCACCAATGCCCGTTTGAAAGAATCTCCGTCTCTTAGCCAGCTCTCCCACTTCTTCTGTTGCCATGTAGTAGGTCTCTTTGATGTCTCGAAACTACATTCTTCTTTGTCTTCCCCTGATGAGTGGCCCAGGAACCAAACCTACCATTATTGTTAATTCCAGCCCGCTGTGCTTTTTGACGCGGTCATAGTATTTTTAATTTCCTCTATAGAATGATGTTTTTAAGCCAGTTCTTTTTAATGTTTAAGTCTTTTAATATGTCTTCATTGTTTTTTTTTTTCATGATTCAAGGTACCATATTTTCTTTTATTTACAAAATAATTAAATAGTTAGTGCCTTTTATGCTTAGATCGACTTAATCTTTAAGACTAAAAGTGCTCTGCTCCTACCAATCCCTTTATAGATGTAACGTTGTTTTGATTATTTTTTGTTCCGCTTTGATTGTCTAAATCTGTCACATGTGAGCTGTGTCCATCATCTGTTGTTTTGTTGAACGGGTATTTAAAAAAAAAATGGAAACTCTTTCCGTGTTTGTGTCTTCAACAATCGCCGACTTGGCCTAACACAAACAAGTTCTGGAACCAAGACTTGAAATCTCAACGCGCATTTGCTCCCTCACACATCACACTAGGCGCGCATGATATTAGCTCATCCAACACGCACGATGCAGTGACAGACAACACTGTCAGTACAAGTACAAATTCAAGCTGGCGTTGCCTGGCAGCCATTTTGTGTAGTTTCCATTTGGGCAGACCGGAATAGACAGAAAACTATACACAATAAACAGGAAGCGCGTAAAGACAGACACAGAGAGTGAGAAATGGAGCATTTGACTTGATACATATAACATCAAACTAAAGGTATTTCATATAATATGATATTCTTTGAATAATTATTTTTGTCATATTGCGTTGTTTGCAGAATGATGTTAAATTTAATAAATACAATACAACTCATAGGAGATTAATAATAATATTATATCAATAACATGAACGGACGAAGAAACTGCATGAAAAGAGAAGTCCTTTGTCTTATTTTATATTTTATATTTAGTGGATTTGTGTTAGAAAAATATTTTTATTACAGTGTTTTTCACCTTTTGTTGCCTTTGTTTTGATAGCTTTTATTTTGTTACTTTGCTGCTATCTTTAATGTTGATGTTCATGATTCTCCCAATCATCAGTCATTGTCATCATGATCAATAAGTCAACTGCCTTCAGCTCTGGGTGACCATGTCTCTTCTCTGTAGCACAAATGACAGATTTCATCAACCTTTTCCGTGGGTCGCTGTAGCACAACTGACAGATTTCATCAACGTTTTCCTTGGGTTGCTGTAGCACAACTGACAGATTTCATCAACCTTTTCCTTGTGGTCACTGTAGCACAACTGACAGATTTCATCAACCTTTTCCTTGTGGTCACTGTAGCACAACTGACAGATTTCATCAACGTTTTCCTTGTGGTCACTGTAGCACAACTGACAGATTTCATCAACGTTTTCCTTGTGGTCACTGTAGCACAACTGACATATTTCATCAACCTTTTCCTTGGGTTGCTGTAGCACAACTGACAGATTTCATCAACCTTTTCCTTGTGGTCACTGTAGCACAACTGACAGATTTCATCAACCTTTTCCTTGTGGTCACTGTAGCACAACTGACAGATTTCATCAACCTTTTCCTTGTGGTCACTGTAGCACAACTGACAGATTTCATCAACGTTTTCCTTGTGGTCACTGTAGCACAACTGACAGATTTCATCAACCTTTTCCTTGGGTTGCTGTAGCACAACTGACAGATTTCATCAACCTTTTCCTTGGGGTTGCTGTAGCACAAATGACATATTTCATCAACCTTTTCCTTGTGGTCACTGTAGCACAACTGACAGATTTCATCAACCTTTTCCTTGGGGTTGCTGTAGCACAAATGACATATTTCATCAACCTTTTCCTTGGGGTCGCTGTAGCACAAATGACATATTTCATCAACCTTTTCCTTGGGGTCGCTGTAGCACAAATGACAGATTTCATCAACCTTTTCCTTGTGGTTGCTGTAGCACAAATGACAGATTTCATCAACCTTCTCCTTGGGGTCGCTGTAGCACAAATGACAGATTTCATCAACCTTTTCCGTGGGGTCGCTGTAGCACAACTGACAGATTTCATCAACCTTTCCTTGGGGTCGCTGTAGCACAAATGACAGATTTCATCAACCTTTCCTTGGGGTCGCTGTAGCACAAATGACATATTTCATCAACTTTTTCCTTGGGGTCGCTGTAGCACAAATGACATATTTCATCAACCTTTTCCTTGGGGTCACTGTAGCACAAATGACAGATTTCATCAACCTTTTCCTTGGGGTCACTGTAGCACAAATGATAGATTTCATCAACCTTTTCCTTGGGGTCACTGTAGCACAAATGACAGATTTCATCAACCTTTTCCTTGGGGTCGCTGTAGCACAACTGACAGATTTCATCATTTTCTTCTTTCGAGCGCTACATTAAAGATAGTGTCTACCTTCTCGGGGGAATTTGGGCGGGGGGTGGGGAGCGGAATGTCGTTGTGGCACTACTGACATACTTCTTTAGTCTTATTCTGAAGGTTGTTTGGGCACTATTGACAAATTTCAGATACATTCCCATGTGGATCGTTGTTAACAATTATACAACATAACTGTTTACACTTTTTTAATTTCTTCAAACATATTTTTGTTAGAGACATCATTTATGTTTTAACATACGTCCTTCCTGAATCTTAAGTTTGTAGATTTTGTAAACATTCTTATCGGATGGAACGCTTTTAAAGCGGTCGATATCCCTCTTCCCCCACCCTTATCGATCTCAGATCTCAAAGTAGATGAAATCAAGGCAATAATCCTATCTGAGACGGACTATAATAAAATGAAGCTGTATGTTTAAATCAACGAACAAAAGAACGAACTCTTGGTTGTTGGGAATCGAGTAAATTAGACCGCACGCCTTTGCTAAGGGAATTATCAAAAACGAAATGCAAAGTTTATACCATCTTTACAACAATGGATCAGCCGTTTTGAATACCCGAGGGAGTCCTTGCCAGAAAAACGGTTTGGGATTCTTTATTTTTGACGATAATAGACATTTTTGGGGTGAGTGACCGAAATTCAAAGACAAAAATAAAAGGGTATGCTTAAAGTGCAACATTCCTTGGCCCACCTGAAGCTATAATCACCAACCAGTGGGCGGTTATATTCCTGACTATAAACACAAGTTATGCATTGCGGTAAAAATAGTCACCGTGACAGAACATGCTTCCGTCAATTGAGTCTAAATACAGTGACTGCAATTTGTAAAAAAAAAAAACTAGGTGACCTTTATGGAGCACCAATTTGGTCTAATATATACAAATCGACCCTGCAACTTTGCATTATGTTGTCCCTTGTTTCGTATGGGCGACAGGACTGTGATTAAATGTTATGTTATTTTCACAGTTGTTTGTTGATTGATCATCATCAAGTGTCATACCAGTTGGCGTAGGCGATCATGTTCTTTCACAATCTTCTACCCATCGTGCATCTTATTAATTCTGTTGTTGACTGTTTTCATGCCATAGTACCAAGCTATCTAGTATTTTCTCTCTTTGACATTCGCGATATCTCTTTCCCTGTATTTGTGCCAGTATTTCACCAGTTTAAACCAAATATTCCAAATTTACTCATCTCATGATGTGCCCGAAGAATATGATTGTTTCTTTCTGATGTTTCTTAGGAACTCTATTTTTGTGTTGGCCTCTTTGAGAATTTCCTGGTGGTCTTTTTAGCAGTCTAGGGGACTTTTAACATTCTTCTGAGAAATCCCATATCTGTAGTAGTCTTTTCAATCGTTTCTAATCGTCTTTTCATTCATTTCTTTACTGTCCTCGATTCTCTTCCATTGGTCAGAACTGGCTCTATATAACACCAATGAACTCTCATTCTCACTTCAATTGACATATATTTGTTGCATAAGACTTTTTCATTTTCTGAAATGCTATTTTGGCCTGAGCTATTCTGCTTTTTACTTCTGTGCTGCATTTTGTAATTGATAATTTAGTTGATTTCTTCATTTGTGTCTTCCCATAAATATAAAATACAAGTGGGTGTCTGCGATAGCCATGGCTGATATCTTAGTGGGTGTCTGCGATAGCAATGGCTGATATCTTAGTGGGTGTCTGCGATAGCCATGACTGATATCTTAGTGGGTGTCTGCGATAGCCATGACTGATATCTTAGTGGGTGTCTGCGATAACCATGACTGATATCTTAGTGGGTGTCTGCGATAGCCATGGCTGATATCTTAGTGGGTGTCTGCTAAAGCCATGGTTGATATCTTAGGGGTGTCTGCGATAGCCATGGTTGATATCTTAGTGGGTGTCTGCGATAGCAATGGCATGATATCTTAGTGGGTGTATGTGCTGGCCAGGATTCATATCTTAGTGTGTGTCTGTGCTGGCCATGGTTCATATCTTAGTGTATATCCGTGCTAGCCATGGCTCATATCTTGATGGGTGGCTGTGCTGGCCAGGGTTCATATCTTAGTGTGTGTCTGTGCTGGCCATGGTTCATATCTTAGTGTATATCCGTGCTAGCCATGGCTCATATCTTGATGGGTGGCTGTGCTGGCCAGGGTTCCTATCTTAGTGTGTGTCTGTGCTGGCCATGGTTCATGTTTTAGTGTATATCCGTGCTAGCCATGGCTCATATCTTGATAGATGTCTGTGCTGGCCAGGGTTCATATCTTAGTGTGTTCTGTGCTGGCCATGGTTCATATCTTAGTGAATTTCCGTGCTAGCCATGGCTCATATCTTAATGTGTTTCTTCTGTGCTAGACACGGTTCATATCTTGGTGTGTTTCCGTGAAGCCATGGCTCATATCTTAATGGTTTCTGTGCTAGTTTTGGCTCATATCTTGGTGTGTTTTTTGTGCTAGCCATGACACATATCTTAGCTTGTGTGTGTCATGTGTGTGTGTGTGTGTGTTGTGTGTGCTAGCCATGGCTCATTTCTTGGGTGTGTCATGTAGTCATATCTCATATCTTGGTGTGTCCGTGTTAATCATGTCTCATATCTTTATGTGTGTCTGTGTTTAGTAATATCTCATATCTTAGTTTGTATCTGTGTTAGTCATGTGTCATATCCTTGTGTATGCATGGCTATGTTAGTCACATCTCATATCTTTGTGTGTGCATGTCTATGTTAGTCATATCTCATATCGTTGTGTGCATGTCTATGTTAGGCATGTGTCATATCTTTGTGTGTGCATGTCTATGTCAGTCATATCTCATATCTTTTTGTGCATGTCTATGTTTGTTAAGTGCCATATCTTTGTGTGTGCTTATCTATGTTACTCATATCTCATATCTTTGTGTGCATGTCTATGTTAGTCATGTGTCATATCTTTGTGTGTGCATATCTATGTTAGTAATATCTCATATCTTTTTGTGTGCATGTCTATGTTAGTCATGTGTCATATCTTTGCGTGTTTGTCTGTGTTAGTCATATCTCATATCTTGATGTGTGTCAGTGTTAGTCATGCCTCGTTTCGCTGTGTGCATGTCTGTGTTAGTCACATCTCATATCTTTGTGTGTGCATGTCTGTGTTAGTCACCTCTAGTGACTCGGGCAGATGGTGCTCGGAAAACCTGGGAGAGCCGACCATCTAAGGGCAGAATCCCCATACAGAAAAGACAATCTGCTGCCTTGCAGGAAGATTGGGGAGAATCAAGGCTAAGGAACGCAAATCTGAATAAAATGCTGGCTGAAATCGGATGGACTGGGCCACTGACGCAGAACACAATGCAACGTTTTTACGGGTGTTCAATCAGAGTGGATATCTGGCAGACTCTAATTGTGATGTTCTGTCTGTGTGGGCGATCAACACACTTAACCTGACAGCTGACTTCATGTGAGAGTCTGGGATCTGACTCTGATTGAGTCCTGATCGCAGAGCGAGAGAGAGAGAGAGAGAGATAGAGAGAGAGAGAGAGAGAGAGAAATACAAGCTTCTTCTACAATAAGTGATTACAACAAGCCGTAGCTTAGAAAAGAAGAGCTTTTGTGATTAACGTTGAATGTTGCACCTATGAAACTATCAAATTTGCCAATATTTGTTTTTTTTCGATACAAGCACTGACTTTTATAGTTTATGGTAATGGTTAGTCGAAGGCCCCGGTATCACTGCAAACGAAATAAAATCCGTGATTGCTCAACCACCCGTGCCAGTGGAATCATCCGAATTAAAAGTCATATCATTGAAGGATAAAAAAAACCCAGAAAGGCAGCTGCAGACACCAATCATAGAAAAACATACGGCCAAGCGGCACGAAAGTGAATGCAGCTGAACTATCCGTCGTTATACGATATCATCATTCATCGTAAGCAATCGGAATATCGAAACATGATCTGGATGAAAAACACAGCTCTTGGTGTGCACAGAGCACTAACTCAGTAGCTCCGGTTTTTTGGAGACAAAACAACAAATTGTACCACAACAAAGTGGCTTTCGTCAGCACAGATCAACTGAAGACCTGGTCACCTACATCGCACAGGAAATAGAGGATGCTCTACAAGAAAAGAAACACACACTGGCCGTGTGGATCGACATAGAGAGGCTTTTGATAGAGTATGGCGAGAAGGTTTAAAGAACAAGCTTTTTAGACTTGGCATCCAGGGTCGTTTATTCAATTGTGTCTCTCAATACCTTCAGGATAGAACGGCCAGAGTACAAGTTCAAGGTCAACTAACTAAGAAGGTCACAGCCGAACAAGGTGTCCCGCAAGGCGGAGTCTTGTCCCCAACACTCTTTTTAATCGTAATGGACATTCCACCCAGAATACACTCAGCATTATACGCAGGTGATCTGGCGTTATGGGCTCGCGAGGAAAGTATGTCGGTGGCTGGATCCAGGATGCCCTAGGCGAACTTGAAAAATGGACGAAGACCTGGTTCTTACAATTAACGAAACAAAAACTACACATACAATTTTCAGCCTATCAAGAAACACACTCTCTGCAAACTTGAAGATAAAAGACCATACACTATCTATTGACCAAAACCCAACATATCTTTCCGTCACCATGAATCACAGAATGACATGGAAAATCAGATAGACAGAGCAAGGAAAAAAGCCAGAAAACGAACAAATATTATAAAGAAATTGGCAGGAACGGACCTGGGGGGCAGACAGCAATATTTGAAAAGACTATACGTAGGAAGAGTCAGACCAGTTCTAGAGTATGGAGTCCCATCCAGGGCTATGGCTTCCAAATCACCTTAGCAAAATTAACAGCACACAGAACCAAGCTGCTCGTATCATCACTGGGGCTATGAAATCTACACCTATCAAGACTCTAGAAACAGTAACAGCTTACAACCCTTAGATGACAGAAGGGTCACTAAAATATTGCAAGAAGCTGAGAAATATAGAAGGCTCCTTAGCCACCCCATGCACCAAAGAATAACTGGTTCCGGAATTGTACGACTAAAGAGGAGCAACTTCGCTGCAATCGCCAATGGACTAATCAGGGCGAGATCACCAGTAGTAGTAGACCAGGAAGGTTAACACCTATGACGTAACAAAGACAAATAGTAAGGAGGAAGGAGGAAAGATTTCCTCCTTCAAGTACAAGAGTATATAGTAGGATACCACCACTTCCCATGGTGGAAGGTGGTGGAAGGTGGTGGTGGACTTCTGTTATGATATATATGTATATATGAATAGGGGTTGTATAGTGCATGAAGGGGTGGGTGGTTGAGGGAATAATTACTGAGTCATGTATTGGACATCAGTTTTTCCCGCCAAAGTGACTTCCAATAGGAGCTAGTGTGTGTGTGTTGTCCGGCTATAGATCACGCCCACTCCGGAAGTGAAACTACCATATTAGGGAGTAGTGATACGTTAGTTATTTCATAGTTATGGTGAGCATTTATACATATAATAGTAATAAGTTAATAGTTATTATATCTACGTGGACGTAAATGGGCCCCGTATTTAAGATATGGACCATAAGTAGGTATACATATACATACATATATTGGCAAATCTTGCTGGCGGTATTAACGAACAGTCATTTTCTCCTACCGTGGCAGCTCAATATCTCCCACCGTTGCCGCTCTCGCGTGAGTTTATTGATTATTGTCTCCAGCGAGCGCGAAACGCAACAGGTTATGTAAAAAAAGGCGCGTACACGATTTAATATATTCATTCGACTTGCGTCGGTCACTCAGTCAACCACAGTGTTAACACGGCTAGATAGGTTCCATATCTGTAAAGTATTAACAGATCCCATGAACACTCTCAAAGTCTCTATTTAGCGAGTTGAGCCTGGAGAATACTCGCCCACATCTAGGACAATTGCATTAATTACCAGCCAGCGTGTTCCTTTAGGCTACCTCTCCAAAAGAGAGAGAGAGAAATATATATATATATAAACTAATTTGCTAGAATAATTCAAACCAATACGCTAATTGGGAAGAGCGCTATGGATGTTAGTGAGCAGAGTATTTTACAAAAATCCACCGCAAGGTTAGCATGTCTTATCATATTCTCTCTCCAGCGCTTTATTATTTTTTTTTAGGATATTAAGATAGTCTAACGTTTGAAAATTTAAATTACTTTAGGTGACGTTTGCCGACGAGTGTGACAGTCCATCATTTGGATGATCTTACAGAGGATAGACGCTCAACGTGGATGCAGGTTGCCTGTGACAGGCACAGATTTGCGAGAAGAATAGCAACAACGGCATTAGTTATAGAGCCTATTCTTCAACAAAACTTCAAAACCAGGATAAATAGCGTCGCTTCCAAAAATCGAGAAGGAAACAAGCGCCATAATTAGAGATGTAATAAGTAAAACGAACAAAAAAAACCGTAACTTCTAAAACTATCAAACGTGCGATAAACCTAATACCAACAAGTCCATGCTGCAATTGACAAACTACCAGTCATACACAACGCGTTTTTTAAAATAATTTTTTCACCTAGCGAAAAACCTACGATCCTCCCTTTACGATTCTGTCGTGAACGCTAGACTCGCGATATAACAGTTTGCAACCGATGCCTCCAAATACACATCGTAGAAAAACTACAACATGGATATTCTCACAGGGCGGATTTCTATTAAAATGTTTGCAAAACATATATATTAAAATATAAATTTAAAATGTTGGTTTTTCTAAAGAAAAGAACGTCTGTTTTTTTTGTGTGTGTTATACATTATTCTTATCAGGTTAATAAACTTTGTGGGAATCCATAGTGACTCACCAACTGCCAAACCATTCCTCTGTCTAAACTAGCAAATACCGTTTCGTAATCTTTGTTCAATTGTTATACGTAGAGTAGTTATGTGATCAGCACATGAGCTGTTCTTCCTAAAAATACGTGTGCGTCTCTCAAATGTTTCTCTGTGACCTTTTTTTAGTCTCTCCAGAATAAATCTACTTAATTTTTGTATTCATCCTGGCACTGATAGCAGCATAATGCCCATATAATATGTACACCCCTGTAAACTTCCTTTCTAATGGTAGTTGATCATATAACCTTCTTCGTCTCCCAAATGTTATCTAATAGAGTATGTAACATCATGGTAGAGGTGTTAATACTCCGAAGGAATTTCATCTGGCCCTATGGCTTTACCATTTTTAAATAACTTCTACTGGTAGTATATCTTGAGGATTATTTGAGCCGGGTCTGTTCCAAAAGTTCTTCAAAGTGCTATTTCCATCTCTCTAGGTGTTCCCTTATAGTACTAGGCAGATTTCCTGTCTTATCTCTAATAAAAGACAGCAATCTGTTTGCATTTTCCACACAATTTTCTGTGTACGGTTGTACAGTGCTTTATAATTCCTTTATTTGCTGCTTCCTCTGCCTCTTTAGCTAGATCATCTATATATTTCCGCTGGCCACTTTTACTCTCTCCAGAACGATTCTGCGTAATATATTTCTTGGCACTGATAAACGGCTACCATGGAGCGTCATTCCGCTCTGTCTCTTGCTTTAATGGTGCACGCTGTCATAGGCTGACGTGTTTATCTTTTGATGTTACTCGTCCATGTTAGTCGTGGTCTGCCTCTCCCGCTTTTACTTAGTATTTTCCCCTCCAGGATTACTTTTAGTAGACTGTTGTATCTTTTAACATGGCCCAAAAACCGCATTTGTCTTGTTTGAATTGTGCTTAGTAGTTCCTTTTCGTTGTTAGTTGTTTAAGACTTCATCGGTGTTTTCTTTTCCTTCCATCCAATTCTACCTATTCTTCTATATACCACATATCAAAGGCTTCAGTTGTCTGTTCAGTTTCTTGTCTAAACGTCCCTGTTTATGCACCATTTAGGAATGTTGAGAAGACAACATTTTGCTATTCTTAGTTTTAGCCCTGATCTTATTTGCTTTGATGTTAGTATATTTTTCATGGCATTAACGTTATTTTTCACCATTCATATTCTTTTGCTTTTTCAATTTTACATTTTCATTTACTGGTTATAGTATGTACAAGGTAGTTGTAGCTCTGAACTATCTCCAAGTCTTTTCCGTCAATTTTGATATCCACTTGCTGGTTTTGAATATTTTCTTTGTTAATTGTCATAGTTTTACTTTCTTTTGATATTCATATTTAATCCATATTTATTTATTTTTTTTGCTTGTCATGTTTAATTCATTAAGTAATGTTGTAGATCTTATGATTTTCTGGTACTAATACAGTATCATCAGCATATTTTAGGTTAATGATCATCTCTCCATTAATGTTTAGGTATGGCATTTATGTGATGTTTTAAGGATTTCTCGGTGTATATACTGCACAAGCATGGTGATAGGATGCATCCATGTTTTACTCCTCTTTTTATAAAATAGGTATCGAGTTCTCTTTGTTATATTTTATTATCGTGTTTGCCGCAGTATAAATTATTTATCTCAGTCATCCTTTAAAAACTGGGAACTATGATATGGTGATACGAGGGATCAACAACAATATATTTTTCTGACACCGTAATCTCTGATAAACTCACAGACAGCGTTACGAGTGACGTCGATAATTTTTTTGTTTGGAAAAGTTGAGATAGTTTAACAGCTGTTGAACGGGCTCTGTTCAATATTGGATATTCAGATGAGACCAAAAGCAAAGCAGAATCCATAATTACCGAGTTAGGCGAAACACTGGGATGTGCTGTTGGTGACAAATGTGAAAAAGATGATGGTGTTATTGTCGAAACACCATGATGGTTGAGTGAACATGTTGTTGACATGTCAGATACGGTTGTCGTTAATGTTGCTGACAACAACCATTTTTTTATTTGGTGATGAGTATGTGAAAATCGTGATGTCATTTGTATCTTACATGTGTTGAAGCGAAGAGATTTCCATCTTGCAGATACACCTGCAAATGATCGCCTTTCCAGCAAAGTTCCTACACAAGGGAGAAGGCTGATGGGTCTGTAATTCTTGGAGATCAATTTTATTTGTGACTTTTCAGAGTCAAGGTATGGTATGTAGAGATCTCCTCCCACACAGATGATGCTTGTCCTAAGTGTCAAATATTGTTAACGATCCTGAAAAACCAGTCATCGAGGTGGCATTGTCGGCAGGTTTGAAGAAATTAATGTCGAACTCTGATATTGACAAATACATATCTCTCCCCAATTATCAGTATAGATCTGTCTGACATCATATGGAAGAATATCTAAAGCAGCATCGTCAACTGTTAGTTTCCTTCTTTTCGCAGAACACCCAGTTTCCACTCGATGTGATAGCTCGTTTGTGTGACACTGATGAAGAAGTAGAAGGAGACTGTATGGGAACGATGAATACTGCTGTAGTTCGTATGTAAATTGTCGCTACTATTAAACGACGAACTGTAAAGAGGCCGTATGGGTGAGTGGTAGCGATACAGGTAGTGATATTGCATTTTGGTTTTCTAGATGTTTTTTTTCCTTCAGATTGGTGAGGTGCATTTGCACACGAAATATCACCAATAGTTTTGTTTTCACTAGCAGAAAATCACCATAGACTTTTTTCTCCCACAGATCCTCATTCTTATCTTATATCCGAACTTATCTTGGAACTAGTTTCCTGACGTATTTGTGACACAGGTGACTTCCTACCGCTGAGAGTTATTTTCACGAAGCATCGTTTAAGAGCTGTTGAACGGGGCTCTTTTCAATATTGGATATTCAGATGAGTCCAGAATCAAGGCTGAATCCATAATGACTGAGCTACTCGAAACACTGAGATGTGCTGTTGGTGACACATGTGAAAAAAGATGATGGCGTTGTTGTCGAAACATCATGATGGCTGAGTGAACATGTTGTTGACATGACAGATACTGTTGTCGTTATTGATTCTGACAAAACAGTTTGTTTTCGGTGATGAGCATGTGAAAGGTTGTATCTCCCTATCAACCGACAACATGGTAAAAACTTGTAGTCGGTGGCTCTGGTGTACGACTCGTTACGACAGAGGTTGACACACTCACAGAGTTTGTAGTGTCAACATAAGAACATACCAGATTTGTCGACGCATCAGAGATGTAGGATCAGCACAGTTGACATGTTCATGTGCCTCAACTCACTCTCAATGTAATGTCTCTGCTCTACATGTATTATCGGTGTTCTTGTAGTCGACACTGTCGTGGTGTGATCGTTCAAGATGTCATAGATGTCGACACACTAGGCTGTAATGTCGGTGATATATGTGATGGTATGGTGTCGGGAGAACACAATTTGTAATGTCAACACCCCACATTCTCTCTTATTAACAACTAGTCGAGTCACCTTTCATGATAAGCGTGGTCGGTGACGCACACATTTTATGTTGTTTTAATGGTGTCGAGCAAAATTTAATATCAAAATATATAAAAAATGTTCAATTTTTTTTTAAATGTTGATGTAGTTGTAGTCTTGCGCGCATCAGAATAACGAGATCCCCATCACTGAGACCGGTGTCGACACGCTCTCTGTTTTGTGTGAGATATATCAACTGAACGTATGTTTTGTTTCTACCTAGCTGTGTTCGAGTAAGTTGGTTTTTGTGTACCAGATCAACCTTTTATTCATCATCTTCCACAACAACATTCCTACATAAGGGAGCAGGCAGATGGGTCTGTAATTCTCGGAGATAATTTTTCTTGTGTGTGACTTTTCTGAGTCAAGGTATGGTATGCAGAGATCTCCTCCCAAGCAGATGATACGTGTCCTAAGTGTCAAATATTGTTAACGATCATGAAAAACAGTCATCGAGGTGGCATTTTCGACAGGCTTGAAGAAATCAATGTCGAACTTTGACATTGACAAATACCTGAACATTGTCCTTCACCCTCATTGTAATGTTTAAGTAAGATTTCCTGGAATGAAATTCGACATCTAGGTGATCAGCGCGTCAAACATATCATAGGCTGTGATTGAGCTCGATGTTTTACATCCCCTTTGACTGGAGGATGATGAGCCTGTAAATCACGGAATCGCGAAACACGGGTGAGTCGAAAAAAAAAAAAAAAAACACGAGCCATATTACGACCACCAACCAATTGGCAACATGTCAACCGACATTCCAACAAAACTAGCATCTGTCATTTTTCCCGTTACAAACCGAATGTCTAGTGACGTATCGCAAACATATATTTACAACACCGCTAGTCCAGCGTCATTACCGAACAACAAGTGTCCTTCAACCAAGAAAAATTCTCATTTGACCATGTTGATGTCACATGAAACCACCACACGACGACTGCGACATCAACATGATCAAATGAGAAATTTTTCTTGGTTGAAGGACACTTGTTGTTCGGTAATGACGCTGGACTAGCGGTGTTGTAAATATATGTTTGCGATACGTCACCAGACATTCGGTTGTAACGGGAAAAATGACAGATGCTAGTTTTGTTGGAATGTCGGTTGACATGTTGCCAATTGGTTGGTGGTCGTAATATGGCTCGTGTTTTTTTTTTTTTTTTTTCGACTCACCCGTGTTTCGCGGGTCATCGCGATAGTTCTGAATTAACTTGTGGAAGTTTGAAAGTGTGTTCACAATATCTTTGATCGGAGAGACACAAATTTGAAAAGGTCTTTGTCTGGTTCACCAGTGCTCGATTCTCACTCAATTGCTCAAGTCTTTTGAACAATTGGGTAAGTTCAGTCTACTGATCGTGTACATACATCGTGTCCACTATCTCTATCTTCGTAGCAGAATAAAAAGCGCCAGTTTTGGGTAGTATGCTATCTATACCTTAGTTGATTCACGTGTTATTTTTAAAAGTGAAGATGTTGAAAAGTAGCGGGTTCATGTCAAATCATTCGACATATGTCACCCTCAGACCACTGACTAGATCGATTTTACCACAGATTCTCATGTCTTGTTTGTATACGGCGTTCATACCTACTTGCTTCCCTCTTATTTTTCACAAAATCGCCTGTCAGAGTCAAGTATACATGAGGTGGTGGTGACATCGCTGGTCAGCAGACAACCAAATGAAAAATCGCTTAGAGGCCGCATATGTGGCCTTTCTCAGAAGGATTTGAGCGTTCCCTGAATGTTTGAAAACAGTCCAACACAAAAAGAGAGCTCTTAATCAACAGTCGAAAGTAACAATCGATGTTTTACAGGCACATCATGAAAAAAAAGGAAAGTTCGAATACTTGGTTACAAGTGGTAAAATAAAAAAGAATGAAAGATCGTGTTCGATAAAGAGAGAAGATGGAAAACACTCAACAACTGAACTGATAAGTTGCAGTGTGGACAGACAAATGTGGTCGGGTATGATGATTGTCTACGTCCGTTGATGTGGTACATGCTAATCATGGTCTTATAACAATATTCCTCACACCTCGAGGATTCCGTCATCATGTCTTTTTTCAGGCTCGTTAACCGAATTTGACACTCAAGACATGAATTATCTACCTGGAAGGAGATCTCTACATACCATACCTAGACCGTTCGATGACAACACGGCTTCCGTGATTTACAGGCTCATCATCCTCCAGTCAAAGGGGATGTAAAACATCGAGCTCAATCACAGCCTATGATATGTTTGACGCGCTGATCACCTAGATGTCGAATTTCATTCCAGGAAATCTTACTTAAACATTACAATGAGGGTGAAGGACAATGTTCAGGTATTTGTCAATGTCAAAGTTCGACATTGATTTCTTCAAGCCTGTCGAAAATGCCACCTCGATGACTGGTTTTTCATGATCGTTAACAATATTTGACACTTAGGACACGTATCATCTGCTTGGGAGGAGATCTCTGCATACCATACCTTGACTCAGAAAAGTCACACACAAGAAAAATTATCTCCGAGAATTACAGACCCATCTGCCTGCTCCCTTATGTAGGAATGTTGTTGTGGAAGATGATGAATAAAAGGTTGATCTGGTACACAAAAACCAACTTACTCGAACACAGCTAGGGTAGAAACAAAACATACGTTCAGTTGATATATCTCACACAAAACAGAGAGCGTGTCGACACCGGTCTCAGTGATGGGGATCTCGTTATTCTGATGCGCGCAAGACTACAACTACATCAACATTTAAAAAAAAATTGAACATTTTTTATATATTTTGATATTAAATTTTGCTCGACACCATTAAAACAACATAAAATGTGTGCGTCACCGACCACGCTTATCATGAAAGGTGACTCGACTAGTTGTTAATAAGAGAGAATGTGGGGTGTTGACATTACAAATTGTGTTCTCCCGACACCAATACCATCACATATATCACCGACATTACAGCCTAGTGTGTCGACATCTATGACATCTTGAACGATCACACCACGACAGTGTCGACTACAAGAACACCGATAATACATGTAGAGCAGAGACATTACAATTGAGAGTGAGTTGAGGCACATGAACATGTCAACTGTGCTGATCCTACAATCTCTGATGCGTCGACAAATCTGGGCATGTTCTTATGTTGACACTACAAACTCTGTGAGTGTGTCAACCTCTGTCGTAACGAGTCGTACACCAGAGCCACCGACTACAAGTTTTTACCATGTTGTCGGTTGATAGGGAGATACAACCTTTCACATGCTCATCACCGAAAACAAACTGTTTGTCAGAATCAATAACGACAACAGTATCTGTCATGTCAACAACATGTTCACTCAGCCATCATGATGTTTCGACAACAACGCCATCATCTTTTTTCACATGTGTCACCAACAGCACATCTCAGTGTTTCGAGTAGCTCAGTCATTATGGATTCAGCCTTGATTCTGGACTCATCTGAATATCCAATATTGAAAAGAGCCCCGTTCAACAGCTCTTAAACGATGCTTCGTGAAAATAACTCTCAGCGGTAGGAAGTCACCTGTGTCACAAATACGTCGGGAAATTAGTTCCACGATAAGTTCGGATATAAGATAAGAAATGAGGATCTGTGGGAGAAAAAAGTCTATGGTGATTTTCTGCTAGTGAAAACAAAACTATTGGTGATATTTCGTGTGCAAATGCACCTCACCAATCTGAAGGAAAAAAAACATCTAGAAAACCAAAAATGCAATATCACTACCTGTATCGCTACCACTCACCCATACGGCCTCTTTACAGTTCGTCGTTTAATAGTAGCGACAATTTACATACGAACTACAGCAGTATTCATCGTTCCCCATACAGTCTCCTTCTACTTCTTCATCAGTGTCACACAAAACGAGCTATCACATCGAGTGGAAACTGGGTGTTCTGCGAAAAGAAGGAAACTAACAGTTGACGATGCTGCTTTAGATATTCTTCCATATGATGTCAGACAGATCTATACTGATAATTGGGGAGAGATATGTATTGTCAATATCAGAGTTCGACATTAATTTCTTCAAACCTGCCGACAATGCCACCTCGATGACTGGTTTTTCAGGATCGTTAACAATATTTGACACTTAGGACAAGCATCATCTGTGTGGGAGGAGATCTCTACATACCATACCTTGACTCTGAAAAGTCACAAATAAAATGATCTCCAAGAATTACAGACCCATCAGCCTTCTCCCTTGTGTAGGAACTTTGCTGGAAAGGCGATCATTTGCAGGTGTATCTGCAAGATGGAAATCTCTTCGCTTCAACACATGTAAGATACAAATGACATCACGATTTTCACATACTCATCACCAAATAAAAAAAATGGTTGTTGTCAGCAACATTAACGACAACCGTATCTGACATGTCAACAACATGTTCACTCAACCATCATGGTGTTTCGACAATAACACCATCATCTTTTTCACATTTGTCACCAACAGCACATCCCAGTGTTTCGCCTAGCTCGGTAATTATGGATTCTGCTTTGCTTTTGGTCTCATCTGAATATCCAATATTGAACAGAGCCCGTTCAACAGCTGTTAAACTATCTCAACTTTTCCAAACAAAAAAAAATTATCGACGTCACTCGTAACGCTGTCTGTGAGTTTATCAGAGATTACGGTGTCAGAAAAATATATTGTTGTTGATCCCTCGTATCACCATATCAATAGTTCCCAGTTTTAAAGGATGACTGAGATAAATAATTTATACTGCGGGCAAACAGCGATAATAAAATATAACAAAGAGAACTCGATACCTATTTTATAAAAAGAGGAGTAAAACATGGATGCATCCTATCACCATGCTTGTGCAGTATATACACCGAGAAAATCCTTAAAACATCACATAAATGCCATACCTAAACATTAATGGAGAGATGATCATTAACCTAAAATATGCTGATGATACTGTATTAGTACCAGAAAATCATAAAGATCTACAACATTACTTAATGAATTAAACATGACAAGCAAAAAAAATAAATAAATATGGATTAAATATGAATATCAAAAGAAAGTAAAACTATGACAATTAACAAAGAAAATATTCAAAACCAGCAAGTGGATATCAAAATTGACGGAAAAGACTTGGAGATAGTTCAGAGCTACAACTACCTTGTACATACTATAACCAGTAAATGAAAATGTAAAATTGAAATAAGCAAAAGAATATGAATGGTGAAAAATAACGTTAATGCCATGAAAAATATACTAACATCAAAGCAAATAAGATCAGGGCTAAAACTAAGAATAGCAAAATGTTGTCTTCTCAACATTCCTAAATGGTGCATAAACAGGGACGTTAGACAAGAAAACTGAACAGACAACTGAAACCTTTGATATGTGGTATATAGAAGAATAGGTAGAATTGGATGGAAGGAAAAGAAAACACCGATGAAGTCTTAAAACAACTAACAACGAAAAGAGAACTACTAAGCACAATTCAAACAAGACAAATGCGGTTTTTGGGCCATGTTAAAAGATACAACAGTCTACTAAAAGTAATCCTGGAGGGGAAAATACTAAGTAAAAGCGGGAGAGGCAGACCACGACTAACATGGACGAGTAACATCAAAAGATAAACACGTCAGCCTATGACAGCGTGCACCATTAAAGCAAGAGACAGAGCGGAATGACGCTCCATGGTAGCCGTTATCAGTGCCAAGAAATATATTACGCAGAATCGTTCTGGAGAGAGTAAAAGTGGCCAGCGGAAATATATAGATGATCTAGCTAAAGAGGCAGAGGAAGCAGCAAATAAAAGGAATTATAAAGCACTGTACAACCGTACACAGAAAATTGTGTGGAAAATGCAAACAGATTGCTGTCTTTATTAGAGATAAGACAGGAAATCTGCCTAGTACTATAAGGGAACACCTAGAGAGATGGAAATAGCACTTTGAAGAACTTTTGGAACAGACCCGGCTCAAATAATCCTCAAGATATACTACCAGTAGAAGTTATTTAAAAAATGGTAAAGCCATAGGGCCAGATGAAATTCCTTCGGAGTATTAACACCTCTACCATGATGTTACATACTCTATTAGATAACATTTGGGAGACGGAAGAAGGTTATATGATCAACTACCATTAGAAAGGAAGTTTACAGGGGTGTACATATTATATGGGCATTATGCTGCTATCAGTGCCAGGATGAATACAAAAAATTAAGTAGATTTATTCTGGAGAGACTAAAAAAAGGTCACAGAGAAACATTTGAGAGACGCACACGTATTTTTTAGGAAGAACAGCTCATGTGCTGATCACATAACTACTCTACGTATAACAATTGAACAAAGATTACGAAACGGTATTTGCTAGTTTAGACAGAGGAATGGTTTGGCAGTTGGTGAGTCACTATGGATTCCCACAAAGTTTATTAACCTGATAAGAATAATGTATAACACACACAAAAAAACAGACGTTCTTTTCTTTAGAAAAACCAACATTTTAAATTTATATTTTAATATATATGTTTTGCAAACATTTTAATAGAAATCCGCCCTGTGAGAATATCCATGTTGTAGTTTTTCTACGATGTGTAGTTGGAGGCATCGGTTGCAAACTGTTATATCGCGAGTCTAGCGTTCACGACAGAATCGTAAAGGGAGGATCGTAGGTTTTTCGCTAGGTGAAAAAATTTTTTAAAAAACGCGTTGTGTATGACTGGTAGTTTGTCAATTGCAGCATGGACTTGTTGGGTATTAGGTTTATCGCACGTTTGATAGTTTTAGAAGTTACGGTTTTTTGTTCGTTTTACTTATTACATCTCTAATTATGGCGCTTGTTTCCTTCTCGATTTTGGAAGCGACGCTATTTATCCTGGTTTTGAAGTTTTGTTGAAGAATAGGCTCTATAACTAATGCCGTTGTTGCTATTCTTCTCGCAAATCTGTGCCTGTCACAGGCAACCTGCATCCACGTTGAGCGTCTATCCTCTGTAAGATCATCCAAATGATGGACTGTCACCAACTCGTCGGCAAACGTCACCTAAAGTAATTTGAAATTTTCAAACGTTAGACTATCTTAATATCCTAAAAAAAAAAAAATAAGCGCTGGAGAGAGAATATGATAAGACATGCTAACCTTGCGGTTGGATTTTTGTAAAATACTCTGCTCACTAACATCCATAGCGCTCTTCCCAATTAGCGTATTGGTTTGAATTATTCTAGCAAATTAGTTTATATATATATATTTCTCTCTCTCTCTTTTGGAGAGGTAGCCTAAAGGAACACGCTGGCTGGTAATTAATGCAATTGTCCTAGATGTGGGCGAGTATTCTCCAGGCTCAACTCGCTAAATAGAGACTTTGAGAGTGTTCATGGGATCTGTTAATACTTTACAGATATGGAACCTATCTAGCCGTGTTAACACTGTGGTTGACTGAGTGACCGACGCAAGTCGAATGAATATATTAAATCGTGTACGCGCCTTTTTTTACATAACCTGTTGCGTTTCGCGCTCGCTGGAGACAATAATCAATAAACTCACGCGAGAGCGGCAACGGTGGGAGATATTGAGCTGCCACGGTAGGAGAAAATGACTGTTCGTTAATACCGCCAGCAAGATTTGCCAATATATGTATGTATATGTATACCTACTTATGGTCCATATCTTAAATACGGGGCCCATTTACGTCCACGTAGATATAATAACTATTAACTTATTACTATTATATGTATAAATGCTCACCATAACTATGAAATAACTAACGTATCACTACTCCCTAATATGGTAGTTTCACTTCCGGAGTGGGCGTGATCTATAGCCGGACAACACACACACACTAGCTCCTATTGGAAGTCACTTTGGCGGGAAAAACTGATGTCCAATACATGACTCAGTAATTATTCCCTCAACCACCCACCCCTTCATGCACTATACAACCCCTATTCATATATACATATATATCATAACAGAAGTCCACCACCACCTTCCACCACCTTCCACCATGGGAAAGTGGTGGTATCCTACTATATAACTCTTGTACTTGAAGGAGGAAATCTTTCCTCCTTCCTCCTTACTATTTGTCTTTGTTACGTCATAGGTGTGTAACCTTCCTGGTCTACTACTATCACCAAGTCAATAGCTACTGGAAAATTCTCAAACAAATTTAAAGCAGAAACTGACGCCATCAGAGATGCTGCAACACTGGCTACTCAATACAAAAATAACATGCACAATAAATTGGTGATTCTGACTGATGCAGTCAGTACTTTCAGCTCTCAAAAGCCCCAAGAACAATGAAGTAGATGACTTGAGAACAACCCTAGACCAACTATGCAATAACTTCCAGAGGGTAGTCATTCAGTATATACCATAACACTGTAATATATACAGAAATGAACGCGCAGACAAACTAGCTAAAGAGAGAGGGAGATTACCACAAGAGAAACATCCGCTCAGGTATGATGAAGCCAAATCCATCCTCAAGGGTCAGTTCCATGAAAATGGAAAAGAGAACACCCAAAGCATAACGAGAGGGACGGATACCATCAACTATCAAGGAGGGATCAAGTCATCATACTTCGCCTACGCACTAGCCACAATAGAATGAGAAATCACATGTTCACCAAATTCAAAATAGGTACAACCAGCCAATGCCACTGTACACTGGACAATATGACGACAAAACATGTTCTAAAGGATTGCCCCCGTACACAAACCTGAGAAGAGCAATGTGGTCCACACCTACCTCCCTGGAAGAAAAACTATATGGGGCAAATCGATTCGCTTAAACAGACAGCTGACTTCATGAGAGAGTCTGGAATCCTACTCTGATTGAGTCTTGATCGCAGAGAGAGAGAGAGAGAGAGAGAGAGAGAGAGAGAGAGAGAGAAGCTCCGATTTTAAACCGGAACTGGAATATGGAGGAAACTGTAACAAGTATTATTTTTCAGACGGAGCCTCATTGGTTCATGCCGCCATATTGACCGGAAGTTCTTTTTTAAAGTATAATTGATACACAAATATTGACTTTAGCTGGAAATGCTATGTTTTCTTTGTGGTGTCACAAACTGGACAACTGGAGGTCATAATATAAATAATCTAAGATATGCTGATGATACAGTCTTAATCGCTAAGAGTGAAAATGAGCTACAAGAAATTTTGGACATTATAGTGAAAGAAAGCAAAAACAAAGGACTCAGCCTTATAGCAAAAGACAGAGGTAATGGTAACAACAAAGAAAAAGAGATCACCTCAGGGCAAAATAAAGAGAAGTGGAACAATATTAAAACAGGTAAAGGAATTTAAATATTTGGGAACTTTGTTAACTTCACACGGAAGATGTATAAAAGAGGTGAGATGCAGAATAGCTCAGGCAAAAGCAGCCTTCCAAAAAATGAGGAAGATACTATGCAATCCATTTTTGACAATCAAAACAAGAAAAATAGTTCTTAAATGTTACGTAGAGCCAGTCTTAACATATGGATGCGAATCATGGACAATAGGACAACAGACAAGAAAATCACTGGAGTCTGTAGAAATGTGGTTGTACAGAAGAATGTTGAGAATACCATGGACAGCTAAGAAGAGTAATGAAGGTGTTCTGAGAGAGGTCAAAGCAAAAAGAGAGCTAATTTCCAATATTAGGAAGAAATAATCATCATTTTTTGACCATGTAATGAGAAGAGAACAACTGGAATATATTGTAACAACTGGGAAAGTTGAGGGACGAAGAGATAGAGGGAAGCAAAGAGAAAAAATAACAGACAGCTTTCGAGAATGGGATGGCAGAAGGTCAACAACAGAAATGATAAATAGCTGCCAAGATCGAAAGTTGTGGAGAGACATGACCACCTACGCCAGTAGGCCGGTACTTGATGATGATGATGTCATATACAGAAACCACTTCCATAAAGTATCAATTTTAAAAATGAGAGGAATGTACCTGGCTCAGGACTTAATAATTCACAAACGCTGCATTTTCAAGATTGGAACTAAAATGTCACTTTTAGATGAAAACAAGGAGCTGTGTCTCCTGAGGACTTTCTTTTCTGTATTGCTATTCAGTAACCCATTTACGAAAAGGGGATTAAAAAAAAAATTCATCATCTTTATTCAGAGCCAGTTTTAGAGTATGAAAGTGAATTATGGACAATCAAAACAATAGAAAAGAAAATTGTTGTAAAGGACTAAAATGTGGTTTTACATGGGAATTGTGAAAATGCCACGCACAGTTAAAAATAGCAACAAGAAATTTCTGAAAGATACAAAAGCAATTAAAAGCATCAATTATTAACCACACGACGAAAGAATCATTATTCTTTGGTCAAGCAAAGAGAAGGAATAATTGAAATATATTGTGAAAAGAAAAAGATGAGAAAAAAAAGCTAGAGGGAAAGAGAGAAAAAGTATCGTTTTTAAATAGATGGTTTGAAATGGAGTCATGGAAAAATAATCAACTACTGTAGAGATAGTACATTTTGAAGAGCCATGACTTCCTTAGTTAACAGGCATGGAACTAGATGGTGATGATTTCCGAACCGTCAGGGTGGTTTGAGTGGCATTGACAAACGCGACGAGTTTACATTCCTCTCTGTTACAACGCGACGAGTTTACATTCCTCTCTGTTACAACGCGACGAGTTTACATTCCTCTCTGTTACAACGCGACGAGTTTACATTCCTCTCTGTTACAACGCGACGAGTTTACATTCCTCTCTGTTACAACGCGACGAGTTTACATTCCTCTCTGTTACAACGCGACGAGTTTACATTCTTCTCTGTATAATAGTTCCTCATCCTGAGCCGACGAAGTGAAAGCCTGTCCACTCTTTGATGTTATCTTCCCATCTCTTTTTCTGTCGTCCAGGTTTCGTTCACTCATTCACTTGCCCACAATATTGTTATTGCCGTGTTGGGTAAATCGGACATAATGCCATCCCATTACCACAATGATGAAAGTGCAGGATAAATATATAAAACGCTGAAGCCCACTGAGAGTACAACATGCCGTTTTCTTGAATTCCTACGGGAGAGAACAAAGAGGAAAGCCAAAAAAAAAAAAAAAAAAAAAAAAAAAAAAAAAAAGTAATGAAAATTAAGAAGATATAGAATGATCTTGACAAAAAAGAAAAAAAGAAACAAAGAAAGAAAGCGTACAAGAAGTTTACTAAAGATCCGTGCTCCATATGTTGTTGATAGGATGGAAGAAGGAAGAAATCGATGAGCTCCATAAGTAGTTGAAAAGAGGAAGAAGGAAAAAAGTAAACGATGCCAACAAAGCTAAAGAAGTAAAAAGTAAAGTACCCCCGTCACGCCAAGTGGCGTTTAGGGAATATGGTGTTAGTGGCCCTATATTTTACAGTCCTTCGGCACATGATTTTTGGGGTAATGTGGTCGGTATTACGTCCGTGCCGCTTCATTTTCCCAGAAAAAAATCCGGTACCCATTAAAGGCTTGGTGAATCGGAAGCCGTAGGTTGGGATCGAACCCTACCTCTTGTCCTTTGTAGTCCAGTTTACTAACAACTGAGCTGTCGCGGCTCACAACAAAGGTCAAGACAGACAAATATTTCATGATACTCTGGAAAACAGGACCCTCCGATAAACCCTCGTGTCATCCTCAATGTTAGCACTGACTAAACCTCGCTTCTAGCGACACATGCAGGTAAAATGTTAAAATGACTGGGGGATTTAAAGTAAATTGATCGCCAACACAAAGCAAGAAGCTGAGACAGCGCCCCTACCCCCGCCCCTTTCCACCCCACACACCCCCACACACACATTATAAATAAAAATACCCGAACTTCTTCGAAAAGCCAGATTTTTCAGCATTTACAGTGATAATATTCAACGCAAGCTCTTGTTTCAGATATTTTTAATATTTACTTTGTAGCGGCATTATTTTGATTGATTTCATGTCGAAAGTTTGTTCAAGTTTCAGGCGGAGAAAGCAATTTGTTGTTGATTTTATTGATTCGTGTAGAGTCGTCATAGTTCTTAAAGTGGGGAATAGAAAATAGCGGTAATTAACTCTTGTGGTACAGCCAGCCTGTGTGCGTGCAATTACATCTCGGACTGTGTAAAAAAAATAATAATATTATTATTAATAATCGGTTAGACGTTTTGCTGCCGCCATGTCGTGTGTGGTTGCGCTTTTCATTGTCTTTTTGTATTTTGTTCGTGTTTTTGCTGTATATTGTTGTTCTGTGATGTATATGAAAATACAAATCTAGATAAGAGAAAGAGTATCTGGGTCTATGTCCAAGGGGCGGCTACAGCTCGAAAGGTCGATAGATAGACAGACAGACAGACAGACATACAGACAGACAGACAGACAGACAGGCATACATACAGGCAGGCAGGCAGGCAGACAGACAGACAGGCATACATACAGGCAGGCAGGCAGGCAGGCAGGCAGACAGGCATACATACAGACAGGCAGGCAGACAGACAGACAGACAGGCATACATACAGGCAGGCAGGCAGGCAGGCAGGCAGGAAGGCAGGCAGGCAGGCACATAGATAGATTGATAGATAGATAGATAGACAAACAGACAGACAGATAGATAGATAGATAGATAGATAGATAGATATATAGATAGATAGATAGATAGATAGATAGATAGATAGATAGATAGATAGATAGATAGATAGATAGATAGATAGATAGATAGATAGATAGATAGATATGGAAACTGAGTAAAATAGTTTGGTTTTAACTTCTTGAGTGTTGTTATAATATGTGTTGTTGGGTTACATCGCGTGCACTCATTATGTGATATGTATGGGTAAGGTGTGTGTGTTAGGTGTTAAAAGATTGGAAATTATGTTAAGTATAGATGTGTGTGTGTGGGTGATGTTGAACGATGGTGTAGTCAGTGTTCAGTGAAGTAATGAAGGATACTGCAAGAATATTGTGTGTTGTTAAGTCGCGTCGTGTGTTGTGTAACTTTGAGTAACGTTGTGTCTTGTGTTGCGTTGAGTAACGTTGTGTGTTATGTTACGTTGAGTATTGTTAAGTGTGTTGAGTTACGTTGAGTAGAGTTGTGTGTTGTGTGACGTTGAGCAGCCTTGTGTCTTGTCTAACCTTGAGTAGCGTTATGTGTTGTGTTACATTGAGTAACATTGTGTGTGATGTGTGACGTTGAGTAGCATTGTGTGTGTTGTGTGATTAATTTTCAGTAGAGATGTGTGTTGTGTAATGTTGAGTAAAGTTGTATATTGCATGGCGAATAGTAGCGTTGTGTATTGTGAGTAGTAGTGGTGGCTGTAAACCCACTCTAAAAGTGCAGGTGCATGCACCGAAAGACAATAGAATTGCACCGATACTGTACGAAACATGCACTAAAATCCATGCCAAAAAAAAAAAATTTTTTTCGAATTCGCTATTTTTTCGAAATTGATTATTTTTTTGGGGGGTAAAAAAATTATTTTTTTTTTGGGTTCGTCAGTTTGTCGAAACGGTCCACTGCGTCTGAGAGATTAACTCAGGTAAATTGAAAGAGGCTCGGCTTATTATCTTGGTGGTCGTGGTGTGCGTTGGTACGTGACGGCGCGTCGCTCGTAGTGTGCGTGAAAGAGTATTTTAAAAGAGTATATTTGTGAAAGTAAAAATTCAGAATTATTAAAAAAATATGTATTTGTGAAAGTAAAAAACTCAGAATTATTAAAAATAAAAAATAAAAAAAATAGTCTCCCATCAGGATTCGAACACGGGACTGAGTGACAGGCCAGGCCCTTACCACACGGTCCACTTCGTCACTTTGTCGAACGGTCTACTGTATCTGAGAGATTAACTCAGGTAAATTCAAAAGATCGTGGCGTCAAACAGTCCGGCTCAGGATATTTCAGTTAACCAACTCAGGTAAAACCCGATTGAAAAGAAAACGGACTTATGTTAAAAATCATTTTGGTGGCGTACTCACGCATCGGGGTGTGCGTGAAAGAGTATTTTAAAAGAGTATATTGTGAAAGTAAAAAATTCAGAATTATTAAAAAAAATATGTATTTGTGAAAGTAAAAAAAAAACTCAGAATTATTAAAAATAAAAAAATAAAAAAAAGTCTCCCACCAGGATTCGAACACGGGGTCTACTACGTGACAGGAGGCGACATGTAAAAAACAATGCTGACAAGCAATGACGTTGAAGGTTAGTTTGTCGAACGGTCAACTGTGACTGAGAGATTAACTCAGGTAAATTCAAAAGATCGGGCAGAATTATTAAAAATAAAAAAATAAAAAAAAGGTCTCCCACCAGGATTCGAACACGGGGTCTACTACGTGACAGGAGGCGACATGTAAAAAAAAAAATGCTGACAAGCAATGACGTTGAAGGTTAGTTTGTCGAACGGTCAACTGTGTCTGAGAGATTAACTCAGGTAAATTCAAAAGATCGAGGCGTCAAACAGTCGGGCTCAGAATATTTCAGTTAACCAACTCAGGTAAAACCCGATTGAAAAGAAAACGGACTTATGTTAAAAAGAATAAAATATAATGATGAAAAATCAATATTTAAAAAACTTAAAATGAAGGGAAATTTAAAATTATAGGCGATCTCGTAACTGATTGGGTCGCGGATCTCACACTACAGTTTTTAGTGATCATGTGCCACCCTTCATGGCCTATCATCATCATACCACACAAAGTATCAACCAGCGAAATTCTCTCTCTCTCTCTCTCTCTCTCTCTCTCTCTCTGTCTCTCTATCACATTCATGGTAATGGCGGTGGGTATGTGAGGTCGAGGGGCGGATATTAGGCGACAGGAGGCGACATGTAAAAAAATGCTGACAAGCAATGACGTTGAAGGGGTATTGTTAGGAAAAGGAAAATACGACTAGCTCGCGGGCGGGAACGAGTTGGTTGACACAGGTGTGTTATTGTAATATCGCTAACATCATGTGCCAGAGTAGCGGTTCTTGGGGAAAGATTATTGGTCGTGTGTGTTATCGCTACCAACATCATCATGTGTCGTGTAGTAAGGTGTGCTAATATTAAATAGTGACGCTCGCTCTCTCTCATCATGGTAAAGCAAAACAAAATTCTATATTTCACAACTTTATTAATACATCATATATATTACTGTCCGGTTGCTGATAATTTTAACCGTCTGGGTTTCCTACACAACCGCCCTCCATTTTGACAAAACCTTGATCAAAGCTGGAATAGGTAATCGGTGACTTTGCTGAAACATTCCGGGTTCGTGGCAGGGTCGGTGTTTATGACAAAGGCCGCGGTCGCCGTTGGGTCGATGCTTGGCGGTAAGTGGTTTCGTGGAATGACACTAACAAGGGAACAACGTCGAACGAAAATATCCGACATCAAAAGGTTGTAAATCTCCCTCGTGTTCATATTCTTCTTCTTCTTTCTCTCTCAAACGGCGAAGTCTGTTAGAATCTGCCTTGTTTTGGACACCTCGAGCACCGAGTCCAACTCGGCGTAGACGATAACTTGTAGGGGAGTAGTGGTGGGAGCCGCAAACTTGAGTTCTATCGACATGGGTCCGCTTGTGGCTAGCTCAAAATGGGAGCCGGCCAGTAGGCTGGACGAGAGGTCAAAACCAAATAGCCGGATCTGTCGTTCTGATTAACAAGAGTGAGGTCCCTTGGTTAACAAAAAGGGGCGTGTAGTTGATCTGGTTAACAACAGGCGGCGTGTAGTTGAGGTTAGCATAAGCGTTTTCGAGACTGCCTTAACGCCATCTTTAGACAATGGAACTACCCCCTCTGCCTTCATGTCCTATCATCATCATGTGCCACCCTCAACAACATCATCAACCCTTCATGGCCTATCATCATCATCATGTGCCACCCTCAACACCATCATCAACCCTTCATGTCCTATCATCATCACGTGCCACCCTCAACAACAGCATCATCCCTTCATGGCCTATCATCATCATCATGTGCCACCCTCAACACCGTCACCATCCTTCATGTCCTATCATCAGCATCCCTTCATGTCCTAGCATCATCAAGCCACACAAAGTATCAAACCGATTATTAGTGACACATCATCATGTGCCACCCTCAACACCATCATTATCCCTTCAGGTCCTATCATCAAGCCACACAAAGTATCAACCAGCGAAATTCTCTCTCTCTCTGTCTCTCTCACATTCATGGTAAACCAAAACAAAATAGGCTCATACTCAAAAAGTCGACCTCAAAACCATAAAAATCTACTCACATAGTCATACTAGTTAGACACAACGAGCAGGAAGTTATATTCAAGGTCCAAAATGTTGGACCAAATCACTAAGATTTTACCACCATAACACACAAATTTAGGCTCATATTAAAAAAGTCGATCTTAAAACTCTACAAATGTACTCCATACTCATACTAGTTAGACACAACGAACCGATCGTTATTTCTAAAGTCAAAAAAAAAGTTTGGCCAAATCACTAACAATTTACCCACAGAACAAAATAAATATAGACTCATATTCAAAAAGTCGACCTCAAAACCATAAAAATCTACTCCCATACTCATACTAGTTAGACACAACGAACCATCAGCTCGCAAACAACGAACCACAACCCCACGAACCACGGACTTAACGAACCATCAACTCACGAACCACGAACCACGACCCACGAACCACAACCCCACGAACCATGGACTTAACGAATCATCAACTAACGAACCACGAACCACAACCCCACAAACCATGGACTTAACGAACCATCAACTAACGAACCACGAACCACAAACCACGAACCATGGACTTAACAAAGGTAGCGTCGAGGAGAGATATAATTGGCGGTCTCTTGCTCTTCTGTTCGCCTCTGCTGCTGGTATGTTTCCTAGCGCTTCTAATTGTACATCGACCCATCCTTTTTCGTGGTCGACAGTTGGGTCTGGTGTTCTCACAACATTTTGCTGAAGGCTCGTTGTGTTTCTGATCTGTCTGCCCTGTCACCTAGCCAAACTATTTTATCTGTTGTTTCCTTATATATTCTATGATGGGGGCTATTCCTAGCTTTCTTCTCAGTTCTTCATTTCTGAGCTTATCTCTCAGACTGTTTCATGTCATTCGTCTAACACATTTCATCTCTGAGATCACAAAAATTTAGGCACATACTCAAAAAGTCGACATCAAAACCCTAAAAATCTACTCCCACATTCATCTAAAAGTCACACCAAAACCGCACCAGATTTGCAACGTGCAAAAAACATGCACAAGTTTGACACGCGCACCAGTTTGGCACAATGCACCAATAGACATCCCCATACCAAAAATTTACTTTGATAATCACTTTTATGATTGATACGCCCCTTACGAAGGCTGATTGTTACGCCCTTACGAAGGTGCATTGTGCCAAACTGGTGTGTTGTGTTAAATTTGTGTGTTATGGTGGTAAAATCTTAGTGATTTAGTCCAACATTTTGGACCTTGAATATAACTTCCTGCTCGTTGTGTCTAACTAGTATGACTATGTGAGTAGATTTTTATGGTTTTGAGGTCGACTTTTTGAGTATGAGCCTATTTTGTTTTGGTTTACCATGAATGTGAGAGAGACAGAGAGAGAGAGAGAATTTCGCTGGTTGATACTTTGTGTGGCTTGATGATAGGACCTGAAGGGATGATGATGGTGTTGAGGGTGGCACATGATGATGTGTCACTAATAATCGGTTTGATACTTTGTGTGGCTTGATGATGCTAGGACATGAAGGGATGCTGATGATAGGACATGAAGGGATGGTGACGGTGTTGAGGGTGGCACATGATGATGATGATAGGCCATGAAGGGATGATGCTGTTGTTGAGGGTGGCACGTGATGATGATAGGACATGAAGGGTTGATGATGGTGTTGAGGGTGGCACATGATGATGATGATAGGCCATGAAGGGTTGATGATGTTGTTGAGGGTGGCACATGATGATGATAGGACATGAAGGCAGAGGGGGTAGTTCCATTGTCTAAAGATGGCGTTAAGGCAGTCTCGAAAACGCTTATGCTAACCTCAACTACACGCCGCCTGTTGTTAACCAGATCAACTACACGCCCCTTTTTGTTAACCAAGGGGACCTCACTCTTGTTAATCAGACGACAGATCCGGCTATTTGGTTTTGACCTCTCGTCCAGCCTACTGGCCGGCTCCCATTTTGAGCTAGCCACAAGCGGACCCATGTCGATAGAACTCAAGTTTGCGGCTCCCACCACTACTCCCCTACAAGTTATCGTCTACGCCGAGTTGGACTCGGTGCTCGAGGTGTCCAAAACAAGGCAGATTCTAACAGACTTCGCCGTTTGAGAGAGAAAGAAGAAGAAGAATATGAACACGAGGGAGATTTACAACCTTTTGATGTCGGATATTTTCGTTCGACGTTGTTCCCTTGTTAGTGTCATTCCACGAAACCACTTACCGCCAAGCATCGACCCAACGGCGACCGCGGCCTTTGTCATAAACACCGACCCTGCCCACGAACCCGGAATGTTTCAGCAAAGTCACCGATTACCTATTCCAGCTTTGATCAAGGTTTTGTCAAAATGGAGGGCGGTTGTGTAGGAAACCAGACGGTTAAAATTATCAGCAACCGGACAGTAATATATATGATGTATTAATAAGTTGTGAAATATAGAATTTTGTTTTGCTTTACCATGAATGAGAGAGAGCGAGCGTCACTATTTAATATTAGCACACCTTACTACACGACACATGATGATGTTGGTAGCGATAACACACACGACCAATAATCTTTCCCCAAGAACCGCTACTCTGGCACATGATGTTAGCGATATTACAATAACACACCTGTGTCAACCAACTCGTTCCCGCCCGCGAGCTAGTCGTATTTTCCTTTTCTAACAATACCCCTTCAACGTCATTGCTTGTCAGCATTTTTTTACATGTCGCCTCCTGTCGCCTAATATCCGCCCCTCCACCTCACATGCCCACCGCCATTAATATGAATGTGAGAGAGACAGAGAGAGAGAGAGAGAATTTCGCTGTTTGATACTTTGTGTGGTATGATGATTTTAGGCCATGAAGGGTGGCACATGATCACTAAAAACTGTAGTGTGAGATCCGCGACCCAATCAGTTACGAGATCGCCTATAATTTTAAATTTCCCTTCATTTTAAGTTTTTTAAAATATTGATTTTTCATCATTATATTTTATTATTTTTAACATAAGTCCGTTTTCTTTTCAATCGGGGTTTTACCTGAGTTGGTTAACTGAAATATCCTGAGCCCGACTGTTTGACGCCTCGATCTTTTGAATTTACCTGAGTTAATCTCTCAGACACAGTTGACCGTTCGTCAAACTAACCTTCAACGTCATTGCTTGTCAGCATTTTTTTTTACATGTCGCCTCCTGTCACGTAGTAGACCCCGTGTTCGAATCCTGGTGGGAGTCTTTTTTTTATTTTTTTATTTTTAATAATTCTGAGTTTTTTTTTTTACTTTCACAAATACATATTTTTTTAAAATAATTCTGAATTTTTTTCTTTCACAAATATACTCTTTTAAAATACTCTTTCACGCACACCCCGATGCGTGAGTACGCCAACAAAATGATTTTAACATAAGTCCGTTTTCTTTTCAATCGGGGTTTTACCTGAGTTGGTTAACAGAAATATCCTGAGCCGGACTGTTTGACGCCACGATCTTTTGAATTTACCTGAGTTAATCTCTCAGATACAGTAGACCGTTCGACAAAGTGACGAAGTGGACCGTGTGGTAAGTGCCTGGCCTGTCACGCAGTCCCGTGTTCGAATCCTGATGGGAGACTATTTTTTTTATTTTTTATTTTTAATAATTCTGAGTTTTTTACTTTCACAAATACATATTTTTTTAAATAATTCTGAATTTTTACTTTTACAAATATACTCTTTTAAAATACTCACACTACGAGCGACGCGCCGTCACGTACCAACGCACACCACGACCACCGAGATAATAAGCCGAGCCTCTTTTCAATTTACCTGAGTTAATCTCTCAGACGCAGTGGACCGTTTCGACAAACTGACGAACCCAAAAAAAAAAAAAATTTTTACCCCCCCAAAAAAGAGTCAATTTCGAAAAAATAGCGAATTCGAAATTTTTTTTTTTTTTTTTTTTTTTGGATGGATTTTGGTGCATGTTTCGTACAGTATCGGTGCAATTCTATTGTCTTTCGGTGCATGCACCTGCACTTTTAGGATGGGTTTACAGCCACCACTACTACTATTGTGGCGTGTTGAGTAATTGTGTATGTTTACATGACGTTCCTAAGAGCCGCGATAGCTCAATTGTTAGTGAACTGGACTACAAAGGAGAAGAGGTAGGGTTCGATCCCAACCGACCGGCTTCCAGATTCATCCAGCCTTCAATGGGTACCGAATTTTTTTTCTGGAAAGTAAAGCGGCACGGGCGTAATACCGACCATATTACCCCAAAAATCATGTGCTGAAGGTCTGTAAAATATATGGTCATTAACACCATATTCCCTATACGCCACTTGGCATGACGGGGGCTCTTTACTTGTTTATAACGTTCCTTAGCGTTGAACAATTATATTATTGTTAATGTTGACGTATAATTGACGTATTCCTGGTGTACATGTGGAGATATGAGGTGGGCAGAGCAGGCTTGATGTTTGAGATTAAATAATCTAATGTGATTACTTTCCAGGGGAGGAAAACCTTTTCTTTTTTTATTTGAAAACTGGCCAGATCTGAAAACTATGAAGACGCCAAGGCCTAATGTCATCACCTAATGAAAGCATTACATACTTTACGTAATTTGCATTTACAAGCTATTGTAATGTACAAATATTATTAATGTTGGATAGTGGACGACAGAAAAGAGACTGGAATGAAAGGGAGAGGGGTGAGACAGAAAAAAGTGGGGGAGAGAAAATTCAACAATAAATTAAAAATAGAAAGCTTACCTTACCGGTTGGGGTTTACCTTTTTAAATGTTTCTTTTTTTATTTATTTGTTGTTTTTTTTATTTCAGGGAATGGAGTATATGGTAATTTTTAAATCAAGCACAAGGGCCGGTAAAAACATCTTAGCGGCCGGTCCTGCTCCACAGGCCGTAGATTGCCTACCTTTCCTTTACGCTGAGTGTGGGTGTGTAATTTATGTGTGTGCTATAATTAGTAGCACACAATACAAATATTTGTTGTGAGAGTTAGAGAGGATAAGTTGGGATTGGATTGTGTTTGGGGTCCATTTAACAATCACATTGAGAAATGAATGACGCATCTAAACGATAGTAAACTAAGATGCTGTACAGAATGTGTATGAAGCACTGAATATAGTTTGTTAGTGCCGAAGTAAATATAAGAGATCGAGAAATAATCATAAGAACTGCCACATAAAAAAAAACATTCTTTAGAGGGAAGTAAAAAAAAATTACGACAGACCCGACACAGGACTGCCGTAACAGAGAGAAGTAGTGTGAACTAGACCTGGGTTACACTGTCTAGAACGGCATTCTAAAGCGTAAAATGAAGAAATTTGTTGTTATTTCTCAAAATGCTAAAAGGAGTAGAGGAATCAGAAATTATTTGTCCGTTCTTGGCCAAGGAAAGGAAATAAAACAATGTAGAATGTGTGAAGGCTACCACGGGTGCTGCGAAGTTCGTCAACTGTATCTAGATTTTTTTAAAAGTTAAAAGTGATCAGATACGAGATAGGAATATTGATTATCAACTGCCTAAGACTAGGAATTATGATTCTTGATACAACTAACAATATAAAGTGGAGAATGAAAAGTGATTAAACACAAACCTATAGTGAAATTGTTTGACGAGAGAGTGGCAACTCTTCAACAGCATCACACGAGAATAGTTGAGGGTGTCAATAACCGAGTTATTTTTGCAGTGACCTTTTATCGAGAAGAAAGTTTACAGGAACTCTTATAATAACCATCCAGTAAAAGGAGAAAATCGTGATGTACCAGCCTAATGAAGATTTGATGTACTTGAACTTGTACAATCGTTGTCAACAGCTATAACTATAGGATCAGTGCCAAACATGGTGAGTCACGACTAAACATAAAAGGGAAAAGACAAAGAGGAAGACTAAAATATTCTTGGAGAAGACAAATGGAAGCAGAGATGAAGATGACGGAGAAGACATGGAATGATCTTAAAAGAATGGCTAGAAACAGAACGACTTCGAAACTAGAATTTTGTATTTGCCTCGACACCCGGAGGGGTACAAGAATAAGAAAACAGAAAAACCACAACATGAGAATGTCAACTGGCAGCATAGTAACACATATTTATCAAGAATGGCATTTAAATCCTACAAGTTTACCGAAACGCAGCCTGGAGCACTCCGGCTGAAAAAATAAACACTGATATTTGTAACGCCTTCATTTTGCAAGTAGAGAGAAGAATAACATTTAGAAGAATAAAACAGAATATGTATCATCATCATCATCATGTGTCATGCTGGTTGGCGTAGGCGATCATGTCCTTCCACAATCTTCTATCAACAGTGCATCGAATCAATTCTGGTGTTGACTGTTTTTCCATACCATGATACCAAGCTATCTTGTATTTTCTTTCTTTGTCGTCCGCGATCTCTCTTTCCCTGTATTTTGCCTGTTGCCACCAAGTATTCCAACTTTCCACTTCTTATGATATGCCTGAAAAATGTTGATTGTTTCTTCTTTCTGAAGTTTTTTTATGAGCTCCATTTTTGTGTTGGTCTCTCTGAAAATGTCCTCATTTGTCTTTTTAGCTGTCCAGGGATCGTTCAACATTCTTCTGAGAAATCCCATATCTGTGGCCTCTAATTGTCTTTTCATGTATATGTTTACTGTCCATGATTAGTTTTCAGAGTTCAAGATTGAATCTATATATAGAACACTCTTAACTCTCTTTAGAGTATGTTTACTGTTAGTTTATAGTGTTTATTGTTTCTTTCTGCAGTTTGATACCATTGGCATGATCTGCTGGTCCGTTCACGATGATGTGTTGTCGCTGAAATTTACAATTGATGCAAAGCACCGGTGAGTGTTTTATTTACAATCTGGCAAGATAATGTAACAAGTAAGGACGAGCGTTGTAATTCTAGTTGCAAAAGTATCTTAACATATACTAGTGACAGACATTCTAGGGCAACAGTAATATAGTTATAGTTATTGTTAGTCGCCTTAAATGGGTACCGGATTTTTTTCTGGGAAAGTAAAGCGGCACGGGCGTAATACCGACCACATTACCCCAAAAATCATGTGCTGAGGGTCTGTAAAATTTATGGCCACTAACACCATATTCCCTATACGCCACTTGGCGTGACGGGGGTATTTTACTTTTTTTTATTATTATTATTAGTCGAATGTATCGGCATCGCTGCAAACGAATTATCATCCATAATTGCTCAACCGCCCGTGTCAGTGGAATCATCCAAATTAACATCTCTCTTCACTGAAGGATCCAAAGAAAGGCAGCTGAAGTCCCCAACATAGCAGCGACGGCACGCGCCAAAAGGTATAAGGCAAAGCGGCACCGAAAATGAACGCAGATGAACTGTTCTCCGTCATACGATATCATCGTTCATCGTAAGCAATCGGAATTTCGAAACACGATCTGGATAAAAAACAAAACAAAAAAACACAGCGCAGGGTGTGCACAGAGCACTAAACTCAGTAGCTCCGGCATATGACTTGGAATATGAGGAAACTGCAACAAGGAACACTTTTCAGACTGAGCCTCAATGGGTCCTGCCGTCTATCCGCCATATTGACCGCTTCTCCAGCGCCTCATAAACATTCTTCATTTGTAGTTTTTGCTATCCATGGAATTCGTAGCATTTTTTTTATAAAACACATCTCAGCTGTCTCCTATGTTCGTTGTGTTGCCTTACCTATCGTCCATGATTCACTTCCAGATAGTGAAACAGATTTAATGTAACACTTTAACAGAAGTTGTTTTAACATTGATTGACAATGTTTTGTTGTATAGGATTTTTTTCGTTGGATAGAATTTATCTCCAGCTTCTGTGATTTCTCCGAGTGTAAAATATTCCCTTATCCCTTACCGACCTGCTATGTACGTCGTAGTTTAAGGGCTTAACTTAAAAACACAAAGTGAGGGGTTTAGCTGGGCTGATGTTTCCCCCACGTTTCCCCATGTGGCAAATGACAGGAAACAGTCTGAGAGATGGGATCAGAAATGAATAACTGAGAAAAAAGCCAGGAATAGCCCCCGCTACAGAATATATAAAGAAATAATAGATAAAATGGTTTGGTCACGTGACAAGACAGAGTAATCAAAACACAACAAATCTAGCCCTCAATAAACGTTGCGAGAATACCAGACCCAAGGGTTGACCACGAAAAAGACGGATCGATGAAATATTACAAGCAGTAGGAAACATAACAATAGCAGAAGCGAACAGAAGAGCAAAAGACCGTAAATTATATCTCCCATCGATGCTGAAAGGCAAATGAGGAAGGAAAGAAGAAGATGAAGAAAATAGAATTTATAGTTAAAACTAAACATTTAAAACACGACGTAATATTATACGGACATTGCACTGTACCTTCGCAAACTTCGTGGGAGGTGAAAGGATGTTTGGAACAATCGATCTTACTTGATGCTCATTTCACAATCAAAATAATGCAATAACAACGGTGTTGACATTAAATTATAAACTGATATCCGCACTCAGGGTTTCTCAAAGTGTGCAACCGCGTACCCCATAGAAGTTGAGAACTAAGGTAAAGTTTGGGGAGCCGCGGTAGCTCAGTGGTTAGTGAACTGTACTACGAAGGACAAGAGGTAGGGTTCGATCCCAACCGACGGCTTCCAGGTTCACCCAGCCTTTAATGGGTACCGGATTTTTTTCTGGGAAAGTAAAGCGGCACGGGCGTAATAACGACCACATTGCCCCAAAAATCAAGTGCTGAAGGTCTGTAAAATGTATAGTCACTAACACCATATTCCCTATACGCCACTTGGCGTGACGGGGGTACTTATACGTTTTTACTTAAGGTAAAGTTTGAGGAGAAATACTAGCAGGTGCAACGTAGGCAAGCTTATTATCATTAAGTTGCGGTGGTCAAATTTGAAAAAAGTTTCGCGAAATTGTTTCAGATCAGCACGAATTCGATGTTTTACTAATTTATTGATAATGGGGCCCTTTTTTGTAATTCTGGGCATCGAGCTTTTTCTGCCTTATATCGACGCGTCTAGTCTTACCTATCCTACACCACTCGCTTAGTCTTTTTGTAGCCTACATTATCGAGTCTAGTCTTTACCTGTCTTACATCATCGCGTCACGTCTATACCTGTTTGACATCAACGCGTCTAGTCTTTACCTGTCTTACATCATCGCGTCACGTCTATACCTGTTTGACATCAACGCGTCTAGTCTTTACCTGTCTTACATCATCGCGTCACGTCTATACCTGTTTGACATCAACGCGTCTAGTCTTTACCTGTCTTACATCAACGCGCCTAGTCTTTACCTGTCTTACATCAACGCGTCACGTCTATACCTGTCTTACATCAACGCGTCTAGTCTTTACCTGCCTTACATCAACGCGTCTAGTCTTGTCCTATCTTACATCAAAGCGTATAGTCTTTTCGTATCTTACACCAACGCGTCTAGTCTTGTCCTATCTTACATCAAAGCGTGTAGTATATACCTAACCTCCACCAACTCACCTAATCTTTTTATGTCCCACATCAACACCTCTAGCCTTTCATATCATATATCAACACGTTTAATCTTTTCATATCATATATCAGCACGTTTAATCTTTTCATATCATATATCAACACGTCTAGTCTTTTCATATCATATATCAACACGTCTAGTCTTTTCATATCATATATCAACACGTCTAGTCTTTTCATATCATATATCAACACGTCTAGTCTTTTCATATCATATATCAACACGTCTAGTCTTTTCATATCACATATCAACACGTCTAGTCTTTTCATATCACATATCAACACGTCTAGTCTTTTCATATCACATATCAACACGTCTAGTCTTTTCATATCACATATCAACACGTCTAGTCTTTTCATATCACATATCAACAATTCTATTCTTTTCTTGTCTTACACCAAATCACCAATTATTTCTTGACTTTACACCGACTCATCTAGTGTTTTACTCACTTATCCCGACTCAACTGAGAGAGAATAAAAACTCATCAATGAGATGAGTTTTAATTCCAATGATTCAACTGGCACGGGCGGTTGAGCAATTATGGATTTGAATTCGTTGCAGTGATACCGGGACCTTCGATTAACCATAATAGCAGTTTTTACAGCCGTTGTGCCTCCGATAAAGCGTCTGACGATCTCTTGGTCGTGACCCCGCAGTGCAAACATTCTTCCACTTCATTCCTTCCTCATTTGCCTTTCAGCGTCGAGGGGAGATATAATTTGCGGTCTTTTGCTCTTCTGTTCGCCTTTGCTGCTGTTATGTTTCCTAGTGCTTCTAATATTCCATCGACCCATCTTTTTCGTGGTCGACCCTTGGGTCTGGTGTTCTCACAACGTTTGTTGAAAGCTCGTTGTGTTGTGTTTTGTTCTTTCTGCCTTGTCACGTGGCTAAATCATTTTATCTGTTGTTTCCTTATATATTCTATGGCGGGGGCTATTCCTAGTTTTTTCTCAATTCTTAATTTCAGATCTTATCTCTCATACTGTTTCCTGTCATTCGTCTAACACATTTCATCTCTGTAGAGGTTATTTTTACTTGTTGTTCTTGCATCTAGGGTCCAGGTCTGGCATTGGTAGCACAACGTTGGGATGAAGAGTGCAAACATTGCAGTCAATAATCATACAATCTTCAATTATTTATTTTATTTTTTCGTTCGCCAGCTTTGACCCCTGACGAAGTCCCTAGAGACTAGGAACTGAATTGTGCGCGCTAATCCATTTTTCCATGGCAGCAGTGAGCACAGGAGCCCCTCGCCGCACAGGCAGATAACTCCGACTTCAGAGGTACTCATATTTTTTCCGTCCATGAGTAATTGGACGTTCAAGCCGGGCCTTGCTGCTGAGACCAGGGGTGGTTGCCGCAGAGAAAAATCATTTTAAAAAATCGCAACCAGTGTAGCAAGGATTTGAACCCACAACCTCTCTGTCTCGACACCGGTGTCTTGCCTCGAGACCAATCAGTCCCCCACCTTCAATTATAACAACATCTAGTTATTTAAAAAAAACAGACATTGCACCCCATCCGCGTAATTCGAGAACCGCTGCTAAACACGGACAGTTCTCCGCTGCAGGCTTTGTTCAGGGAGAGAATGTGCAACGAGGTTTGAACTTTTCTGTTCCCGGACATTCTAAATCTAGAACTGTGAGATGCAAGATTACTACATTTGTGATGCGGACGATTTGGCCCGTGGATACATTTAACTGTGGATCACAAACATAAAATGTGAGGTTTAACTATATGGTATATCGTGCCACGTAATTATAAATCACGTTAAATCGATTCGGCGCTGTGATGCTATAAAATACCTTTTATTATCGTTTCGTTACACATTGAGATAAATAATTGTTTTTTTTTTTAATTTAAAAAAAATGTTTTCCATCGAATTTGGTGGCCGGAAGTACAAAAACCTGGGGGTTGGGTAGTCTAGAGGTACGACGTCGACGTCACGACAGGAAGGGCCTAGGTTCAAAGCCAACCTAGAAGCGGTGGTAAAAACTATCTTCTTTACGACACATGTAACATTGTTAGTGTATGTCGGGAGGGCGCTCATTACAGGACCAGAGAGGGATAAAGGCCGCTTGATTAAAGCAGTCGCCACGACTTGCGAGACTCAGGATTTTTATTTCACCCCGGAGAGAAAAAAAATTCTTTCTGTCTACCGCGGGTTTCAAACTCCGTACGTCGGCTTTTAAGCCAGCGAGACAGTGGATTTCGCCGCAAGGCCACGTTGTAAAAAAAAATAAGAAAACAATCCGTGGATTCTTTATGACGTAACCCTCTCCTGATCTCTTGGTTAGTGAGATCCGATGTCTAGCCCTCTCGGATCTTCTTCTGCTTTTCTCTTTTCACTGATACCTAAAAGGTGTCGTGGTTTATATCATTTGTCGTTCTTGTGCTGCTCGAACTGTCTGAATTAGTGATTTGCCTTTGTTGTTACATGTCTCTGTCACTGCATCTATCCATCTTCTTCTGGGTCTTCCTCTTGGTCTTTTTCCGTGCAGTCTAGCCCTCTCGGATAAAGGCAATAAAATAAAAGGTCCCGTGTGCACTTGCGCACGTTAAAGAACCATTAGCAGTTAAAATCGAAAGAGTAGACCATATATATATATATATATATGGCCGCAGCCTGGACCCGTTGTCAGCAAAATTCTACCCGCAACGTGGATTTCAGGCGTGTTACGGAATTCGTGCACGTGGGTCAGGATTATCCACAGATTTATCTCGAGATTCTCGACGGGGATATCAGAGCACCTATGGGCTCGTCCGGTGTGCAGTGATGATGATCCTAACAACAGAAAACACCAACAAACAAACAAAAACTTTGCTCTTCAAATTCAAGAGAACGGAAATTCAAATAATGGTTAATTAAAAATAAAATAAAAAACAAATCGAGAATATAATAACAACTCAGACTAGAATTGGTAATGCAGTCTTTATTCTCCACCCCATAGAAAACCCTTTTATAATTTAAAAAAAATGAATAACAGTCTTAGAGATAATTTTATAGTTTCTTAAGAAATATAATAATTTGTTTCAGTAGCAATCTTATCTTTTAGGTCTATTTTCAAGAAATTATAGATAATTTTATGGAAAATAGCTTCCCGAGGTTTCTACATCATCATCATTGGGTGTTATCTCCGCATGGAAGGTTGGCAACCCAGAAGCGGTATTCCACTTTGTCTCTTGCTTTGATGGTGCAGGTTTGTCATAGGCTGACGTGTTAATCTTTTGGTGTTACTCATCCACGTTAGTTTTGGTCTGCCTCTAGCTCTTTTACTTTGTATTTTCTCTTCCAAGATTACTTTTAGCAGGTGGTTGTGTCTTTTAATATGCCCCAAAAATCTCATTTGTCTTGTTTTAATTGTATTTAGTAGTTCTTTTTTTCAATGTTAGTTGTTATAAGATTTCATTGTTTGTTTTCTTTTCTTTCCATCCAATTTTACCTATTCTTCTATATATCCACATTTCAAAGACTTCAATTTTCTGTTATGTTTTCTTGTCTAATGTCCTTGTTTCTGCAGGGATGTTGAGAAGATATAACACTTTGGTCTACAGAAGCTCCTTATTCATAAATTGGTATTGGAGAAGTGTTTCCTATCTAAATTTAGATCCATCATCACTTTTCTCTGGAATATTTCCATTAACGCTCCCACCTCTTTCCTGATCCCACAAGGAATATTTCCATTAACGCTCCCACCTTTTTCCTGATCCCACAAGGAATATTTCAGGAAAGAGTATAAACTTCGGAAGCAGTCGAGGACTGTAAGGGACATTTCAGAAATAATTATTTTGAACGTGGCAAGGATTTCAATTTTCTTTCTTTAAAAAAAAAAATAAATAAACTTGGCACAGACAGCGAAATGACGCAAGAAATTAGTCGATAATCGTAGAATGAGGGTAGCTTGTAAATAAATGAATAATGTGCACATTACGTCATTAAGTCTGATATCTTCATATTTCTCTATGACCGAGGGCGCATGCGTGCTGAATTCTGTCAGCACAGGGTTGATTCTTTTTCCTTATGTCAGTTCAAAGGAATACACTTCTCCACCATTCTGGGAAAGGAGGTAGTCTGGAGGTCAGACACCGATCTCTAGACAAGACGACCTCAGGTTCACATCTCGATATAGGCGGTGGGAATATTTATATTCAAATCTGTATTTTATTTATTTGTAGCTTTACCCACTCCCTATTATTGAATAGTGAGGGATATGATGCCTAGTCTTGTCGGATAAGGGAGAAGAAAACAAGAGGTCTAGTATGTAACATTTCGCACTTTTAAAAGACGGAACAGTTAAAAAGTCTAAAAGAGTTGCAAAAACAGCAGTTGCAGGGCAGAATATTTAAATTACAAATGTATCTATACTGCGACCAAAAAGGCGCTTATATCGTGGATTGCTGTGAATTAGCGATGCAATGAATCCATGCCCATTCAACTGTTGAACGCAGAGAAGAAAGATAGAAAGTGCCAGTCTAAATGGTACTCTGTTTCTGTGTTACCTGTTTCTGTCAGCGTTAACGTGAAGAGAGTTTTGATACCTTGGTCAATATGTCTTCAACGTTGGCTTCTGTACGCATTCTTGGAATAATGGAATAATGCCCTTCGTTGTTGTTCTTTCAAAGACAAAATGTATGTTTTCTTCTCTTAATTAAACTGAGATATGTTTTTTTTAACTTCTTTTATGAAACATGTGTTGGTTCTTTTTGTCTATTCAGAAAATTTGGGAGATCATCGGATTCCGTATCCTTTTGCGAACGTTGCTCTCATCATAGACCATCAAGAAGAATTTCTGTCTCTAGTCAGATCTCACACATGATATTGCTCTCATCATAGACCATCGAGAAGAATCTGTCTCTAGCCAGATCTCACACATAATATTGGTCTCATCATAGACCATCGAGAAGAATCTGTCTCTAGCCAGATCTCTCACATAATATTGCTCTCATCATAGACCATCGAGAAGAATCTCTGTCTCTAGCCAGATCTCTCACATAATATTGCTCTCATCATAGACCATCGAGAAGAATCTCTGTCTCTAGCCAGATCTCTCACATAATATTGCTCTCATCATAGACCATCGAGAAGAATCTGTCTCTAGCCAGATCTCTCACATAATATTGGTCTCATCATAGACCATCGAGAAGAATCTCTGTCTCTAGCCAGATCTCTCACATAATATTGCTCTCATCATAGACCATCGAGAAGAATCTCTGTCTCTAGCCAGATCTCACACATAATATTGCTCTCATCATAGACCATCGAGAAGAATCTGTCTCTAGCCAGATCTCTCACATAATATTGGTCTCATCATAGACCATCGAGAAGAATCTCTATCTCTAGCCAGATCTCACACATAATATTGCTCTCATCATAGACCATCGAGAAGAATCTGTCTCTAGCCAGATCTCACACATAATATTGCTCTCATCATAGACCATCGAGAAGAATCTCTGTCTCTAGCCAGATCTCACACATAATATTGCTCTCATCATAGACCATCGAGAAAAATCTGTCTCTAGCCAGATCTCTCACGTTCTCTATTTTCACGTACAACGTCTCTTTGATATCTTGAGACTATCATCTTTGGTCCACCTATTTCTCGTCATCCTGGAACCATGACTTCCATTATTGTTCTCTCCAGCCCACCTTTTAGACTGTCATCATTTCTCGATAGTCCACAATCAGTTACTTTTCGTTTCTTTCTGCTTGGTTCTGACCACATAACACCTTAGATCCATGTTGCGCCCTGAGCACGATACCAGGCTGTTCAATCTCCTGCCTCTGAGACCGACTGAGTCGATCCTCCACCCCTCTGTCAATAGTCGCGGGTAACAATATAAGGCTGAGTTCTTCCATTGATTTGCCCTGGGTAGTTTAGCTGGCAAGGTACAGTTTTTCTTTCGGAAGGGAAAAGGCGCGGGGGTGGTGCTGTCGCACACTAGTAGACTCTAAGAACCATCCGCGGGCTGGATAGTAAGTAACATCTTCATCATCATGTGCCATACCAGTTGGTGTATGCGATCATGTCCTTCCACAATCTTCTATCCACCGTGCATCTATTAATTCTGTTGTTGGCTGTTTTCCATGCCATGACACCAAGCTATCTAGTATTCTCTATCTTTGTCGTCTGCGATCTCTCTTTCCTTGTATTTTGCCAATTGTAACTAAGTATTTCAACGTTCCAATTCAGAGCAAGAGGTAATTTTACAGCACTCGGAAAAATTGACTAGTAATTAACATTCAGAGTGGCAGTGTTCCCTAGTGTTTGGCTTTTCGTGGCAAGGCGCTGTGCCACTGAGTACGGGTTCGATCCTGCTTTAGTCCATATTTGTTTCTGTTGTTAATTATTTGTCAATTTTTCCGAGTGCTGTAAACATACCTCTTTCTCTGAATTGATTCGCTGATTATCGCCTCGGAAGTTTCCCTCTACAATAATATTCATTTATTATTATTTGTCTCCAGCCTATTTCAACGTTCCTCTTCTCATGATGTGCCCGAAAAATGTCGATTGTTTCTTTCTGATGTTTCTCAGGAGCTCCCTTTTTGTGTTGGCCTCTTTAAGAATAAGTACAGGAAAACCAAATAGTCTCCGGGGTCATTTCAAATGATAATCTTGGAGATGTTTCTGTAAATCTATAGCAGGAAAATCAGGTTCCTAATCTTGGGGATGTTTCTGTAAATCTATAGCAGGAAAATCAGGTTCCTAATCTTGGGGATGTTTCTGTAAATCTATAGCAGGAAAATCAGGTTCCTATTTTATTCAGAGTTCGAATGGTTTCAGAATCAAAGTTAGTCGGAAACAAACTATTCATAGTCAACATTCGAACTTCTGTGGCGACTAACGACTATCTGGCTAATAGAAGAGTGTCATACCCATAACCAGGCACTGCAGTCTGATCTTTCTCTTCTTTCCATAACCCTGGCGGTCGTTTGGACACACTCGACAGACTTCGTCAAATTTCTCAATTTCTTTCTACCTTCAGTCATTCTTCGGAAATATGTGAAGTCGAGTTACGTTTATTCTGTAATGTTATCCTCCCATCACTTGCTCTGTCTACCTTTTCTTCTCCCTCCTTTCACAGTTCCCTGCCAAATAGTCTGTTGGACTAAACGATTGAGATGTGTGGCCAAGCCATTACATTTTGCGTTTTATTCACAGCAGGCAAAGATCACCAAGTACTTCGAGTTCTTGTTGCGTCCTTTTGCGAACATTTTATTTGTAATACGATCAATGTAAGAGGTGCTCAAAATCTTACGGTAACATTTATCTTCATAGCTTGTATTGCTGCTCGATATAGACAATATAGAAGAACAAGACTTAATGAAGTGAGTTAACGACAACAGCATTGTATCATAATAGCAGTCGATCAAGCTCGAAACCAAGCTCTTGTCAAAGATGAATAATTTCGTCATCATCATCATCGAGTGCCATCTCCACAACGAAGATTGGCTACCTTGGAGCGCCATTCAGTTCTGTGTCTTGCTTTGATGGTGCAGGTTGTCATAGGCTGGTTTGTCCATCGTTTGATGGTGCAGGTTGTCATAGGCTGGTTTGTCCATCGGTTGATGGTGCAGGTTGTCATAGGCTGGTTTATCCATCGTTTGATGGTGCAGGTTGTCATAGGCTGGTTTATCCATCGTTTGATGGTGCAGGTTGTCATAGGCTGGTTTGTCCATCGTTTGATGGTGCTCGTCCAGGATACGTTAATCTTGAAATGTAAAATACAAGAGAAAAATTACCTCCATTCATCAAGTGGCATAAGGAGTATATTATCATAACCAGTGGTACATTTTATGCAAGATATGGTCGGTATCATGCCAGAGCGCCCAACATTCGCATAAAAAATCGGGTACTTATAATCAAGGGCTGGGTGAACTTACAAACAGTTTTCTTTCGGAATTAAAATCGTGTCATTTGGGAATCAAACCCGAACAGCTCTGGTCAGTGTTGAGCCCACAAACCACTCAGACATAAAAGCTTCATATGTAACCATGTATTAATGTATTATGTTAATAATTGTCACATTTTCTTTAGCCTTTATCTTGCTTGCCTTTCAGCTCCGAGTGAAAACAAAATGTTTGTGTTTTGGGAGTGTTTTGTTAATCAAACATTCATCTTCACGTCTACCTTTTCACGATTAATCCATCGTCTCCTAGGCCTTCCGTTTTTTCATTAATTCTGAATATTAATGAATGATTAATTACACTACTCTATAACCACAGCAAAACAGAAATGTTAAAATACCATAGTGTCTATTTTCGGATGTCGTGCATATAAAAACCGGATCTTTTTTTTTATGTAATGCTGTTTCCATGGCAACTGTTAAAGCTGCTGTTCGTGTAATTACACTGGAATCCGGTTCGCGTTTATATTAAGGGAGATCCACCAGTGCAACCGCTGCAGGCAGTTTCCACAACGGTACGCCGAACGGTGCGTATACTGACTGAAACACTTACTTTCTTTCATGTGTAAAAATAGGTACTTGATTCACAGTATTAAGTAAGGTTTTAGCAAGGAAACAAGCACAGGCCGCCTCAGCACGAAATGCTCAGGCTCTATAATAAAGATTCCAGACACCACGAATACAGAGTTTGATCTGCGGATGGACCTGTCTGTCCAATATTGGCAGATTCAGCCTCGAGAGAAGCTCTTCTGCAAAGCAGCATCCAGCATCATCATCATCAAGTACCGGGCCTGCTGGCGTAGGTGATCATGTCTCTCCACAATTTTTGTTGTCGACAGTTATTTATCATTTCTGTTGTTGACCTTCTGCCAAGCCATTCTTTTAAGCTGTCTGGTATTTTTTCTCTTTGTTTTCCTCTTATCTCTTCGTCCCTCAATTTTCCCAGTTGTTACAATATATTCCAGTTGTTATCTTCTTATTACATAACCAAAAAATGATGATTGTTTCTTCCTAATATTGGAAATTAGCTCTCTTTTTGCTTTTGCCTCTTTCAGAACGTTTTCATTACTCTTCTTATCTGTCCATGGTATTCTCAACATTCTTCTGTAAAACCCTATTTCTACTGACTCCAGTGATTATCTTGTTTGTTGTCCTATTGTCCATGATTCACATCCATATGTTAAGACTGGCTCTACATAACATTTAATAAATCTTTTTTCTTGTTTCTATTGTCAAAAATGTATTGCATAGTATCTTCCTCATTATGTTTAAAGCAGCTTTTACCTGAGCCATTCAGCATCTCACCTGTGTTGTACATCTTCTGTCTGAGGTTAACAAAGTTCCTTATTATTTAAACTCATTGACCTGTTTTAATATTGTAGAATCCAGCATGAGACACGAATATTTGTTACCAAACTATTGAATTATCATGATTGCTTCCTACCAAAGTCTCTCAAGAGACGCAAAGCGGCCATATCATTATATTATCGTAAAAGTTCTCTCCTCTGCCTTACTAGGGGTATGGAGAATATGGTGTTAGTGACCATATTTTTCTATGACCACGGCACATTTGTATAAAGTTTATTAACCTGATAAAAACAATGTGTGAAGGAACGAAATGTAGCTTGGTGCATTAAGGATAGCTTACAAAAGCATTTGAAATAAGAACAGGAGTAAGGAAGGGATGCCTTCTGTCTCCATTTCTCTTTCTACTGGCCATCAATTGGATTATGAAAATAACTCAAAACAACAGAAATGGGATCCAGTGGTCACTGACCAAACAACTTGATGATTTAGACTTTGCTGATGACATAGCTCTCCTATCACACAGCCATCAACAGATGCAGGATAAAATGAGCATACTTGATGAGAGATCACAACAGTTAGGACTGAAGATTAATAGCGATAAGACCAACATTATGAGAATTAATACAGTTGGCAATAACCAAATAAAACTAGGAGAAATACCTCTACTAGACGTACAATCTTACATATATCTGGGCAGTAATATAGATAAAGAGGGAGGAACAGAAAATGATACCAAAATAAGGATATCAAAAGCAAGAGGAGCTTTCATTGCACTGGGAAACATATGGAAATCCAAAGAAATTAGGTTAAATACAAAAATAAAAATGTTCAACTCAAATGTTAAGGCGGTCCTATTATATGGCTGTGAAACACGGAGAACAACAAAATTGACAATCACGAAGATACAGACTTTCATTAATGGATGCTTACGCAGAATAAAAGATGGAAATGGCAGGACAAAATCACTAACATAGAATTATGGAAATGTACCAGTCAAATACCAGTGGATAAAGAGATACAGCGAAGACGATGGCGCTGGATAGGACACACACTACGGAAGCCAACTGAGAGTATTACACAACAGTCCCTTTTTTTGGAATCCCCAGGGGAAAGGACACAGAGGAAGACCAAGGAATTCTTGGAGATGACAGATAGAAGCAGAGATGAAGATGATGGGGAAGAAATGGAATGATCTTAAAAGAATGGCAAAAAACAGAACGACTTGGAAAATGTTTGTTGAAGACCTATGCTCCACTGGTATCTAAAAAGGTAGAAGAAGAAGACGGCACATTTTTGAGTAATGTGATCGGTATCACGCCAGGCCGCCTTTACTTCAAAGACAAATCACCGGCATCCAATTTTAGAGGCTGGGTGAACCACGGAACCTTGTCAGCCCGAAAAATCCACCACTTCTGAGGATTGAATCCTAACCCTACTGATAAGGAAGCGAGCACACGCAGCTACTCAGCCACCGAGACTACCTCAGTTTTATAATATGAGGTTAAAATAACTTAGTCATTTCTTTCTTTCGTAAAGTAATATCGTAATTACTTACTTTACTTTTTACTTTTAGCCCCCGTCACGCCAAGTGACGTATGGGGAATATGATGTTAGTGACCATACATTTTACAGACCTTCAGCACATGATTGTTGGGTAATGTGGTCGGTATTACGCCAGTGTCGCTTCACTTTCCCAGAAAAAATCCGGTACCCATTAAAGGCTTGGTGAATCGGAAGCCGTCGGTTGGGATCGAACCCTACCTCTTGTCCTTTGTAGTCCAGTTCACTAACAACTGAGCTGTCGCGGCCAAATTGGATGTTTATCGTTATTTAGCTATAATTTGGAATCATCATCATCATCCATATTGTCAAGCTACTGTAATCAAAATAAAGATAAAACAGACGCTAAAGATAGGTACTTGAATGTGTGAACACTCATGCAGAATAATAAACTGGAAAACATTAAACAGGAAATGAAAAGAATGGGTTTACATTTACTGGGACTTTGCGAAATGAGATACACTGGATCAGGGGAGATATATTGTGATGAACATAAAAAATCTATTCTGGAGGTACTGAACACCAAAGAGGAGTAGGTATCATCTTGGATGCAGAAAGAGTAAGAACAGTGAAAGGCTTTTACAAAATATCTGAGTCTTTTTATTGAAATTGAATGAAAAGCCATTAGATTTAAATCGTATACAAGTTTATGAAAAATATACTAACATACAAAAAAAAATAACACCAGGGCTAAAATTAAGAATAACAAAATGTTTTATCTTCTCAACATTCCTATTTGGTGCAGAAACATGGACACTAGACAAGAAAACAACAGAGAATTGAAGACTTTGAAATGTGGATATATAGAAGAATAGGTAGAATTGGATGGCAAGAAAAGAAAACAAACGATGGAGTCTTAAAGCATCTAAAATGAAAAGAGAACTACTAAACACAATTCAAACAAGGGAAATGCGACTTTTTGGGCCATGTTAAAAGACACAACAGCCTACTAAAAGTCATCTTGGAGGGGAAAATCAAGGTAAAAGAGGCAGATGCAGACCATGACTAACATGGACGTGTAACATCAAAAGATGGATAAATCAGCCTATGACAACCTGCACTGCCAAAGCAAGAGACAGAGCGGAATGGCGCTCCATGGTAGCCAGCCTTCGTTGCGGCGATGGCACTCGCTGATGATGTTTCCAAATTATAGCTAAATAACGATAAATATCCAGTTTGGCGGGTTTAAAAAAAAAAATCCCATTCCAAATACAAGATGACCTAATTATGATATTGGGAGCCGCGATAGCTCAGTGGTTAGTGTACTGGACTACAAAGGACAAGAGGTAGGGTTCGATCCCAACCGACGGCTTCCGGGTTTACCCAGCCTTAAATGGGTACCGGATTTTTTCTGGGAAAGTGAAGCGACACTGTCGTAATACCGACCACATTACCCAAAAATCATGTGCTGAGGGGTCTGTAAAATATATGGTCACTAACATCATATTCCCCATACGTCACTTGGCATGACGGGGGCTATCACCTGTAGTACGTGATGTCCCCTACCGAATGAGGGTTTTCCATTGGAATTCCACTTAACGTTATTGTCGTGATTTCTATTATTGTGGCGATTCATGATTGTGCCAAGAAGTTACGACGGTGGTTTTCTGTTGCCTTCCGTCGGTTTGTTTACGGTTGGCTCTGCTAGCCTTTGACTAAAAAGTCTCACCCACAAGGAAGTGGGGTTGTTATGCTTAGGGGCACCCTCCCTTAGCCTTTTACTCTCCTGAGCTTACCTGCAAAGCAGTAGGGCAGCCACAGGTTTTACTGTTTACTGTATACAGTAGCAGGTAAAATTACCTGACCTGACCCAACAATAGCAAAAAGACAGAAGTAATGGTAATAACAAAGAAAAAGACATCACCCCAGCGCAAAATAAAAACAACTGGAAGAATATTAAAACAGGTAAATGAATTTAAATATTTGGGAACAATGTTAACCTCAGATGGTGGGTGTACAACAGAGGTGAGATGCAGAATTGCTCAGGCAAAAGCAGCTTTCCAAAAAAACAGGTGGAAGATATTATGCAATCCATTTTTGAAAATAGAAGCAAGAAAATAGTTTTTAATGTTAAGTAGAGCCAGTTTTAACATATAGATGTGAATCATAGACAATAGGACAACAGACAAGAAAGTCACTGGAGGCTGTAGAAATGTGGTTTTACAGAAAAATGTTGAGAATACCATGGACATCTTAGAAGAGTAATGAAGATGTTCTGAGAGAGGTAAAAAAAAAGAGAGCTAATTTTCAATATTAGGAAGAAACAATCATCACTTTTTGGCCATGTAATGAGAAGAGGACAGCTGGAATATATTGTAACAACTGGGAAAGTTGAGGGACCAAGAGATAGAGGGAAGCAAAGAGAAAAGATACCAGACAGCTTAAGAGAATGGCTAGACAAAAGGTCAACAACAGAAATGATAAATAACTGTCGTGATCGAAAGTTGTGGAGAGACATGATCACCTACGCCAGCAGGCTTGGTACTTGATGATGATGATGATGATGATATTTTTCATGGCATTAAGATTACTTTTTGCCATTCCTATTCTTTTGTTTATTTCAGTTGTACATTTTCCATCACTGGTTATAGTATGTCCAAGATAGGTGTAGTTCTGAACTGTCAAAAGTCCGTTCCTTCAATTTGATATCGACCTGTGGGTTTTGAGTATTTTCTTTGTTTATGATCATAGTTTTAGTCTTTTTGATATTCATACCTAGTCCATAATTTTTGCTTGTCAATTTTATTTCATTAAGTAATTGTTGTAGATCTTTAGGATTTTCTGCTAGTAGTACAGTATCATCAGCATATCTTAGGTTTATCTTAGTTTGGAATATTTATCGTTATTTAGCTATAATTTGGAATATTTGTCGTTATTTAACTATAATTTGGAATATTTGTCGTTATTTAACTATAATTTGGAATATTTATCGTTATTTAACTATAATTTGGAATATTTATCGTTATTTAGCTATAATTTGGATTATTTATCGTTATTTAGCTATATTTTTGAATGTTTATCGTTATTTAGCAATAATTTGGAAAATCAAAAACAAATAGAAAATTATATATAGCAGCGTTACTAAAACAAAGACAGTATCAAACTATAAAATGTCTGTAAAACTTCGGTAGTATGACAAGACAAAAGACGCAACAACAAAATAATTCACAAAGATCAGATTTTTGCTTAGCATCTGTCATTAAAAACCACTGCCATCTATAGTTTTACTAAGGCCTACGGACTGAGAGAGTTTTCATGAAATCACCGAAAGCGTGTGACGTCTTCAGCTAGGAGAGCTAAAGACGAATCAATTCAGAGGAAGAGGTATGCTTACAGCACTGGGAAAAAATGACAAATAATCAACAACAGTAAACAATATGGAACCAAAGCAGTATCGAACCCGTACTCAGTGGCACAGCGCCTCGCAACGAAAAGCCAAACGCTAGGGAACACTGCCACTCAGCTAACTAAAAAATTAGCTTCGTAGGCAATGTCTTTCGCGCAGGTGTTCTCATGACTATAGCATTAGGCCGCGATCACAGTTCGGAAATACATAGTGTATCTGTATTTTTTTCTGTTAAGACAAGTGTCTCCCGGATAGGGTAGGGCTGAATACTTGCGTTGCAGACAAACATTTAGACGAAACAGCACGAATAGTAGTTTCCAGTGGTTTAGGCTGGGGACAAATAATAATAAATGAATATTATTATAGAGAGAAACTTCCGAGGCGATAATCAGCGAATCAATTCAGAGGAAGAGGTATGTTCACAGCACTCGGAAAAATTGACCAATAATGAACAACAGAAAAAAACATGGACCAAAGTAGGATCGACCCGTACTTAGTGGCACAGCGCCTTGCCACGAAAAGCCAAACGCTAAGGAACACTGCCACTCCGCTAACTAAAAAATTAGCTTCGTATGTAATGTCTTTCGCGCAGGTGTTCTCATGACTATGCTTCTCATGGCAGTGTTCCCTAGCGTTTGGCTTTTCGTGGCAAGGCGCTGTGCCACTGAGTACGGGTTCGATCCTGCTTTGGTCCGTGTTTTTTTGTGTGTGTTGTTGATTATTTGTCAATTTTCCCGAGTGCTGTAAACATATCTCTTTCTCTGAATTGATTCGCTGATTATCGCCTTGGAAGTTTCCCTCTATAATAATATTCATTTATTATTATTTGTCTCCGAGCTATTGACGGCTAGATGTCATTATACCCGTAACTGCCCCTGCTCGCAATGTAAGAAAACGTCACAAGCTTTGGGTGACTTCTTTCAGCTCTCGGAACTCATGAATATTTTAGATCAGCGTTTTTCAAACTGTGCTCCGCTGTGCGGTCAAAGGGGGCCCGCGGGGCCGTTACAGGGGTCCGTGGTGCCGACACAGGGGTTCGGCGATGCCGTCACAGGGGGTCCGGGGTGCCGTCACAAGGGGTCCGCGAAGGCTTGAACAGTAGCGTGATATTTTGAAGCTAATTAGAAAGAGAGAATGAATGAACAAAAGCACAAATGGGAATAAATCATGGAGGTCAGCGACAACAGAATGTATTTAATGGAGGTCCGCGACTACTGAACTTATTTAATAGGGGTCCGCGACTACAGAACTTATTTAATGGGGGTCCGCGACTACAGAACTTATTTAATGGGGGTCCGCGACTACAGAACTTATTTAATGGAGGTCCGCGACTACAGAACTTATTTAATTGGGGTCCTCGACTACAGAACTTATTTAATGGAGGTCCGCGACTACAGAACTTATTTAATGGGGGTCCGCGACTATAGAACTTATTTAATGGAGGTCCACGACTACAGAACTTATTTAATGGGGGGTCCGCGACTACAGAACTTATTTAATGGGGTCCGCGACTACAGAACTTATTTAAGATCCACGACTACAGAACTTATTTAATCGGTGTCCGCGACTACAGAACTTATTTAATGGAGCTCCGCGACTACAGAACTTATTTAATGGAGGTCCGCGACTACAGAACTTATTTAATGGAGCTCCGCGACTACAGAACTTATTTAAGATCCACGACTACAGAACTTATTTAATCGGTGTCCGCGACTACAGAAATTATTTAATGGAGGTCCGCGACTACAGAACTTATTTAATGGAGGTCCGCGACTACAGAACTTATTTAATGGAGGTCCGCGACTACAGAACTTATTTAATGGAGGTACGCGACTACAGAACTTATTTAATGGAGGTACGCGACTACAGAACTTATTTAATCGGTGTCCGCGACTACAGAAATTATTTAATGGAGGTCCGCGACTACAGAACTTATTTAATGGAGGTCCGCGACTACAGAACTTATTTAATGGAGGTACGCGACTACAGAACTTATTTAATGGAGGTACGCGACTACAGAACATATTTAATGGAGGTACGCGACTACAGAACTTATTTAATGGAGGTCCGCGACTACAGAACTTATTTAATGGAGGTCCGCGACTACAGAACTTATTTAATGGAGCTCCGCGACTACAGAACTTATTTAAGATCCACGACTACAGAACTTATTTAATCGGTGTCCGCGACTATAGAAATTATTTAATGGAGGTCCGCGACTACAGAACTTATTTAATGGAGGTCCGCGACTACAGAACTTATTTAATGGAGGTCCGCGACTACAGAACTTATTTAATGGAGGTACGCAACTACAGAACTTATTTAATGGAGGTACGCGACTACAGAATTTATTTAATCGGTGTCCGCGACTACAGAAATTATTTAATGGAGGTCCGCGACTACAGAACTTATTTAATGGAGGTCCGCGACTACAGAACGTATTTAATGGAGCTCCGCGACTACAGAACTTATTTAAGATCCACGACTACAGAACTTATTTAATCGGTGTCCGCGACTACAGAAATTATTTAATGGAGGTCCGCGACTACAGAACTTATTTAATGGAGGTCCGCGACTACAGAACTTATTTAATGGAGGTCCGCGACTACAGAACTTATTTAATGGAGGTACGCGACTACAGAACTTATTTAATGGAGGTACGCGACTACAGAACTTATTTAATCGGTGTCCGCGACTACAGAAATTATTTAATGGAGGTCCGCGACTACAGAACTTATTTAATGGAGGTCCGCGACTACAGAACTTATTTAATGGAGGTACGCGACTACAGAACTTATTTAATGGAGGTACGCGACTACAGAACATATTTAATGGAGGTACGCGACTACAGAACTTATTTAATGGAGGTCCGCGACTACAGAACTTATTTAATGGAGGTACGCGACTACAGAACATATTTAATGGAGGTCCGCGACTACAGAACTTATTTAATGGAGGTACGCGACTACAGAACTTATTTAATGGAGGTCCGCGACTACAGAACTTATTTAATGGAGGTACGCGACTACAGAACATATTTAATGGAGGTACGCGACTACAGAACTTATTTAATGGAGGTACGCGACTACAGAACTTATTTAATGGAGGTACGCGACTACAGAACTTATTTAATGGAGGTACGCGACCACAGAACTTATTTAATGGAGGTCCGCGACTACAGAACTTATTTAATGGAGGTACGCGACTACAGAACTTATTTAATGGAGGTACGCGACTACAGAACATATTTAATGGAGGTACGCGACTACAGAACTTATTTAATGGAGGTCCGCGACTACAGAACTTATTTAATTGAGGTCCGCGATTACAGAACATATTTAATGGAGGTACGCGACTACAGAACTTATTTAATGGAGGTACGCGACTACAGAACATATTTAATGGAGGTACGCGACTACAGAACTTATTTAATGGAGGTACGCGACTACAGAACTTATTTAATGGAGGTCCGCGACTACAGAACATATTTAATGGAGGTCCGCGACTACAGAACTTATTTAATGGAGGTCCGCGACTACAGAACTTATTTAATGGAGGTACGCAACTACAGAACTTATTTAATGGAGGTACGCGACTACAGAATTTATTTAATCGGTGTCCGCGACTACAGAAATTATTTAATGGAGGTCCGCGACTACAGAACTTATTTAATGGAGGTCCGCGACTACAGAACTTATTTAATGGAGCTCCGCGACTACAGAACTTATTTAAGATCCACGACTACAGAACTTATTTAATCGGTGTCCGCGACTACAGAAATTATTTAATGGAGGTCCGCGACTACAGAACTTATTTAATGGAGGTCCGCGACTACAGAACTTATTTAATGGAGGTCCGCGACTACAGAACTTATTTAATGGAGGTACGCGACAACAGAACTTATTTAATGGAGGTACGCGACTACAGAACTTATTTAATCGGTGTCCGCGACTACAGAAATTATTTAATGGAGGTCCGCGACTACAGAACTTATTTAATGGAGGTCCGCGACTACAGAACTTATTTAATGGAGGTACGCGACTACAGAACTTATTTAATGGAGGTACGCGACTACAGAACATATTTAATGGAGGTACGCGACTACAGAACTTATTTAATGGAGGTCCGCGACTACAGAACTTATTTAATGGAGGTACGCGACTACAGAACATATTTAATGGAGGTCCGCGACTACAGAACTTATTTAATGGAGGTACGCGACTACAGAACATATTTAATGGAGGTCCGCGACTACATAACTTATTTAATGGAGGTACGCGACTACAGAACATATTTAATGGAGGTACGCGACTACAGAACTTATTTAATGGAGGTACGCGACTACAGAACTTATTTAATGGAGGTACGCGACTACAGAACTTATTTAATGGAGGTACGCGACCACAGAACTTATTTAATGGAGGTCCGCGACTACAGAACTTATTTAATGGAGGTACGCGACTACAGAACTTATTTAATGGAGGTACGCGACTACAGAACATATTTAATGGAGGTACGCGACTACAGAACTTATTTAATGGAGGTCCGCGACTACAGAACTTATTTAATTGAGGTCCGCGATTACAGAACATATTTAATGGAGGTACGCGACTACAGAACTTATTTAATGGAGGTACGCGACTACAGAACATATTTAATGGAGGTACGCGACTACAGAACTTATTTAATGGAGGTACGCGACTACAGAACTTATTTAATGGAGGTCCGCGACTACAGAACATATTTAATGGAGGTACGCGACTACAGAACATATTTAATGGAGGTACGCGACTACAGAACTTATTTAATCGGTGTCCGCGACTACAGAAATTATTTAATGGAGGTACGCGACTACAGAACATATTTAATGGAGGTACGCGACTACAGAACATATTTAATGGAGGTACGCGACTACAGAACATATTTAATGGAGGTACGCGACTACAGAACATATTTAATGGAGGTACGCGACTACAGAACATATTTAATGGAGGTACGCGACTACAGAACTTTTTTAATGGAGGTCCGCGACTACAGAACATATTTAATGGAGGTACGCGACTACAGAACATATTTAATGGAGGTACGCGACTACAGAACATATTTAATGGAGGTACGCGACTACAGAACATATTTAATGGAGGTACGCGACTACAGAACTTATTTAATGGGGGTCCGCGACTACAGAACATATTTAATGGAGGTCCGCGATTACAAAACATATTTAATGGGGGTCCGCGACTACAGAACTTATTTAATGGAGGTACGCGATTACAAAACATATTTAATGGGGGTCCGCGACTACAGAACTTATTTAATGGAGGTACGCGATTACAAAACATATTTAATGGGGGTACGCGACTACAGAACATATTTAATGGATGTACGCGATTACAAAACATATTTAATGGGGGTACGCGACTACAGAACATATTTAATGGAGGTCCGCGATTACAGAACATATTTAATGGGGGTCCGCGACTACAGAACATTTTTAATGGGGGTCCGCGACTACAGAACATTTTTAATGGGGGTCCGCGACTACAGAACATTTTTAATGGGGGTCCGCGACTACAGAACATTTTTAATGGGGGTCCGCGACTACAGAACATATTTAATGGAGGTCCGCGATTACAGAACATATTTAATGGAGGTCCGCGATTACAGAACGCATTTCATGGAGGCCCGCGACTACAGAACGTATTTAATTGGGGTCCGCGACTACAGAACTTATTTAATGGAGGTACGCGACTACAGAACTTATTTAATGGAGGTACGCGACTACAGAATTTATTTAATCGGTGTCCGCGACTACAGAAATTATTTAATGGAGGTCCGCGACTACAGAACTTATTTAATGGAGGTCCGCTACTACAGAACTTATTTAATGGAGCTCCGCGACTACAGAACTTATTTAAGATCCACGACTACAGAACTTATTTAATCGGTGTCCGCGATTACAGAAATTATTTAATGGAGGTCCGCGACTACAGAACTTATTTAATGGAGGTCCGCGACTACAGAACTTATTTAATGGAGGTCCGCGACTACAGAACTTATTTAATGGAGGTACGCGACTACAGAACTTATTTAATGGAGGTACGCGACTACAGAACTTATTTAATCGGTGTCCGCGACTACAGAAATTATTTAATGGAGGTCCGCGACTACAGAACATATTTAATGGAGGTCCGCGACTACAGAACTTATTTAATGGAGGTACGCGACTACAGAACTTATTTAATGGAGGTACGCGACTACAGAACATATTTAATGGAGGTACGCGACTACAGAACTTATTTAATGGAGGTCCGCGACTACAGAACATATTTAATGGAGGTCCGCGACTACAGAACTTATTTAATGGAGGTACGCGACTACAGAACATATTTAATGGAGGTCCGCGACTACAGAACTTATTTAATGGAGGTACGCGACTACAGAACATATTTAATGGAGGTCCTCGACTACAGAACTTATTTAATGGAGGTACGCGACTACAGAACATATTTAATGGAGGTACGCGACTACAGAACTTATTTAATGGAGGTACGCGACTACAGAACTTATTTAATGGAGGTCCGCGACTACAGAACTTATTTAATGGAGGTACGCGACTACAGAACTTATTTAATGGAGGTACGCGACTACAGAACTTATTTAATGGAGGTACGCGACTACAGAACTTATTTAATGGAGGTCCGCGGTACAGAACTTATTTAATGGAGGTACGCGACTACAGAACTTATTTAATGGAGGTACGCGACTACAGAACATATTTAATGGAGGTACGCGACTACAGAACTTATTTAATGGAGGTCTGCGACTACAGAACTTATTTAATGGAGGTCCGCGATTACAGAACATATTTAATGGAGGTACGCGACTACAGAACTTATTTAATGGAGGTACGCGACTACAGAACATATTTAATGGAGGTACGCGACTACAGAACTTATTTAATGGAGGTACGCGACTACAGAACTTATTTAATGGAGGTCCGCGACTACAGAACATATTTAATGGAGGTACGCGACTACAGAACATATTTAATGGAGGTACGCGACTACAGAACTTATTTAATCGGTGTCCGCGACTACAGAAATTATTTAATGGAGGTACGCGACTACAGAACATATTTAATGGAGGTACGCGACTACAGAACATATTTAATGGAGGTACGCGACTACAGAACTTATTTAATGGAGGTCCGCGACTACAGAACATATTTAATGGAGGTACGCGACTACAGAACATATTTAATGGAGGTACGCGACTACAGAACTTATTTAATGGAGGTCCGCGACTACAGAACATATTTAATGGAGGTACGCGACTACAGAACATATTTAATGGAGGTACGCGACTACAGAACTTATTTAATGGGTGTCCGCGACTACAGAACATATTTAATGGAGGTCCGCGATTACAAAACATATTTAATGGGGGTCCGCGACTACAGAACTTATTTAATGGAGGTACGCGATTACAAAACATATTTAATGGGGGTCCGCGACTACAGAACTTATTTAATGGAAGTACGCGATTACAAAACATATTTAATGGGGGTACGCGACTACAGAACATATTTAATGGAGGTACGCGATTACAAAACATATTTAATGGGGGTACGCGACTACAGAACATATTTAATGGAGGTCCGCGATTACAAAACATATTTAATGGGGGTCCGCGACTACAGAACATTTTTAATGGGGGTCCGCGACTACAGAACATTTTTAATGGGGGTCCGCGACTACAGAACATTTTTAATGGGGGTCCGCGACTACAGAACATTTTTAATGGGGGTCCGCGACTACAGAACATTTTTAATGGGGGTCCGCGACTACAGAACATATTTAATGGAGGTCCGCGATTACAGAACATATTTAATGGAGGTCCGCGATTACAGAACGCATTTCATGGAGGCCCGCGACTACAGAACGTATTTAATTGGGGTCCGCGACTACAGAACTTATTTAATGGAGGTCCGCGATTACAAAACGTATTTAATGGGGGGGGGGGGGGGTGTCCTGTGGTAAAAGATGTTATAAATGATTGTGTCTTTTCATCATCGTCATTGAGTGCCGTCTCCGCATCGAAGGTTGGCTACCATGGAGCACCATTCTGTGGTGTCTCTTGCTTTGATGGTGCAGGTTGACATAGGCTGATTTGTCAATCTTTTGATGTTACATATCCATATTAGTCTTGGTCTGCCTCTGTCTCTTTTACCTTGTATTCTCCCTTCCAAGATTACTTTTAGCAGACTGGTGTGTCTTTTAACATGTTCCAAAAATCTCATTGTCTTGTTTGAATTGTGTTTAGTATTTCTCTTTTCAATTTGAGTTGTTTTAAGAATTGATCGTTTGTTTTCTTTTCTTTCCGTCCAATTCTTCCTATTCTTCTATAAATCTACATTTCAAAGGCTGCAATTTCCTGTTCTGTTTTCTTGTTTCATGTCCATTTTTCATCACCATGCATACATTTTGAGAAGATATAACATTTTGCTATTCTTAGTTTTAGCCCTGGCATTATTTGCCCTGATGTTAGTATATTCTTCATGGCATTAAAATTATTTTTGGCTGTTCCTGGTCTTTTGTTTATTGTGTCTTCTACTAAACTGTAAATTGTCTCCTTCTTTTAAGTGTAATTTGTAGGGAGTTCTTGATGTCTTTGTCCTAACCTCATGTTGGTCGCACACTCTGTGTTTTCTCTACTTCTTACAAGCCAATAGCAGCACCAGTTAAGTGTTTAGAAAAGTTATCTTTAAATTGTTTTTTTGTGTGTGTTCCAATGGTTAAAATTTTAAAACAAATCCGTTGAGAGAAAGTTGGAAGATAACGTGCCACCGCTGCCGGAGCAGTAGCGCAGTGTGGATTACCAGAGACAGGACAAGGCAGGCATGTATTGTATCCTATAATTAAAAAGAGTCCCGTCACGCGACGTGGCGTATAGACAAATGGTTTTAGTATCCATATATTTTTAGAGACGATTAACACATTATTTTGTGGGTAACATGGTCAGTATTACGCCAGTGCTGATTTCCACTCCAAGAAAAAACTCGGATACTATTGGATGGTTGGTAAACTCGAAAGCCGTCGATCAAGATCGAACCCAATCTCTTGTCCTGAGTAGTCCAGCTCACTAACCACTGAGCTATCGCGGCTGTCTATCGCGTCTTGTAACTTGCTATAGAACAAAACATATTATTACCAGTTTTTTTTTTACTACTTTTTGATCACTGAGCAAAGGCCTCTCTAGTCCTCTCACGACATGTCGCTGAACTGGGGTGGGGGGTCACATAGTAAAGAATGAGGAATACGATTTGTATTTCTGAATTGAACAAATGAACACACGAACTAAAATATCGCTGACATGCAACTGTGCAAGGTGTGTCCTATCAGTCTTAAATTAAGCTTCGATTTCTAAGGTATGATTGGGTGGGGGGGGGGTGTTGGTTGGTTTTGATATTGATACGTTCATCTTTAGACAAGTAGGTTCCGATTCGGCCACAAGCGGTGGTAATTTTCCACTTCGAATCAGTGGTTTATTCGTGGCTTTAACCTCCCGCTGGTATCTGGGTAGTACGATCCGATGTTAGCTCACTCGGTTATCCTCGAACAAACTCTGCCCACGTTAGAGAGCTCTGGTAGTTAAACGTCGAAAAGAAGTTTGGCCAAAATCGCCGTTAGCATGGGCAAATTGTTCAGCAATTAAAAAATCTATTCGTACCAAAGACGGATATGTCGGTCCGAATACCACGGCTTGCCGTAGACTAGCGACAAGATACATGAACATCCACTTAATAACAAACATCTGCAAAGCTATCTCGATTACTACATAACTCCTGTCAGCTGTTACTTATCCGTAACTGCCTACTTCAATTAATATAGTTTGTAGAGAATGAACGCTGATGAAGAGAAAATTATTATGGACTTTGCCATTCTTCCATTCATCATCCCCCGCCCCCGGGCCCTCCAACCTCCCTTCGCTTCGAAACTCTTCGACGATGAGTTGAGTGGAGAATTAATGCGATGTGGGCAAAGCGCTAATTCAATAATAACCGCCATGGCAGGCAGCAAATGTTGACTGTCGATAGCATTCTGCACCCAGCTGTCTCTAAAGTTAAACAAATCGTTGTGGGATAGTCATCATCAAAATAATTAGCGCCATAAGTAGCGATGAAATACATAGAAGTGATGAAATATGTGAGTTCAGAAAACATAAAATGTCATTAAATATATTAAAAAAATTAATCAGGTAGAAAAAGAGTATTAACCAGCAGACAAAAGACACTTGCTTACAACAACTGGCAATTTAGTTTTGAGAAGATTTTGATAAAACTCAAGAGTTAGATGGATAAATATATGCCTGCTTCGTAGACTACACCAAAGCTTTTAATAGAGTACACCATAATCAACTTATAGTCTGCCTAAAAGATATAAATCTGGACGATACAGACATACGACTAATATGTAATTTATACTGGGAGCAAACAGCAATAATAAAATATAACAAAGAGAACTCTACACCCATTGATATAAAAAGAGGAGTAAGACAGGAATGCATCCTACCACTAAGCTTCTTGGACGTTCGCGCTCTTAAACAAATATATCCCATTTTCCTTCGAGCTTCGCTGGCTCAATGGCAATTGAGGTTGATTGTAGGCACGAGCCCGACTATACGTGACAGGCCGGACGGAGCTTTATTGTCACGTGTGGATATCACCCTCTTCTGGTCCTCCTGATTTTCGGGTTCACTAATTCAAGTACTCATATCTGGACTACGTTTGAATCTAGATTAGGAAATTGAGTGGAAGAACTTAGAAAGCAGATGATAGACAGTCTTGGGGGGACACTCCAGCCGTGATGTTCCTGGTGTAGTAACGTCAGGGGCACTTGACTATCGCGGTAAGATCTGTACTATGAAACGGTGATCCTGCATTTCACATTGATCCTGCTGCATGGGTCATCGAGCCCGGACTTCCACCTGCCATCGCAAGATGGCTACCGGAAGATCGGTGACCTCGATCCCTTTTAATTTGCAACTTTTCTAAGAGATTGGTTTTAACATAAATCATTTCATTCTTTCTACATTCATTAACGCTCATTCAGGAAAAACAGTGGGACAAAAGAAGCCATATTCAGCATGATGAAGGCTAAAACTAAGACTAGCAAAATGTTATATCTTCTCAATATTCTTGTATGGTGCAGAAACATGGACATTAGACACGGAAACAGAACAGAAAATTAAAGCCTTTGAAATGTGGATTTATAGACGAATAGGAAGAATTGGATGGTAAGAAAAGAAAGCAAATGATGAAGCTTTAAAAAAAAAAAACTAACAATGAAAAGAGAGCTACTAAACATAATTAGAACAAGATAAATGACATTTTGGGGAATGTTAAAAGACACAAGAGTTTAATAAAGAAATATTGGAAAGGAAAACACACGGTAAAAGAGGCAGAGGCAAACCAAAACTAACATCAAAAGATGGACAAGTCAGCTATGACAACCTGCACCAGCAAAGCAAGAGACAGAGTGGAATGACGCACCATGGTAGCCAACCTTCCATGCGGAGACGGCACTTAATGATGATGATGAGATGGATAGAAGTTACAGCTGCTTGTTTTAATCCAAAAGTGACATTTTAGTTATAATCTTGAAGATCTTACGGCAGCTTTTGTGTGTAGATGTCCTGGCCATAGTACATTCCCCTCATTCTTATCAATGATATTTTATGGGAGTGGTTTCAGTTAGTGACACTACACACACACAAAACGTAAAATTGTTTAAAAAGTAAAGTACCCGCGTCACGCCAAGAGGCGTAAAGGGAATATGGTGTTAGTGATCATAATTTTTACACACGTTCGGCACATGATTTTTAGGCTAATGTGGTCAGTATTACGCCCGTGTCGCTTTATTTTCCCAGAAAAAAATCCGGTACCCATTTAAGACTGGGTGAATCCGGAAGTCGTCGGTCAGGATCGAACTCGACCTCTTGTCATTTTTTAGCTGAAAGTAAATATTTACGTATGAATGTTAGTTTAGCAGAATAATAATTATAAGAAAAGAGCAGTTTTTTTTTTTAAAGATTTTCTGGGGTATATTATTCAATTTTAACGTCAAAAGCTTTTACGTTATTTAACTATAACATTTTCTAATCAACATGAATGTATAATATATGAAGATTACGTAATTTATATTTCTGGAAATGAACTAAAGTATCAGCGACATACAGCTGCGAAGAAATCATCACATAGATCCTGGAGCAACATCATCTGCTAACACTGTCGGTACCACGCATGCGCAGACCAAGCTAGAGAATATCGGGCCTTACAGGACGGATAGCAATCAGGGATAGAAAAGATAAGATAAGGGGTTTGAGTAGCAGACAGGGGTTGTCCAATTTAACACATAGATTATAATTTGAAGATCCATAACAGAGCTGATAGTTAGGACCAGAGAAACGCAGATTGATGTCAGTCAGCATGGCACGCGATGATAATACAAAATTGCATCTAATGATCTGAGACGAGAAAAGAAAAATACGCGGCAAGAAGAGAGAAGAGACAAGAATTATTATTCTTCTTCTGCGACCATGGCTCATTCAGACTAAGATTCCGGACTCTTTCACGAAGGCAACTGTCTGTTTAAATGATTCGGTTGACCCGTATAGTTTCTTTTTTCAGGGAGGTGGGTGTGAACCACATTGTCCTTCTCAGGTCTGTGTGCTGAAGCAAGAATGAAAACATAGCTTTGATGTCGGTCAGCATGGCACACGATGATAATAAGAAATTACATTTAATGATCTGAGGCGAAAAAATGAAAAATACGTGGCAAGAAAAGAGAAGACGCAAGAATGAAAACGAAGCAAAAGCATCAACGCCAACTTCAGCACCCAACTTCATCTGCTTTATATGTGGGTGTGACTACAAATTCAGAGCCACAAGAAACGCAGCATCACTCTTGGGTATCCTACTATTTATCTCTTGAGATATAAACCATTTTTTTTTCATTCTTTACTTTACAATCATAGCCTTTTATAACCTCCCCTTCAACCCTTGGGGTATAGACCGTCATCAAGAGCTCGTATAACATTTCTATCCTCAGCTGTGCCTTGTCAAGATGTAGTTCATCTTTCTAATCTCTGCTACCCAAGTTCTTAAACGCCCTCAAAGGTTGTTCTTTATTTGTTTATTTGGGTCATCATCAATGTACACCGGTCGGTCCCATAGGTGTCCCCATATCCCCCTCGAAATTCTACCAAAAAATCCTTGGATAATCTTGATCCACGTGGACAAACTCCATAGCACGGCCCGAGATCTACTTTGTGGGTAGATTTTTTTCTGACAATTTAGCCTCGGGCAGCGGCTATATTTAGGGCCTACAATTGTCAATGTTGGGAGGCGCGATAGTTCAGTGGTTAATGAACTGGACTACAAAGGGCAGGAGGTCAGGTTCGATACTGATAGACGGCTTCCGGGTTCACCCAGTCTTAAATAGGCGCTGGATTTTTTCTGGGAAAGTAAAGCGGTACAGAATAGTGACACTGTGACATTCCAGGCATGTCGTAAGAGGCGACTAAGGAGGTTGATCGATGGCTGGACAAGCTGTCATTGTAAACACTGTTGTTATGGAAACAGTGCCATCGATTTTAGAAGCGGTGATCTCTGCAATATGTGCCATTTTGGTACGCAAGGTTTCTGTTTTTGAGATTGTGGTTCTGCCCTATGCCGTCTTCGGCTCGAAAGAACAATAGATAAAGAGATAGATAGAAAGCGGCACTGGCGTAATATCGACCACATCACTCAAAAATCAAGTGCCGAAGGTTTATACAAACTATGATCACTAAGACCATATTCCCTAAACGCCTCCATGGCGTAACGGGGTTCTTTACTTTTTTAAAACTTACTTTTCAATTTTAACTGCCAAAGATTTAACGTGCTCGAGTGCACACAGGACCCCTGTTGCAAATGGCCGTTATCCGAGACGACTAGACATAGAATCTCACTATTTGTGAGATCTGTAGAGGTGAACGTTCTGAAGAAACCGTGGATTAATTTTCCATATTTTTGAAAAATCACCACCGCTTCTGGTGGGTTTTGAACCCGAATTCTTCCTGTCCTGAGGCCGACGTAGTACGAAGCCCCCCCCCCCCCCCCCCCCCCCCCCCACCCCCCACCCCTAAAAAAATTAAAAAAGAAAGAAAAATAAATAAAAAAGATGTTTGTTATAATTAGACATGATTGCCAGTATGTGTGCAGCGTTAAAACTGCAACAGTTGGCGAAACAAAATTGGACAAGTAATAGCGACAACCTGCAAGGGGGAGGTAGATAGACGCGTGAATAACCAACGAGCTACTTGAGCGTTCATCGCTTTGGCAACTGTTTAAGACGGCTGAACACCTACAGGGTTGACCTGAGTGATGCTATTTCTAAAATGAACTCTACCTGAAGATTTCCTCTCCATTTTTGTTGGCGCCTTTGAAGCTAGAATTGAGTTTCTGGCCATACGTGCTACCGTCCATATTTTACATCCGGGTTAGGACCGACACATACTGACGTAGGAAGTCATTCTTCATTAACATATTTTGATATGGTTGCTAAGGAAACCACAGTGCATGGCGGTCTAACAATTAATAATATAAAATTGCTCATGACAACATCCTGTTAATTACAGCCATAAATGGACACGTGGTTAATCATGACGTTATGTGCACATTTATAACACACAACAAATTAAAATGAACGCCAAGAAAGAAAAACGGTTAATTTAACGTTGTTTGACTGCTCATTTTTAATTCCCTTATTTCCCAGGTGTATAAAATATTAACATTCATTATGACCATGATCTGTAAGTCAAATAAAGGGAAGCAATTCTCGCGTTTGAATTAAAAAGTAAATTACTGACGTAGATTTGTGTGTGTGTGTGTTTTATTGCTTATAATTTTCATCCAAATATAGTAATTATAATTCAATTAACATTTTGTGGTTCAAGTTAAAAAAAAAATAATTAAAAACCTAATATTACCAGGGCATGCAGTTATTGCATCGAGTGACCGAAAGTTACCACTTGTGCTCCCAACATGTCATATCTATGGGGTAAGATTAATTCATAGATGCGCCTGAATTTGGTAAGAAATCATACAAACAAAACATGACATTAGTGTCTTCATTTTTTATTTACTTGGGGGGGGGGTGTCAAGAACAATGAGGTATCAGTAGTGCTTCAATATGAGGTAATCTTTGCTATAGGGCTGCCTTTAACATATTTTAAATGATTGGATTGTGCACGTTTCAATGTGAAAATGAATTTGAATAAATAGCACGCCTATCAAGGAATCAATAGCTCAGTGGTTAGTGAACTGGACTACAAAGGACGAGAAGTCGGGTTCGATCCTGATCGACGGCTTCCTGGTTCACTCAGCCATAAATGGGTAGCAGTTTCTTTTCTGGGAAGTAAAGCGGCACGGGCGTAATACTGACCACATTACCCCAACAATCATGTGCAGACGAACTATACAAGCAGATCACTAACACTATATTTCCTATACGCCACTTGGCGTGACAGGGCTCTTCACATTTTTTTTTATTATGGAGGAATGACACTTCGCTCGTGAGTTTCGATGCTTCAGACGACACCAGATAGGAAGAACACTTCTGGATAGGCGGCGAGCACATTTGAGTCCAACCCGCGTGCTAACACGCTGATTCAAGCCTCGAACCTTTACCTTTCTTTGGCTATAAGTAAAAAAAAGTAAAGTGCCCCCGTCACGCCAAGTGGCGTATAGGGAATATGGTGTTAGTGATCATAAATTTTACAGACCGTCAGCACATGATTTTTGGGGTAATGTGGTCGGTATTACGCCCGTGCCGCTTTACTTTCCCAGACAAAAATCCGGTACCCGTTAAAGGCTGGGTGAACCAGACCCGTCGGTTGGGATCGAACCCTACCTCTTGTTCTTTATAGCCCAGTTCACTAACCACTGAGCTATCGCGGCTCCCTTTCTTTGCCTATGGAATATTAGAAAGGTTAGGAAAGGCAACAGCATCAGAGATCAACAGAAGCGCAAATGACCGCAAATTATATCTATTCTCGCTGGGAAACAAGTAAGGAAGGAAAGAAAAGGAAAAATAAGATAATGTCTCACACTTCCCAATAAATGGTGCACTCGTTGAACAAACTGACACGTTTAGTCTCACAGGGATTTTTAATTGAGTTTCTAAGCTCGGTCTTGTTTGCCTGAATCTGACGGAGAGACTACAGGGGGTTTGAAATGTGTCATTCTCAGCTTTAATTAACTAGCGACTGCTCTCAGGTCAACATCTATGGTTCGTAAAATGTCTTCTCGCTGTGGGCTCTGCGTTAATCAAGTTTAGGTAATAACATTGCTTATCCAGTTATGTTTTGTCATGGAACCCAGTGGTTGAGTATAAAGTACTCTCCTACAAGGTATGGTAACAGCTTTACAAAAATGGAACACAACACAATACTGACGTTTCGGTCTACATATTGCCATCTTCAGAGAACGAGAGCAACGACATTACCCCCGTCACGTCAAGTGGCGTATATGGAATATGGTGTTAGTGACCATAAATTGTACAGACCTTCGGCACATGATTTTTGGGGTAATGTGGTTGATATTAAGCCCGTGCCGCTTTACTTTCCCAGAAAATATCAGGTACCCATTTTAGGCTGGGTGAACCCTACCTCTTGTCCTTTGTACTCCAGTTCACTAACCACTGAGCTATTGCGGCCCCCTCAAATAGTAATGATTCCAACTATTTCACAGGAAACATGATGCCAATGTCCATTTTTTCACTGACCAAGTGCATAATCTATGGGTGACATGATTATTATCACGACAGAGCGCATACAATTTCCTGGAAAAAAAATGTCTGATACCTATTTTTAAGTTTTGGATGAATCCTAAAGCCGATGGCACTGAAAAAAAATTAATTCCTTCCATACCTGGAAGCTTAACCAAAAGAAGCTCATCCGCTTCTTTATATATAATGACATATATACCTGCTTACCTTCCTACCTACCTACATACCTACCTACCTACCTACCTACCTACCTACCTACCTACCTACCTACCTACCTACCTACCTACCTACCTACCTACCTACCTACCTGCCTGCCTGCCTGCCTTCCTACCTACCTATCTATCTATCTATCTATCTATCTATCTATCTATCTATCTATCTATCTATCTATCTATCTATCTATCTATCTATCTATCTATCTATCTATCTATCTATCTATCTATCTATCTATCTATCTATCTATCTATCTATCTATCTATCTATCTATCTATCTATCTATCTATCTATCTATCTATCTATCTATCTATCTATCTATCTATCTATCTATCTATCTATCTATCTATCTATCTATCTATCTATCTATCTATCTATCTATCTATCTATCTATCTATCTATCTATCTATCTATCTAATCTATCTATCTGTCTGTCTATCTCTGTCAGTCAGTCAGTCAGTCAGTCAGTCTGTCTGTCTGTCTGTCTGTCTGTCTGTCTGTCTGTCTGTATGTATGTCTGTCTGTCTGTATGTATGTCTGTATGTCTGTCTGTATGTCTGTATGTCTGTCTGAGAAAGTAGTTTCAAATAATATTATAAAATTAGTGGGGAAAAAGAAGAAAGAATCACAGAAAAAACGAATGAAAAAGTGAAGAAAAATATAATAATTAAAGTGACGAGAAAAATATAAAATAGAAGAGAGAACAGAAGAAATAGAAAGAAGAGACAGGGGAAAGAGGAAATAAATGAAAAAAGATGTAAAAAAATTAAGGAGAAAGAACAGTATAAAATTAAGTAAAAATGTAAGTTAGCAAGAAATAACTGTTCTGTGGGACTTCCGTTTCAAAATGGTGGAACGTTTCATGTTCTCTCGATCGCTGCAGAAAACGCACCTGGAGTCTGATTAATTTCGACTCTCCGATGTAATTTTCTGTGTTGAAATCAAAATGATGTTCTACTTAGCAAATCTGCGCCGACGAAGCGGACAAATCTGCGCCGCCGAGTACACACAGCAATGTTTCTTTTTGACAAGTCAAGTATTGTGAAAGCTACCTTCACCGTCTAGTTTTGAAATGCGGTTTACGTCACATTGAGTGCTGTTCAATAGCCGACGTTGGAATTGTTTAACGCAAGTTATTCACATGTTGAAACGCATTAATGTGAACTGCTCCGTCAAGTCGACCGAAGATTGTCCTCTTTGGGGAATTTGCACCGTGTTTCGTTCGTTGTACGCTAACCGTACGGTCTGTTGTTTGATGTGTGACGGGGATAATCCGACGACTAACTGTGTGTTTATATGTTCGGTTGGAGTCAAAAACGATGGCCAAAAATCATCAAGCGCTATACATTTAACAAATATGACGATCATCATTTTCGGGAGGACGTGAACTTCCGGTATATGGTGGATAGGCGGCAGGATTCATTGAAGGCTATGTCTGAAAAGTGTTCCTTCTTGCAGTTTCCTCATATTCCAAGTCCGACTTGTTGCAAGAGCTACTGAATTAAGTGCTCTGTGCTCACCGTGAGCTGTTTGTCTCATCCGTTTTGATCATGTTTCGATAGTCCAATTGTTTCTCGACGAATGATGTTATCGTATGACAGGGAACAGTTGGATGTGTTCGCTTTCTGCGCGGTTTCGTCTTATGTCTTTTGGTGTGTGCTGAGACTGCTACAATGGGGACTACAGTTACCTTTCTTTGTTTGGGAGATGATTTAGTAATTTGGATGATTCCGCTGGCACGGGCGGTTTAGCAATTATGGGTTTTGATTCGTTTGCAGTGATACCGAGGCCTTTCATAACCAATAACCAATAACCAATAACCAATAACTGTTCTGTATCTACCTTTTAACATATCTTTTGATAAAATATAACTTTTCTTGACATATGACTCCTTGACATATAATTCTTTGACATATAATTTTTTGACACATAATTCTTTGACATATAGTTTCTAAAATTAATATTGTTAATATAAATTAACACATAAATGAGAACAATCTAATTGATAATTTGGTTGCAGGCACTCAAGTCTCGAAAATCACCGGAAGTGGAATAGAGCTAATGGCTTCTCCACTCTTGATATTGTTCTCCAGTGCCATCGCTGTTGGTTTCCTAGCAACCATAATTGTTATTGTTGCTGTGTCCGTCGACAGCTGGGAGTACGGAAGCTATGACATGAGTGTGCTGCAGAGTGTGAACAGGTCTTGCATGTAAGTATGACCTGTCATCTGTTGTTGCCTGCTTGTTATTGTAGTAATCAGCTAATGGTAGACCACGGTAAGACAAATCTTCAGTTGTCACGCCGACTGGGCGAGCATTGATTTGCAAAGACTTATAGCTTCTCGTGAGAGCGAGTTGCCGAATCGATAACTTGTCGTGCTTCACTACAGGAGAACGCGGGTTCGAAACTCGGTGGGGGAGGGGGGGGGGTCTCATCATCACTGAGTGCCGTCTCCGCAACGAAGGTTGGCTACCATGGAGCGCCATTTCCCTCTGTCTCTTGTTTTGATGGTGCAGATTGTCATAGGTTGACTTATCCATCTTCTTATATTACTCATCCATGTTAGTCTTGGCCGGCCTCAGCCTCTTTTACCTTGTATTTTCCTTTCCAATATTACTTTTATTAGGTTGTTGTGTCTCTTAATATGCCTTTAAAATTTGGGGTCTAAAGTTTTGATATTGGAGGTGAAATAAAAACACAGACCCGAACATTCAGACCATCTCGCAGCAACTGCACAGGGCAAGCGGCCTTTATTTTCAAGTTCTTTTAAGTCCCCTCGGCAAATCTCAGAAAATGGTAAAATGCTTAAAGATTTTTAATTGTTATTTTATTACAGTTCTTACTCTTGTCCATATGTATGTAAAGGTGAAGTCATTGTAAGATACCGTAATGTGATGTAAGTGAGACTAGAAGCGAATATAAATTGACAAGGGATTAATAATATTGAGAGATTAGACTCTAGTTAGGTAGTAATGGCAATATCGCTAAATGAGAGCTAGATTCGGGTTATAACATGTTAAGCATGGAGAGAGGCTGTGTGCTTGGAAGATCACTCAAGTAGTCGAAAGATTACTCAGTTAGTCGAAACATCACTCAGGTAGTTGAAAGATCGCTCAGATCGATCGATAGATCACTGAGGTAGTCAATAGATCACTCAGGTAGTCGATAAATCACTCAGGTAGTCGAAAGAACACTCAGGTAGCCGAAAGATCACTCAGATCGATCGATAGATCACTCAGGTAGTCGAAATATCACTCAGGTAGTCGGAAGATCACTCAGTTAGCCGAAAGATCACTCAGATCGATCGATAGATCACTCAGGTAGTCGAAATATCACTCAGGTAGTCGAAACATCACTCAGGTAGCCGAAAGATCACTCAGGTAGTCGAAAGATCACTCAGGTAGTCGAAAGATCACTCAAGTAGCCGAAAGATCACTCAGGTAGTCGAAAGATCACTCAGGTAGCCGAAAGATCACTCAGGTAGTCGAAAGATCACTCAGGTAGCCGAAAGATCACTCAAGTAGCCGAAAGATCACTCAGGTAGTCGAAAGATCACTCAGGTAGCCGAAAGATCACTCAAGTAGCCGAAAGATCACTCAGGTAGTCGAAAGATCACTCAGGTAGCCGAAAGATCACTCAGGTAGCCGAAAGATCACTCAGGTAGCTGAAAGATCACTCAGGTAGTTGAAAGATCACTCAGATCGATCGATAGATCACTCAGGTAGTCGAAAGATCACTCAGGTAGTCGGAAGATCTCTCAGGTAGCCGAAAGATCACTCAGGTAGCCGAAAGATCACTCAGGTAGCCGAAAGATCACTCAGGTAGTCAAAAGATCACTCAAGTAGCCGAAAGATCACTCAGGTAGCCGAAAGATCACTCAGGTAGTCAAAAGATCACTCAAGTAGCCGAAAGATCTCTCAGGTAGCCGAAAGATCACTCAGGTAGCCGAAAGATCACTCAGGTAGCCGAAAGATCACTCAGGTAGTCAAAAGATCACTCAGGTAGTCAAAAGATCACTCAAGTAGCCGAAAGATCACTCAGGTAGCCGAAAGATCACTCAGGTAGCCGAAAGATCACTCAAGTAGCCGAAAGATCACTCAAGTAGCCGAAAGATCACTCAGGTAGCCGAAAGATCACTCAGGTAGCCGAAAGATCACTCAGGTAGCCGAAAGATCACTCAGGTAGTCGAAAGATCAAATTAATATGATTAGCCGGCAAATTTCACCGTGCCGCCCAGATGACTGGTCACGACGACTTCGATGGTTGTTAACATCGGACCCAGAAAATAAGAACCATAGTCCGTTCAGAAACTGTTACCCAAACTCAAAATCATTTTTCTAGAAAACTGTTTGATATATTGCTGTAAAATTTTGCAGGCAGTCTCATATTTTCCCCGGACAATAATACAATTTTTTATTTCACAATAACGTGAATTCTCACAATACATGAGATACCCGGGCCGAAGTTACCTTACCAGCACATAGTAGAGACAGTTCAGTTGGCGATAATACTTGTAGTAGAGGCGTATAACAGAACATTTATTATTTCTTTAAAGTGCTAAAATAGTAAGCTATCTCAACATTCTTAAAATATAATGAATTTAAGTGGCTTCTTCCTCTTCTTGGGAGACGCGATAGCTCAGTGGTTAGTGAACTGGACTACAAAAGACAAGAAGTACGGTTCGATCCCAACCCACGGCTTTCGGTTCATCCAGCCTTAAATGGCATTGGATTTTTTTATGGGAAAGTAAAGCGGCATGGACGTAATACCGACCACATTACCCCAAAAATCATGTGCCGAAGGTCTGTAAAATTTATGGTCACTAACACAATATTCCCTATACGCCACTTGGCGTGACGGGGGTACTTTACTTTTGTTTTTCTTCCTCTTCTTCTACCTTTCAGCTCTCTGTGAAGCATAGGTCTTCAACAAACACTTTCAGCTCCTTGTGGAGCATAAGTCTTCAAGAAGCCTTTTCAGCTCCTTGTGGAGCATAGGTCTTCAACAAACACTTTCAGCTCCTTGTGGGGCATAAGTCTTCAAAAAACACTTTCACCTCTCTGTGAAGCATAGGTCTTCAACAAACATTTTCAGCTCCTTGTGGAGCATAGGTCTTCAACAAACACTTTCAGCTCCTTGTGTAGCATAAATCTTCAACAAACATTTTCAGCTCCTTTTGGAGCATAAGTCTTCAACAAACATTTTCAGCTCCTTGTGGAGCATAGGTCTTCAACAAGCATTTTCAGCTCCTTGTGGAGCATAAGTCTTCAGCAAACATTTTCAGCTCCTTGTGGAGCATAGGTCTGCAACAAACACTTTCCAAGCCGTTCTGTTTCTTGCCGTTCTTTTAAGATCATTCCATGTTTTCCCCATCATCAGGGTGGAATTTCTCAGAAGAATGTTGAAAGCTCCTTGGATAGCCAGAACGACATTCTCAAAGAAAAAAAAAGGTAAAGTAAAGTACCCCCGTTACGCCAAGTGGCGTATAGGGAATATGGTGTTAGTAACCATAAATTTTACAGACCCTCGGCACAAGATTTTTGGGGCAATGTGGTCGGTATTACGCCCGTGCCGTTTTACTTTACCAGAAACAATCCGGTACCCATTAAAGGCTGGGTGAACCCGGAAGCCGTCGGTTGGGATCGAACTCTACCTCTTGTCCTTTGTAGTCCAGTACACTAACTACTGAGCTATCGCGGCTCATTCTCAAAGAGGCAAACAGAAACAAAATGAGCAGAAAGAAACAATCAACATTTTTCGGGCCCATCAATAGATGAGGGAAGTTAGAATAATTGGTTACAACTGGCAAAATTTAGTAAAAAGAGAGATTGTGGACGACAAAGAGAGAAGATACTAGATAGCTTGGTGACCTGTCATGGGAAACAGTCAACAACAGAATTGATACGATGCACTGTAGATAGAATATTGTTGAAGATTGTGGAAAGGGCATGATCGCCTACACCAACCGGTATGGCACATGATGATAATGATATTTGTTGGACTTTTTATTTATATTGTTTAACAGTACATTTATATCGTCATCATCAAGTGCCGGACCTGCTGGCGTAGGTGATCATGTCTCTCCACAACTTTCGATCACGACAGTTATTTATCATTTCTGTTGTTGACCTTCTGCCAAGCCATTCTCTTAAGCTGTCTGGTATTTTTTCTCTTTGTTTCCCTCTATCTCTTCGTCCCTCAATTTTCCCAGTTGTTACAATATATTCCAGTTGTTCCCTTCTCATTACATGGCCAGAAAATGATAATTGTTTCTTCCTAATATTGGAAATTAGTTCTCTTTTTACTTTGACCTGTATCATAACGTTTTCATTACTCTTCTTAGCTGTCCATGGTATTCTCAACATTCTTCTGTAAAACCACATTTCTACAGACTTCAGTGATTTTCTTGTCTGTTGTCCTATTGTCTGTTGTCCTAGTTGGAGATAGTGATTGACATAGGACTGTCATGATTCACATCCATATGTTAAGACTGGCTCTTCATAACATTTAAGAACTCTTTTTCTTGTTTCTATGGCTATTCATGATTGTACAAAGAAGTTACGACAGTGGTTTTCTGTTCCTTCCGTCGGTTTGTTTACGGTTGGCTCCGTTAGCCTTTGACTAAAATGTCCCACCCACAAGGCAGTGGGGTTGTTCGGTGTACCCTCCCTTAGCCTTTTACTCTCCCGAGCTTACCTGCAAGGCAGCAGAACATCCACAGGTTGTACTGTTTACTGCATACAGTAGCAGGTAAAATTACCCGACCTGCCACACATTTATATATATTTGTTTATTCCGTCGTTTATTTTTGTTTATTAAGTCGTTTGTTTATATTTAGTGAACAGTCTTTGTCATTGTCAAACCCGCCGTGCTAGTAGAATCTTAATATTCTATTTCATACATGGAACCAGTTTCTATTGCAGTCAAGAACTCCCCATATCCGCTCCAGCACTTGTCACAGCATTTTTCAAAATGCATCTGTAGATTCTGTTGACAAGATCGCTCCTTGCATATCCTACTCGATTTCACAGACGACGCTTTCAAACCTCCTGATTCGCCTCTTACCACAAGCGTGGCAGTTACCAGTGGCTCTATTGATTTCTTCCCTCATAGTTGGGGCCCGGGTAGCCACATCGGTGAAACAATCATGGGGTGTTAATAATTATTTAGAAAAAGAAATCTCTTCCGGATTAAATATTACATTTTTCTTTGTAAAGATTTATATATGACCCTTTTCGTTTTGTTAGACGGTCTAGTGGAGATATTGTGTATTATTTTTTGAGGTTTTGTCTTCATCGAACAGCTTCTCTTGTGGCTCATTCTACCAATGTTTGACAAACACACACGGCCACAGAATGAACAAGTCAGGCCCACCGATCCACAGGGTTTTCAATCCTTTTTTATGACTCTTTTTTTTCTAAGTTTTGCCTTAGCACAGTCTCAAATGATGTTATACCATTCCTTGTACATGCTCTCCATGATGTGCGATCACTTGCCAGATGTTCCCAGTTATTTTCACAGATAGAGAAGTCATTCACAAATGGAGAAGTCATTCACAGATGGAGAAGTCATTGACAGATAGAGAAGTCATTCACAGATGGAGAAGTCATTCACAGATGGAGAAGTCATTCACAGATAGAGAAGTCATTCACAGATGGAGAAGTCATTCACAGATAGATAAGTCATTCACAGATGGAGAAGTCATTCACAGATGGAGAAGTCATTCACAGATGGAGAAATCATTCACAGATGGAGAAGTCATTCACAGATAGATAAGTCATTCACAGATAGAGAAGTCATTCACAGATGGAGAAGTCATTCACAGATGGAGAAGTCATTCACAGATGGAGAAGTCATTCACAGATAGAGAAGTCATTCACAGATGGAGAAGTCATTCACATATAGATAAGTAATTCACAGATGGAGAAGTAATTCACAGATGGAGAAGTAATTCACAGACAGAGAAGTCATTCACAGATGGAGAAGTCATTCACAGATAGAGAAGTCATTCACAGATGGAGAAGTCATTCACAGATGGAGAAGTCATTCACAGATGGAGAAGTCATTCACAGATAGAGAAGTCATTGACAGATGATTTAGCAGTCAATTTAATTGTTCATTTCTACTTTCAGGTCCCAAGAACTAATTGAGTGCCAGCTAGCAACCCTGTCTCAGGACCCGCTACTTGTCCGGTATGACGAGTTTAGCAACATCAAATCCCACAATGACAGCAAGTTTCTGTACGCGACTCATAGTGGACTGTGGGGAGTTTGTGATTATCTTAATGGTACTTTGTGGATGTTGATGACAATAATATGATAATGAGAAAACTTTATTTATTTTTGGTATGTTGACGTGGTTTAAGCTGGTAATGGTGTTGCTGATGGATGTAGTGGTTTTGTTGGTGTTCGCGGTGATGTGCATGATAATGATGTAGGTAGTGTTGTTATTTTAATGTTAGTAGGCAAGGGCGATATGGTTGGTCTTGATTATGTTGATATAATGATGTTAGTGGTGTTGATGCTCGTCTTTGCTGGGGGTGGATGACGATGCTGTTGTTGATGCTGTTGTTATTGCTGTTGTTGATGTTGTTGCAATGAATTTTATAGCCCTTTAGCTGGCTGTAATTTTGTTGTTAATTTTGAGGAAAGTGTTGGTAATGTTGATGGAGATGGTGCCATTGGTAATGTTATGGTTATAGAGTAGTCCATGGTGTTGATAAATATATCAAGGTTATGATGATGTTGATGAAGATAGTGTTGTTTGTAGAGTTGATGGAAATAGTGTTGTTGGTAATGTTGATGGAAATAGTGATATTGACAATGTTGATGTAGATAGTGTTGTCGATGACACTGATTGACATATGACCCGCTTATGATGCAGGAAACAGTGCTCTACATAATGTTGGTGGAGATAATGCTGTTGGTAATGTTGATGGAGATAATGCTGTTGGTAATGTTGATGGAGATCATGCTGTTGGTAATGTTGATGGAGATAATGCTGTTAATAATGTTGATGGAGATAGTGCTGTTGGTAATGTTGATGGAGATAATGCTGTTGGTAATGTTGATGGAGATAATGTTGTTGGTAATGTTGATGGAGATAATGCTGTTGGTAATGTTGATGGAGATAATGCTGTTGGTAATGTTGATAGAGATAGTGCTGTTGGTAATGTTGATGGAGATAATGCTGTTAATAATGGTGATGGAGATAGTGTTGTTACTAATGTTGATGGAGATAATGCTGTTAATAATGTTGATGGAGATACTGCTGTTGGTAATGTTGATAGAGATAGTGCTGTTAGTAATGTTGATGGAGATAATGCTGTTAATAATGTTGATGGAGATAATGATGTTGGTAATGTTGATGGAGATAGTGCTGTTAATAATGTTGATGGAGATAGTGTTGTTAGTAATGTTGATGAAGATAGTGCTGTTAGTAATGTTGATGGAGATAGTGCTGTTAGTAATGTTGATGGAGATAATGCTGTTGGTAATGTTGATGGAGATAATGCTGTTGGTAATGTTGATGGAGATAATGCTGTTGGTAATGTTGATGGAGATAGTGCTGTTAGTAATGTTGATGGAGATAATACTGTTGGTAATGTTGATGGACCTAAAGACCTACAACAATTACTTAATGAAATAAACACGACAAGCAAAAAATATGGACTAGATATGAATATCAAAAAGACTAAAACTATGATCATAAACAAAGAAAATACTCAAAACCCACAAGTGGATATCAAAGTTGAAGGGATAGACCTGGAGACAGTTCAGAACTACAACTACCTTGGACATACTATAACCAGTGATGGAAAATGTACAACTGAAATAAACAAAAGAATAGGAATGGCAAAAAGTAATTGTAATGTCATGAAGGACATACTAACATCAAAACAAATAACACCAGAGCTAAAACTAAGAATAGCAAAATGTTACATCTTCTCAATATTCCTATATGGTGCTGAAACATGCACATTAGACAAGAAAACAGAACAGAGAATTGAAGCCTTTGAAATGTGGATATATAGAAGAATAGGTAGAATTGGATGGAAGGAAAAGAAAACAAATGACAAAGTCTTAAAACAACTAAAAATGAAAAGAGAACTTCTGAACACAATTAGAACAAGACAAATGCGATTCTTAGGCCATGTTAAAAGACACAACAGCCTACTGAAAGTGATCCTGGAGGGGAAAATACAAGGTAAAAGAGGCAGAGGCAGACCAAGATTAACATGGACGAGTAACATCAAAAGATGGACAAATCAACCGATGACAACCTGCACCATCAAAGCAAGAGATAGAGCAGAATGGCGCTCCATGGTAGCCAACCTTCGTTGCGGAGACGGCACTCAATGATGATGATGAATGTTGATGGAGATAATGCTGTTGGTAATGTTGATGGAGATAATGCTGTTAATAATGTTGATGGAGATAGTGCTGTTAGTAATGTTGATGGAGATAGTGCTGTTAATAATGTTGATGGAGATAGTGCTGTTATGATGTTGATGGAGATAGTGCTGTTGGTAATGTTGATGGAGATTGTTCTGTTGGTAATGTTGATGGAGATAGTGCTGTTAATAATGTTGATGAAGATAGTGCTGTTAGTAATGTTGATTGAGATAGTGCTGTTAGTAATGTCGATGGAGATAATGCTGTTAGTAATGTTGATGGAGATAGTGCTGATATGATGTTGTGAATACTGATGTTGGTTGTGTTGCATTCGTACATATAGTTTGATTATAATGTTGTATGTATTCTTGTTACAAGCAATTCTGCTTTTGGTAATGACGTCTTGTTGTACGTGTCAATAGTGGTGTTAGTCATTTGATATCAACGGAAATGTGCTGCTGTTGGCATTCTTTTATATCACTGTCATGTGGTTTTTGTTGGTGTACTGTGCTTTTGCGGATTTATGTTTACATTGAACATTTTAATGATAATTCTACTTATTGTGGTCGTTTTGTTCTTTTGTTGTATTGCTATTTCTTGTGCTTTTGTTAGGTGCACTATTACTATTGTTGTTCTTTTGTTGACAGTACTATCTCTATTGTTGGAGTTCTTGTTGATGGCAACAAACATATATTGTTTGTATGTTATTGATTGTGGCTACATTATTTCTGAAGTTTGTGTCCATGTTGATGTTTTTTAACAAATTTATTGTCAATTTTGCTGCTGTTATGAATGTTGTTGATGGTAATAATGCTTTTGTTGATTTCATGTTGAGGGTTGGGATATTGTTGATATTTTTAGTGGGTGAGATATCACTAATTAGTTCATAGTGATAATGCTTTTCTTACTCCATTCTTTTAAAATGATTTTAATTATATTGTACTTCATGCTTTCTATGAGATCATTCGATTGTTGGTGCTGTTGTTGATGATAGTGGTGGTTCTCTTACAGTTTGTCATATTTCATGTATAAAAAAAAAAGTAAAGTACCCCGTCACGCCAAGTGGCGTATAGGGAATATAGTGTTAATGATCATAAATTTTACAGACCTTCGGCACATGATTTTTTGGGGTAATGTGGTCGGTATTACGCCCGTGCCGCTTTACTTTCCCAGAAAAAAAAATCCGGTACCCGTTAAAGACTGGGTGAACCGGAAGCCGTCGATTGATATCGAAACCTACCCCTTGTCCTTTGTAGTCCAGTTCACTAACCACTGAGCTATCGCGGCTCCCTATATTGCATGTATATTCCTGGCTAATTCTTTATTTGCTGGGCTTTACTGTTGATCCTTTGTGAGTGCTATCACATGAGAGGATTACTCTCAACACCACATCACATTTAGCACACTTAATAAACTCAATAACTCACATTTGATTGTGTTACAACATCAATCATCACTCTTTATTGTTCTGACTACAAGTCTTGGCGTTAACACGCACATTTAATGATTGGATCAATATCAGTGCGATTCTTAAGCCTGTTACAATTCCTAGTCGATAGATGATGGTGACAAGAATGTAACAAGTGATCGTACTTTATTCCACCTAACCTCTAACTATTCTCAGTTATCATTGAGTGCCATATATCTAAACTGACTCTATTACTATTCTCTGACAAATTAATGAAAAACTTGAAAAGAGAACTACTAAACACAGAACAAGACAAATAAAAGTTCTGGGGCATGTTAAAAGACACAGCAGCCTAATAAAAGTAATTTTGAAGGAGAAAATACAAGATAAACGAGGCAGTGGCAGACCAAGACTAACATGGACGAGTAACATCAAAAGATGGACAAGTCAACCTATGACAATCTGCACCATCAAAGCAAGAAACAAAGTGGAATGTTGCTTCATGGTAGCCAACCTTCTTTGCGGAGACGGTACTCAATGATGATGATAAACACCGTCTATATATATCTAATCTGACTCTGTTACTATTCTACAAACACTCTGCCTTGATGCAGGTTTCAGAACCTCGTCTAACTTCTATTCTCCTAGTGGCATCTACTTCTATAAATGACCGTTTAGATAAATCCAAAATGTGTCTTGTCCTATTCTCAGGGTTTTCTAAAGAATGAAATAATCTTCCTCGTTTAGCCTCTTTGCAAAAATAGTCATACATTTTTATTGCGATGTTTTGTAAACTGCAGAATTTCATTTTAAGACTCATGATAAATGTTAGCGTTCCACGTCTACACCTATGAAAGAACGGAAATGGAACACACAATGCCTCGTGTTTTCTACAAGTGTCTAATTGTGTCAGGCAACTCACGTTTAAAGCGTGCAAAATCGTATATTTGACCGTGTATAGATTTGTAATCGCTATTTTTAACTTAAATACTGTAAACACTAAGTTTTGACTACATCAATGGGTCGTTATAAATTTATATAAATCAAATAAGCAATAATAATAACCAAATGTTTGTTTTTAATGAAATTAATTCCCTGTTGGGTTCTAATCATTATAACTTTACATGCAAATTTTGAAAAAAATACAAAAAGCGGTTTAAAAGTTATTGATTTTAAAAGTTGGGCACGACTTATGAAACAAGCTATACGAACGAGTAAGTCTGCTCCTAGAACTAAAAGTAAAAACACAGAGTCAGCTAGAGCCGTGCTAACCTCCTAGGCTACATTTCTACCGGTATCTCCTCTTTGCTCGTAGAGATAGGAAAAACTGTAAGTCTGTAGAACTTGGGAACAATTCTCAGCTGTGTAGAACTTGTGAACAATTCTCAGCTATGTAGAACTTGGGAACAATTCTCAGCTGTGTAGAACTTGGGAACAATTCTCAGCTGTGTAGAACTTGGGAACAATTCTCAGCTGTGTAGAACTTGGGAACAATTCTCAGCTATGTAGAACTTGGGAACAATTCTCAGCTATGTAGAACTTGGGAACAATTCTCAGCTGTGTAGAACTTGGGAACAACTCTCACCTGTGTAGAACTTGGGAACAATTCTCAGCTGTGTAGAACTTGTGAACAACTCTCACCTGTGTAGAACTTGGGAACAATTCTCAGCTGTGTAGAACTTGTGAACAACTCTCACCTGTGTAGAACTTGGGAACAATTCTCAGCTGTGTAGAACTTGTGAACAACTCTCACCTGTGTAGAACTTGGGAACTATTCTCAGCTGTGTAGAACTTGTGAACAACTCTCACCTGTGTAGAACTTGGGAACAATTCTCAGCTATGTAGAACTTGGGAACAACTCTCACCTGTGTAGAACTTGTGAACAACTCTCACCTGTGTAGAACTTGGGAACAACTCTCAGCTGTGTAGAACTTGTGAACAACTCTCAGCTGTGTAGAACTTGTGAACAACTCTCACCTGTGTAGAACTTGTGAACAACTCTCACCTGTGTAGAATCTGTGAACAACTCTCACCTGTGTAGAACTTGTGAACAACTCTCACCTGTGTAGTACTTGTGAACAACTCTCACCTGTGTAGAACTTGTGAACAACTCTCACCTGTGTAGAACTTGTGAACAACTCTCACCTGAGTAGTAGAAAACTCTTTTAACCTGCCATTGTTGATGTCAGCAAGGCTCAACCTATCTCAGACAATCTACGAAGCCCGGCGTGGTCAATCCTAGAAAGTCCGCCTTACATTGCTAGGACTCTCATCGCACTCAATGTTTGCTTGCTCCTCACCTATCATTTCATAAGGCGTCTTGACAAACATCTGTCATTCACTCATACGGCTTGGCTCCTCTTCAAGAAACTGCTCTCTTTAACTCTCCTGAAATGGTTCCATTTTCCGAGTTGAACAACAGAGAAAGAGAATGAGAGAAACAGACAGAGAGAGAGAGAGAGAGAGAGAGAGAGAGAGAGAGAGAGATATTTCGGGTTTTGACATCATAGAGTCCGTTTCCTGGGACTTTCCTTGGTCCCTGAGACTTAGATTATTACCGCTCGTTACGGCTACTCTTTCTGTTCAGTAAGTTAACCTGAGACACATACTTCTCGCTGTTACGTCTAATATCTCAGGGTTATGTGGACGATCTCTCTGTTAGTTACGTCTAACATATCCTGGGTTTGTGGACGATCTCTCTGTTAGTTACGTCTAACATATCCTGGGTTTGTGGACGATCTCTCTGTTAGTTACGTCTAACATATCCTGGGTTTGTGGACGATCTCTTTGTTAGTTACGTCTAACATATCCTGGGTTTGTGGACGATCTCTCTGTTAGTTACGTCTAACATATCCTGGGTTTGTGGACGATCTCTCTGTTAGTTACGTCTAACATCTCCCGTATCTGTGGACGATCTCTCTGTTAGTTACGTCTAACATCTCCCGTATCTGTGGACGATCTCTCTGTTAGTTACGTCTAACATCTCCCGTATCTGTGGACGATCTCTCTGTTAGTTACGTCTAACATCTCTCGTATCTGTGGACGATCTCTCTGTTAGTTACGTCTAACATCTCCCGTATCTGTGGACGATCTCTCTGTTAGTTACGTCTAACATCTCTTGGGTCTATGGACGATCTCTCTGTTAGTTACGTCTAACATCTCCTGGGTCTGTAGATGATCTCTCTGTTAGTTACGTCTAACATCTCCTGGGTCTGTAGATGATCTCTCTGTTAGTTACGTCTAACATCTCCTGGGTCTGTAGATGGTCTCTCTGTTAGTTACGTCTAACATCCCCTGGGTCTGTAGATGATCTCTCTGTTCGTTACGTCTAACAGCCCCAATGTCAGTGTGCGATCTCTTTCAAAGTGTGTGCCGGCATATGTGTAATCACCGTCCTTTCTCATTGCCATTTCCTCTCAAAACCCACATGAGTATTACCGCAAGTGACGTCTAATCTTTCCTGAGTCTGGTTAACGAATCCACCAAGATCGTTAGCTTCTTGATTTCCTTGACTTTGTTTCTTCTTGTTTCTTGCTTTATTCCTTTTCCTTTTTTATCTCTTGGAATTGCTCACACTGTAACATTCTACTAGATGGTGCTGCTCATATTTTATTGATTGTTTACTTGACGTATAGTTATTCCTAATGCCTCTTGTGTTATTGTGCTTTTCGTAATAAAGGTAGTGGTAAAGGTAACCTTTAGAAACTAAACGACAATCAAAATATCAACGATAATCAATAGCGATCGTTCTACAACCGATGTTATAATATCAAGGTCATATAACACTTGTTTTAATGTTACTTAAAACAATTTGACAAAATAAATCAATTAACCTAAAACACATGATTAAACTATAATGCACATTGGAAATGTATTTTTATTTTTCTGTCCTTACTCATTTACTATTCAGCGTTAAGGGAAGATGTAGCTTGGAGTTTTTTCTTCTTTACTGGCCTCTCCTGCTGTTATGTTTCCTGTGTTTATTATACTACCGTAACCCATCTTTTTTTTACCTTTGTATCTGGTGTCCTTGCTGCGCATACTTGCAACTCCTTCACGTAGGTCTTCCATCATATCAAGTTTCAATCCAATATATCTTTTGTTTCTTTAAATATTAAATTTCTTCTTTTTTATCCTTAATTCTGATAATATCAATATTCTTATATGCCTGTAAAACATATACCCTTAATGCCACATTAGAATAGAAAATATATGCAATTAAAATCTAGTCTGCATATTATACAATGTATCTTATAAATATCACGTTACAAACATGAGTTAGCAAACAGTTTGATTAATAACGTACTGGTTAGGTCTAAACGAAGAACTAAGTACAGATCTGTAGCTACGGTCGTGTCACAAGATTTATAACGGAGGTGCCATTTTGCAGAGAACGGCGACACGTGGAAGACTCGGGAGCAAACAAAGGAGATGGATTCATGACGTCAAAGACTAGGCAGGCAAAACATTAGAACAATCTAATGGCCTGCGAAAGGAGATACATCGGGGAAGTTCGTAAGTGGCTCATAATATTGATTCCTTAATGGCTTTCAAGAGAGCTAAGGTAGACCGAGAAGTGATTGGGCCGAAGAACGTCAGCTCAGAGTCTTCTGGATTCATAGCAACAATAACAAACGAGGAGGATTGACAACGTGTCATGTTGATGGTAGTGATTCTACTGGCAGGCAAACTGTTACTAATGAAATAAAACATGCAAACTAAGACTAGAAACCTAGGGACATGAAGACAGACGGAAGGATTGAGTTGTCCCGGTAGACAAGTAAAATACGAAAGATCCGACCAGGATTGTAGCCAGTAGTGGGGTGTAACTTACACTCCTACAAGGTGTGGTGACAGCTTTGAGATATTGAGTTATTTGCGGGTCATCATAATTACACTCCGAACATGTCCATAGGTGCTCAGATCCCCTATCCAGCAAGTCCAGCAGTGTCCAGCGACTGACGACTCCAGTTCTATGTTGGTTGATAAGTCTTCTTACACGGCCACTAAGTTTCTCATTTCTGGCTGTGCCCATCTTAACTCCCATTTCCATCATCCGAAGAAGTGACGTGGATCTGTGTTTGTCGAAGTCCTGTGCTCTTCCCACATCTCGGAGGGCATTGATGATGATCGCCCGATCAATTGGTTGCCGTCCTCAACGACAGCGCAGCTAGCCAACCTGGTGACAGCTTTACATAAAAGGAATATAATAAAATTCTGACGTTTCGGCCCACATGCGGCTTTTCTCAGAAGGCCGCAGCACGTCATCATCATCGCAATGCAAGTTGGCATAGGTGATAGAACCTCCACAATTCTCTGCCCACAGTGGATTGTATCAATGCTATGTTAATTATCGCGCCATAAAACCAAACTATTTAGTAGATTTCCTTTAGCGTCCTCGATCTCTCTTTTCCATGTATTTTGCCAGTTGTAAACATGTTAAATTTTCAACACCAATTTTAAGTCAGTCCTATTATATGGCTGTCAAACATGGAGAATAACAAAATTGACAAACATGAAGATACAGACTTTCATTAATGGATGCTTGCGCAGAATAAAAGTTTAGAAATGGCAGGACCAAATCACTAACATAGAATTATGGAAATGTACCAGTCAAATACCAGTGGATAAAGAGATACAGCGAAGACGATGGCGCTGGATAGGACACACACTGCGGAAGCCAGCTGAGAGTATTACACAACAGGCCCTTTTTGGAATCCCCAGGAGAAAAGACAAAGAGGAAGACCAAAGAATTCTTGGAGAAGACAGACAGAAGCAGAGATGAAGATGTCGGGGAAGAAATTGAATGATCTTAAAATAATGGCAAGAATCAGAACTATTTGGAAAGTGTTTGTTGAAGACATGCTCCACAGGGTGCTGAAAGGTAGAAGAGGAAGAAGCACATTCCATATTTTCTCTTCTCATAATGTGCTCGAAAAATGTTGATTTTTTCTTTCAGATATTTTTTAGATGCTCTCATTTTGAACTGGCCTGTTCGATAATTTCCGCTTTGGTCATTCTAGCTGTCCAGGGAATTCTCAACATTATTCTGAGAAACTCCATCTATATGTCCTCTAACAGTCTTTTCATTTGTCTGCTGTCGATGATTCGCTTCCATGGGTCAGAATTGGTAGCACAGTCTGACAACAAACCCAGTCAGGTGATTTCGAGAACTTTCCGGCTCAAGAAGGCAGCTGACCCAAGTGAGTTATGACTCGTGAAAAGGGAGGCGGATTGAGAGTCGGAAAACAGGTTTCAGAGTGTCCAGCAGCTAGATTGGTAGAGTACTTCTTGAACGGGTCATCTTCTGATCATCAGATTATCTCCTTCTGCAAAGTTCTATATAAAGTTTCATAACATCATCATAATCGAGTGCCATCTCCGCATAGAAGGTTGGCTACCATGGAGCGCCATTCTGCTCTGTCTCTTGCTTTGATGGTGCAGGTTGTCATTGGCTGATTTGTCCATCTTTTGAAATTACTCGTCCATGTTAGTCTTGGTCTGCCTCTGCCTCTGCCTCTTTTACTTTGTATTTTCCCCTCCAGGATTACTTTTAGTAGGCTGTTGTGTCTTTTAACATGGCCCAAAAATCGTATTTGTCTTGTTTGAATTGTGCTTAGTAGTTCTCTTTTCATTTTTAGTCGTTTTAAGACTTCATCGTTTATTTTCTTTTCCTTCATCCAATTCTGCCTATTCTTCTTTATATCAAAATTTCAAAGGCTTCAATTCTCTGTTCTGTTTTCTTGTCTAACGTCCATGTTTCTGCATCATATAGGAATGTTGAGAAGACATAACATTTTGCTATTCTTAGTTTTAGCCCAATTGTCATTTGTTTTAATGTTAGTATGTTCTTCATGACATTAAAATCACTTTTTGCCATTCCTATTCTTTTGTTTATTTCAGTTGTACATTTTCCTGTCCAGTTTCATAACAAGAAATGACAAAACTGATTTTTAAAAAGAACACAATAACAAAGCAATCAAATTCTTGGTTTACACTAAGTACAGACACCTGCAGAAAGGAATCGATTGCCACATGATAATGTTAACACTTCTATTGTGTCGTTTCTCAAAATGTTTGTTGTGTTTAGCAAGAATTATTTTGGGCTGTCTTCTATCGTGTAACAGCATAACGGGTTGTCCCATTAGACCAGCATTAACCCACACAGTTTTCCGTCTTCTCTCAACTTGACATAAAATCAATTCCGTGCTATAAGGACTTAGCCGTAGACAGTGCCTCAAATATAATACAGTCTGAATTAACAACAGATCATCATCAGATACGAATATAATACAGTCTGAAGCAATAACATATAAATATATCAACATCAGTCACGAATGTAAAACAGTGTATATCAACAATGTTTGTTGTCAAATCTTTGTTGTTTACCGCCAAATCTTTGTTGTTTACCATCAAATCTTTGTTGTTTACAGTCAAATCTTTGTTGTTTAGCGTCAAATCTTTGTTGTTTACCGTCAAATCTTTGTTGTCAAATCTTTGTTCTTTACCGTCAAATCTTTGTTGTTTACCGTCAAATCTTTGTTGTTTATCGTCAAATCTTTGTTGTCAAATCTTTGTTGTTTAGCGTCAAATCTTTGTTGTTTACCGTCAAATCTTTGTTGTCCGCCGTCAAATTTTTGTTGTTCAGCGTCAAATCTTTGTTATCTACCGCCAAATCTTTGTTATCTACCGCCAAATCTTTGTTATCTACCGCCAAATCTTTGTTATCTACCGTCAAATTTTTGTTGTTTACCGTCAAATCTTTGTTGTTTCCGTCAAATCTTTGTTGTTTACAGTCAAATCTTTGTTGTTTACCGTCAAATCTTTGTTGTTTACCTTCAAATCTTTGTTGTCCACCGTCAAATCTTTGTTGTTTATCGTTAAATCTTTGTTGTTTACCGTCAAATTTTTGTTGTTCAGCGTCAAATCTTTGTTATCTACCGCCAAATCTTTGTTATCTCCCGTCAAATCTTTGTTGTTTACCGTCAAATCGTTGTTGTTTACCGTCAAATCTTTGTTGTTTACCGTCAAATCTTTGTTCTCCACCGTCAAATCTTTGTTATCTACCGTCAAATCTTTGTTGTTTACCGTCAAATCTTTGTTATCCACCGTCAAATCTTTGTTATCTACCGTCAAATCTTTGTTGTTTACCGTCAAATCTTTGTAATCTACCGTCAAATCTTTGTTGTTTACCGTCAAATCTTTGTTATCTACCGTCAAATCTTTGTTGTTTACCGTCAAATCTTTGTTGTCTACCGTCAGATCTTTGTTGTTTACCGTTTAAATCTTTGTTGTCCACTGTCAAATTTTTGTTGTTTAACGTCAAATCTTTGTTATCTACCGCCAAATCTTTGTTATCTACCGCCAAATCTTTGTTGTTTAGCGTCAAATCTTTGTTGTTTTACCGTCAAATCTTTGTTGTTTACCGTCAAATCTTTGTTGTTTAGGGTCAAATCTTTGGTATATACCATCAAATCTTTGTTATCTACCGCCAAATCTTGTTGTTTACCGTCAAATCTTTGTTGTTTACCGTCAAATCTTTGGTGTTTAGGGTTAAATCTTTGGTATATACCATCAAATCTTTGTTGTTTACCGTCAAATCTTTGGTGTTTAGGGTTAAATCTTTGGTATATACCATCAAATCTTTGTTGTTTACCGTCAAATCTTTGTTGTTTGCCGCCACATCTTTGTTCTTTACCTCCAAATATTTGTTGTTCACAGTTACATTTGTCTTTCTCCAGAGAAACTTCGTTCAGAAATCACCAAGTCCAAGAGAAGTAATTTCAATGGTCGGCGCTGCTTTACTTTTGTCACAGACTACAGCGAGGAGTCTGACCATCTCAACAAAGGCTTCAAGCAGATTGCAAGTAGGTGATGCTCTAATACATCTTTATATTCGCTCGTATACTAAATTATATTTTTAAACCCAATCTGTAATCGATGGTGATAGTTGGGAGAAACACAATGTCTATAACTCATACTCCCCATCTCTCTCTCTCTCTCTCTCTCTATCTCTCAGTGTCTCTCTCTATCACTTTCCCGCTCTGGCTATGTATTTCTTAACTGTTAATCAGACGGCTAAACCTAGATCTGTCAATCCCTGATATTCCCTTTCCTTTCTTCCTTTGCCTGTATTTTTTCACAGCTCACAACAATATTGTATCCGCCATGATGAACGATACACGTGACCATATCACCACGTGAGCGTACCATCTCTTTCAACCGTTCTTGCAAGTCTTCTGACGGTTGTCAAGTTCCTTAGTTGTACTCTGAGAAATGTTGTCTTGGCCACGCAAGCAGTTCGTGGCCGGCAGGATAGAAGGGGCTGCTGTAATACAAGAAGCGTTAAAAAATGGACGAAATTGACATCGCGATGGCTGTTATAGACCAACCAGCACAGGAAGGTGACACTGAAGCTGAGGGTAATGCACACGTCAGAAGAAAGGTGGAACGGCCGTCCGGAAGGGAGAAAGCAGGAAAGCATCCTCAACGGAAGAGACGGGAACGCAATACGTTCCATCAAAGCAGGACAGGAACAATCAGTAGACGAACTCTTCAATGGTTGTTGGAACATACGGCGGAGCGGATATGGGGATGTCCAGGCTGTGATAATGCCAGTCCGAAATAAAGACCAACAAAATGTTGAGTTCTCTTACGAATGCTGCCGCTACTATTTCCATCTTTATAAGCTGGTCTTAATAAGTTGGAAGAAAGCATCAAGGTGCCCAATGACACTTCCATGTAGCTTATACTCGTATGACGCTGGAATTATTCAACTAATTTGAGATTCATGGCTTTTCTATAGCATTGCATTGTCCATATATTGTGTTCCCCTTGTTTGGGTGCCTCGGTAGCCGAGTTAGGAAAACCACCCGACTGGGCTACCAACATTCGGACAACCTGTGTTCGATTCCCGCTGGGAGCAGTGTGAATTGTAATCGTGATTCTTCTTCTATCCTACCTCCATTGCCGTTGGCGTCGAGGGGAGATACAATCTGCGATTCTTTGCTCTTCTGTTGATCTCTTCTGATGTTATTCCTCCTAGTTACTCTAGTATTCCCTTTATCCATCTCTTTCTCGGTCTTCCTCTTAATCTGGCGTTTTCGTAGCGTTTGTTTATGGCTCTTTGAGTCATTGTTAGTTCTTTTTGTCTTGTTATGTGGCCGAACCAATTTATCTGTTGTTTCTTTATGTATTCGATGGCTGGTTCAATTTCGAGTTTCTTCCTCAGGTCGATGTTTTTTATTCATGTACGCTTTGTTTGTTTCTCCTTCAGTCTTGTGTCTACTACTCCGAGTATTTTGATTCTTCTGTTTATCATTGCGTCGATCAATTGTTCTTCTTTGTCAGTGATATCGCACATATTTATGGTTACAATTTTATTTACGTTATGTCTGTATGATCGCGATTGTTTCTCCATTATTTTGGCTCTGAGCACTGTTGTGTGTATGTTACATTGTCCTCTGCCGCTGTGCTAGTTCTGTCGCAGAGTAAGGGCTGTTGTGTATGTTACCAGTGCTTGCCCGTGCACTGTGATCACTGCTGTCCGTGACCCGTTTCTCTAATCGGGAACTCGTGGTTAGAATAAAAAATACTCCAGCGGTCGACCACGCCGCTGGCAGAAATGGGTACTAGGGTATAACTCTGCGAAGGTGAGGAATGCCTCCTCCCAATGTGAGTTTCGATGCTTGAGGCGACACTGTCCAGAAGTCTCCGAACACTTCTGGATAGTCGGCCGAGCACACATGGGTGAAAACTCGCGTGCAAGACACCGATTCAAGTCTCGTACTTTACCTTTACCTTTATATTATGTTCACTCATTGAGCTGCAGGGAGCCGCGATAGCTCAGTTGTTAGTGAACTGGACTACAAAGGACAAGGAGTAGGGTTCGATCCTAACCGACGGCTTCCGGGTTCATCCAGCCTTAAATGGGTACAGGATTTTTTTTCTGAGAAAGTAAAGCAGCACGGGCGTAATACCGACCACATTACTCCAAAAATCATGTGCTTCAAGGTCTGTAAAATATAGGGTCACTAACACCATATTCCCTATACGCCACTTGACGTGACGGGGGTACTTTACTACTTTTTTTACATTGAGCTGCGGTGGAAACCATATTTTGTGAACATATCAAGAAGATAGATGTAGCAAAAGATTACATCGATGAAATCTTCAAGCTGAGTCTAATGTTTTAGTTTTGTCTGTTAATGAATTACCTTTGAAACTGCATTTGTTGAGGCAGTAATGTAGTAAAGTAAAGTATAAGGAATAGCATTTTTCAATAGTTTCCTATATTTTAGAAGAAAACGCAAGGGCACAGTGTCACAATGGAACAAGAGCACAAGAATACAAGGGCACAGTGTCACAATGGAACAAGAGTACAAGAATACAAGGGCACAGTGTCACAATGGAGCAAGAGCACAGGAATACAAGGGCACAGTGTCACAATGGAACAAGAGCACAAGAATACAAGGGCACAGTGTCACAATGGAACAAGAGTACAAGAATACAAGGGCACAGTGTCACAATGGAACAAGAGCACAAGAATACAAGGGCACAGTGTCACAATGGAACAAGAGCACAAGAATACAAGGGCACAGTGTCACAATGGAACAAGAGCACAAGAATACAAGGGCACAGTGTCACAATGGAATAAGAGCACAAGAATACAAGGGCACAGTGTCACAATGGAACAAGAGCACAAGATTACAAGGGCACAAGCGGCACAGAGAAAAAGGAACAGAGTATTCTAAAGTTCTTCATTTCACTATGTGCCCGACAATTCTTGATTTATTCTTTCTAACCTTTTTTAATATCTCACTTTTGCATTGGTCTCTTTAAGATAAATACCTCGTTGGTCTATTTGGTTAATTACCGAAACATGGTCACAAGCAGGTTAAGGAAATAAAATAGAACACACCCCACGAGGGTGATTATTCCGTAGCGGGAGCATGGGAGCAGAATGACAAGTCGAAGCAGGCAGCTACAGTTGTATGAGTCATCAGTGGACAAAGAAGCAGCGGGAAATCTCCAAAAAAAGAGTCGTTCTTAAAGTATGGACAGCGTGCTCAGAGAGAAAATATTTATCAAGAGGGAACCAGGGACAAAATCTATAGAAGCAAATAAATGAAGTTCCATAAAAATGAGGAAATCTAGGACACAATGGAGATCAATAGAAATGAGAAAACCGGAAACAAGAACCATAGAGGTGAGGAGACGGGGGACAAGATTCCTACACTTTAGATGAAGTATACTAGAAGAATGTGGGACAGAGAAAGTGTGTTTTATTAAAAGAAAAACAAAAGAATGAGCGACACGACCTAGATTAGTTCACAGTGGGGATGGAGGCGGTATTTGTATACAAAGTATACATCAGTGTAATATTGTTAGTTAGCGGGTAATGAGAATAAATAGAAAACATTAACCACTCTAAAAGACAAAGTACGGTGTCGTAGCGTGTCTTCTTGCCGCCTGGGGCAAAGCAAAAATTGCGACTTTTAATCTTCTATTTTTTATGTATTATTGCTATCTTCGTTAGAACACTGTGCCTGGGGCAGGTGGGTTTCAGCTCCCCATTATCTTCACGTTACGCCAATGTAAGATCAATCACTAGCTATAGATTTTGAAATGAAGAAGAGGATTATTGCTTCACCAAATTAATATGGACGGTACAGGAAGAGCAGTCGCCTAGATTATAAAAAAAAATTGTCTCTTAATTTATTTCATAATCTCTGTGTGATAAGAGAGGTGAAAACAGATCTAGACCAATGTTTCATAGATTACACCAAAATATTTGACAAAGTAAAGTACCAAGAAATAATCAAAATCTTAGAAGGCATAAAAAGTAGGTAGCAAAGATCTAAGAATAATAAAGAACATGTACTTGCAACAAACGGTGGCCATAACACTTGGAAATTAAATTGGGATGTTTCAACAAATAAAACAGAGTTTAAGGAAAGGTTTTGTGCTGTCACCAGATTTGTTTAATATATATAGTGAGATTATTTTAAGATCCATGAGGGACATGCCTGGAATAACAATCAGAGGTCATAATATGAATAAACTTAGGTATGCTGATGATACAGTCTTACTTGTTAAGAGTGAAAAGGAGTTACAAGAAATGTTAGACATTATAGTGAAGGAAAGCAAAAATAAAGGACTCAGCCACAATAGTAAAAAAGACAGAAGTAATGGTAGCAACAAGGAAAAAGGCATCACCGCAATGCACAATAAAGACAAGTGGAACAATATTAAAATAGGTAAATGAATTTAAATATCTGGGAACAATGTTGACCTCAGATGGTAGAGGTGAGATGCAGAATAACTCAGGAAAAAGCAGCTGTCCAAAAAATTAGGAAGATACTGTGCAATCCATTTTTCACAATAGAAACAAGAAAAAGAGTTCTTAAATGTTATGTAGAGCCAGTCTTAACATATGGATGTGAATCATGGACAATAACACAACAGACAAAAAAAAATTAGAGGCTGTAGAAGTGTTCTTTTACAGAAGAATGTTGAGAATACCATGGACATCTAAGAAGAGTAATAAAAACGTTCTTAAAGAGGCCAAAGCAAAAAGAGAGCTAATATTCAATATTAGGAAGAAACAATCATCATTTTTGGCCATGTAATGAGAAGGGAGCAGCTAATATAAACTGTAACAACTGAGAAAATTGAGGGACGAAGAGATAGAGGGAAGCAAAGAGAAAAGATATCAGGCAGCTTAAGAGATTGGCTTGGCAGAGGGTCAACAACAGAAATATAAATAACTGTCGAGATCGAAAATTGTGGAGAGACATTATCAACTACACCAGCAGGCACGGTACTTGATGATGATGATATATGATTAGAAAAAAAATACTTTTATATCACTATATCTTTGCGTATCAATTTATTAATGACTTTTTTTCTTATCATTCATCAGGGCTTCAGAACTCTGCAGCTTCTTGTTACATCGTTGTCCTGTTGGACCTGGGATCAGCAGCTCTTGTTGGTATATTGGGACTCTTCCACAAGCAGGTGGCCTCGTGCATGGTTGCTGGAGTTCTCTATCTCATGTCTGGTAAGTCGTGGGTTCGTATTCGTACATCAAATTGGCGTAAAATGAGGCGACATAATATGCAATATTAGAGATATAGTTTCTGTCATTGTCTTTCTCTTACAACCGTCATCCAAGTACGATAACTTCCTAGTATAGGAGATAAATCATTTCATTGAAAGGAGTGAGCTCTCTTTAGTTGAGGTCATAACAAAAACTACAGTGGTTCTCAAATATTATGCATTATCTTAGCGTTAAGAGTTAGAGTTTAAGGGTAGGGTTTAGAGTTAGGGTTTAAGGGTAGGGTTTAGAGTTAGGGTTTACGGGTAGGGTTTAATGGCTGGGTTTAGAGTTAGGGTTTAAGGGTAGGGTTTAGAGTTGGGTGTTTAAGGGTAGGGTTTAGAGTTGGGATTTTAGGGTAGGGTTTAGAGTTGGGGTTTAAGGGTAGGGTTTAGAGTTAGGGTTTAAGGGTAGGGTTTAATGGTAGGTTTTAGAGTTAGGGTTTAAGGGTAGGGTTTAGAGTTGGGGTTTAAGGGTAGGGTTTAGAGTTGGGATTTTAGGGTAGGGTTTAGAGTTGGGGTTTCAGGGTAGGGTTTAGAGTTAGGGTTTAAGGGTAGGGTTTAGAGTTAGAATTTATGGTTAGGGTTTAGAGTTAGAATTATGGTTAGGGTTTAGAGTTAGAATTTATGGTTAGGGTTTATAGTTAGGGTTTAGAGTTAGAATTTATGGTTAGGGTTTAGAGTTAGAATTATGGTAAGGATTTAAAGTTTTTCTATTTCGTGTATTTTCTTTTTCTATGAATATGTCTGCTTCTTGTTTCATCGCAATATGTCTCTTCTCTTAACGCTCCCCCACCCCCCCAAGCCCACACGACATGTCTCTTCTTGCCACTCCCCCGAGCGACATAACATGTCTCTTCTCTCCACGCCCCCAAGCCCACACAACATGTCTCTTCTCTCCACGCCCCCTTAGCCCACACGACATGTCTCTTCTCTCCATGCCCCCCGAGCCCACAAGACATGTCTCTTCTCTCCACGCCTCCCGAGCCCACACAACATGTCTCTTCTCTCCACGCCCCCCGAGCCCACACAACATGTCTCTTCTCTCCACGCCTCCGAGCCCACACAACATGTCTCTTCTCTCCACGCGTCCGAGCCCACACAACATGTCTCTTCTCTCCACGCCCCCTAGCCCACACAACATGTCTCTTCTCTCCACGCCTCCGAGCCCACACAACATGTCTCTTCTCTCCACGCGTCCGAGCCCACACAACATGTCTCTTCTCTCCACGCCTCCGAGCCCACACAACATGTCTCTTCTCTCCACGCCCCCGAGCCCATACAACATGTCTCTTCTCTCCACGCCCCCGAGCCCATACAACATGTCTCTTCTCTCCACGGCCCCTAGCCCATACAACATGTCTCTTCTCTCCACGGCTCCTAGCCCACACAACATGTCTCTTCTCTCCACGGCCCCTAGCCCATACAACATGTCTCTTCTCTCCACGCCCCCGAGCCCATACAACATGTCTCTTCTCTCCACGCCCCCGAGCCCATACAACATGTCTCTTCTCTCCACGGCCCCTAGCCCATACAACATGTCTCTTCTCTCCACGGCTCCTAGCCCACACAACATGTCTCTTCTCTCCACGGCACCTAGCCCATACAACATGTCTCTTCTCTCCACGGCCCCTAGCCATACAACATGTCTCTTCTCTCCACGGCCCCTAGCCCATACAACATGTCTCTTCTCTCCACGGCTCCTAGCCCACACAACATGTCTCTTCTCTCCACGGCCCCTAGCCCATACAACATGTCTCTTCTCTCCACGCCCCCGAGCCCATACAACATGTTCCTTCTCTCCACGCAGCTGATGATCCAAAGTCTAGCATATTAGATAACCACCTACCTAATAAAGTGCAATTTTAATCAAGGGGACGCTACTCTTCCGAAATTTAAATAATTTATCTGCTTAAACTAGGACTACCGAGAGTGCTCTAACAACGTCCACAACGTCCAACCATATCCCGGTCTCTTTCCTGGCAATACGGCAAGACCTCACTTTAGCGCACAAACAGCATGTCACTGGCACGTGTTTTCCTAGGGGGAAATTATGAATTATTCAGTTAATTATTGGGAAGATACACGGCTTTTTACAATCTGGTCCTGGCAGCGGTATATAGCCTACTCTTTTTTAATTTTTTTAAAATGTCATGGGAGTTATTGAGTTATTTGCGGGTCATCATCATTGTGCTCCATAGGTACCCAGATTCTCTCCTCAGCAAGTCTCGCAGTGCAGTGTCCAGCGACTGACGACTCCAGTTCTATGTTGGTTGATAAGTTTTCTTACACGCCCACTAAGTTTCTCGTTTCTGGCTGTGCCCATCTTAACTCCCATCTCTTTCATCTGAAGGAGTGACGTAGACTTATGTTTGTCGAAGTCCTGTGCTCTTCCCACATCTCGGAGAACATTGATGATGCCCGCCTGATCCATTGGTTGACCGTCCTCAACGACAGCGCAGCTAGCCAACCTTCTCCGCCCTTTCATTTCCCCGTACTCCCGATTGGCCAGGGACATAGACATAGGTGACCTTAAGTATTTTTGACTTCTGCAATGACTTTAACCATTGCATGCGTACAGAGCCCACCTCCAGTGTTTTTATCATGCTCATCGAATCACTCAGTATACAGGCGTACTGTGTCCTGTCGGAAAGTGGATTTTGGGAAATATGAGAGGAAGACGCGGAGAGAGAGGGATAAGGCTATGTGATAGGACGAAAAAGCTGGCATGGGTGGCCGATAAGGGGAGATAAGAGGACGAGGAAGACAGGGTAAGACACCGTAATCAGGTGTAAGGATAAAGACCAGAGGCTAGCACCTACAGTGGCTCGACCGTGTGTTGTATAATATTACGTGTCAGACTGGCTCACACAATTGTAGGCATCTAACATTTGATAAAACAAGGAAAAGCATATGAGGAAAGTTAGGACCGAATGCTCACAAAAATCTGTTTTAAAGAGAAGTGGAAGCCCTACGCTCCATCAGAGATATGCCGTGGGACTCCGCTTACCATTTACCCAAAGAGCTACATTACCCGAGCTGACTGTAAACTCTCACGAGGCAACAGATTTACAGATCGAATGTCTGCATAATCCGTTCCCAGCACTGACAACTCATTCATTACCTCAACCCTATGATTAAATTGTTCTACAAGCACTGATATCGATAATACCCCGTGACTGATTTTCTCAGAAAATTTTCCATAATTGTGCCTTTACGGAAAGTTCAAAGTTTAACGCCGCGCGCATTTCAGAACAGTCAATGAATGCGTCCATATTTTACTTAAATCGCTAGACACGTCTAGAGAAATAGTAATAGCTAGTCAATGAATCAGAAAATAGATGAATGCGGGTTTGTATTGCATACTTGCTGGTTATTTTTACTTTACTCTGTTGTGTTGTAGCGTTCGTCATTCATAGTTGACTATGGATTTTGCAGCGCCACCAGAAAATGATGGGAGCCGCGATAGCTCAGTGGTTAGTGAACTGGGCTACAAAGGACAAGAGGTCAGGTTCGATCCTGATCGACAGCTTCAGGTTCACCCAGCCTTAAATGGGTACTGGATGTTTTCTGGGAAAGTAAAACAGCACGGGCGTAATACTGCCCACATTACCCCACAAATCATGTACCGAAGGTCAATAAAAATTATGGTCACTAACACCATATTCCCTATACGATACTTGGCGTGACCTGGCTCTTTCAATTTTTTTTTTTACTTTTACTAGAGAATAATATTTTGTCTTTTCTTTCGCCTTGTATTCTCTTTTTTTTAATGAATCTGCCTGTTTCTTGCTTGAGTTTAACCTTTAAGCGTGTGTTACCAAAGACTGCGGTCAAGAGCTATGTCTTCCCAAGCTTGTTGGGTTTATGTTCAGAGTCTTCATGTCACGTTTACATAAGTCTATAAATCGGAGTTTTGGGCACCCATTAGTTCTTTTGCCGTCTGTTAGTTATCCATAAATTTTTTTTTTTAATATGCGGCCATCTTTCAGACAGTGTAAGTAGCCAAGCCTTCGTAACCTACGCCGTTTGAGCAGTGTGTTGATATTCGGGAGGCCTGTGTCAGGACCTCCATGTTTGTCATTTTGTCCTTCCAAGTGATATCAAGAATACGGTACTGTCATCGCATATGCAATGCATTTAGCCTTTTCTCTTGCTTTGCATAAGTTGTCCATGATTCGCTGCCATCTGTTATGTAGGGTGTAAGTACAAATATAGGAACTTGATAGAACCGTACATTTGTCCTTATATTGTTATCTTTGTTCGCTTAAAGAAAGGTGACTTCCTGTGGGCCGTGGGCAAAAAAAAAAACATGTGTGAGCCACTCTAACCATGTTCTGTAAAGAGGACTTCCTGTGGGCTGTGAGTCAAAAAGGTTTGTGAGCCACTCTAACCATGTTCTGTAAAGATGACTTCCTGTGGGCTGTGAGTCAAAAACGTTTGCGAGCCACTCTAACCATGTTCTGTAAAGAGGACTTCCTGTGGGCCGTGGGCCAAAAACGTTTGTGAGCCACTCTAACCATGTTCCGTAAAGAGGACTTCCTGTGGGCTGTGGACCAAAACGTTTGTGAGCCACTCTAACCATGTTTTGTAAAGAGGACTTCCTGTGGGCCGTGGACCAAAAACGTTTGTGAGCCACTCTAACCATGTTCTGTAAAGAGGACTTCCTGTGGGCCGTGGGCCAAAAACGTTTGTGAGCCACTCTAACCATGTTCTGTAAAGAGGACTTCCTGTGGGCCGTGGACCAAAAACGTTTGTGAGCCACTCTAACCATGTTTTGTAAAGAGGACTTCCTGTGGGCCGTGGACCAAAAACGTTTGTGAGCCACTCTAACCATGTTCTGTAAAGAGGACTTCCTGTGGGCCGTGGACCAAAAACGTTTGTGAGCCACTCTAACCATGTTTTGTAAAGAGGACTTCCTGTGGGCCGTGGACCAAAAACGTTTGTGAGCCACTCTAACCATGTTCTGTAAAGAGGACTTCCTGTGGGCCGTGGGCCAAAAACGTTTGTGAGCCACTCTAACCATGTTCTGTAAAGAGGACTTCCTGTGGGCCGTGGACCAAAAACGTTTGTGAGCCACTCTAACCATGTTTTGTAAAGATTGTTTTTCAGTCAACACTTCACTTCCACATAAACAAAAAATAAGAGCCATAAAACCTCTGTCGCGACCTGGAATCGAAGAGACACCCATTATTAGTATCTTCATCAAATAATAAATAATAATCATTATCAGGTGCCATACTGGTCGGCGTAGGTGATCATCTCTCTCCATATCTCTCGGTCTCCCATGTATGTTATAATGTCAGACGGTGATCTTTTATTATTTCATTTGGACAAGCTGGTCAATTTTTTTTCTCCTGGTTCTCCTTTCTCTGCTCTTCTTTCCATTCAGTTTCTCCTTCCTCTACTAACTTTTTAGCTCCCTGTGGAGTATAGGTCTTGAAAAAAAAAACACTTTCCAAGTTGTTCTGTTTTTTGCCATTCTTTTAAGATCCTTCCATGTCTTCCCATCATCTACATCTCTGTTTCTATCTGTCTTCTCCAAGAATGCCTTGGTCTTCCTCATTGTCTTTCCCCCTGGGGATTCCAAAAAGGGACTGTTGTGTAATACTCTCAGTTGCAGTGTGTATCCTATCCATCGCCATCGTCTTCGCTGTAACTCTTTATCCACTGATATTTGACTGATACATTTTCCATTCAGTTTACCCATTGTTATATTATTCTCAATGCCTTCTTTTCGCATCACATGCCCAAGGAACGTAGATTGTCTTTTCTTTATGATTCTTGATGTTTATTGTTTCTTAGTTCTTTCTAAACATCTTAATATAACGAAGGACTAGAAAAGTAAATAAATACAAACCACCAATATTGATATTAATTTTCAAATATTTACGAAAATATTTTTTTTAAAAACCCAGAATGCACGAAGGAAGTACGTCTATACACATGTTACGTTTACAAATAGAACAATAATAATTGGTTCTGGTTCACTAACCACTGAGCTATTGCGGCTCCAATTAAAGTAAGTAGTGGAATTTAAATATCTAAAAAGTCTAATGACAAACGACAATTCACAGACAGCAGAGATAGATTCAAGATGCAACAAAGCTTGTCAATTCATTAGGACAATTATCACCACTATTGTCCAACAAGGAAATAACTCTAGAGGCAAAAAGGGCACTCTGCAATCTTCATTCCAACGTTGTGCTATCAATGGTGGCATGGACCATATACTCACGAACAAATTGAAAAATAACTACTACCGAGATGAAATGTTTTGGACGAATGCTATGAAATAATCTGAGAGACAAGATCAGCAATGAAGAACTGAGAAAAAAGCTAGGAGTAATTACTGCAATAGAATACATAAAGAAGCAACAGATAAAATGGTTTGGTCACATGACAATGAATAAAAAGTAAAGCACAACACAACAAGCCTTCAATGAACGTTGCGAGAACATCAGGTCCAAAGACCGACCACGAAAATGATTGATTGATGGAATGTTAGAAACACTATGAAACATATTCAGGGAACAGGCAAATAATTGCGATGCTGCGGTGAAGCTGGTAGCAAGAGGCCAGTGGTGAGGAGTGTAGAACACTCCAAGGTATGAAGACAGCTTCACAAGGGAGGAACACAACACAATACTGACTCTTCGGCCAGGGGCCTTTTTCAGAGTTCAAGGACAACGAAAACAAACGATGAAACACAATTATCTATAAATACATGATCAGAAGAAGAGGATAGAAAAGAAAAAAGTAGGATGATGAAAAAATAAAAAAAGAAGAGAGCTAAGATAAGAATATAGAAAGAATATGAGAATATATGTATAATTAAAATATAAAATACAGAATCACTTAGCTTGAACGACTGGTTAATCCGCCGGGAACCAAACGAAAGAATCTTTATCTTAGCTCTCTTCTTTTTTTATTTTTTCATCATCCTACTTTTTTCTTTTCTATCCTCTTCTTCTGATCATGTATTTATAGATAATTGTGTTTCATCGTTTGTTTTCGTTGTCCTTGAACTCTGAAAAAGGCCCCTGGCCGAAACGTCAGTATTGTGTTGTGTTCCTCCCTTGTGAAGCTGTCTTCATACCTTGGAGTGTTCTACACTCCTCACCACTGGCCTCTGAAACATATTCACAGTAGAGGCCAACAGAAGAGCAAAAAAACCACAAACAATATCTCACCTGGACGCTGAAAGGCAAATGAGGAAGGAAAGAAGAAGAAACAGAATAATGATAATATTTCAACCTCAGGTCTACACAGGTTGTAATTCACTGTTTACTGATGGTAGAAATAAAAGTGACTTGACACTGATCTGGCGAATCTAAAACAATAAACCAAACAAGTGGAATTAATGGCAGACATAAAATGGAAGCCACACGGAGTACACGTGGTGTATATTTATAACTTAAATCAACGCTACAAAACAAAAGGTAAAGGCCTTCTCACAAAAAAGGGAGCCGGGATAGGTCAGTGAACTGGATTACAAAGGACAAGTGGTAGGGTTCGATCCCAACCGACCGCTTCCTGGTTCACCCAGTCTTTAATGGGTACCGGATTTTTTTCTGGGAAAGTAAAGCGGCACGGGCGTAATACCGACAACATTACCCCAAAAATCATGTGCTGAAGGTCTATAAAATTTATGGTCACTAACGCCATATTCCCTATACGCCACTTGGCGTGACGGGGGTACTTTACTTTACTTCTCACAAAAAAGTACTTGAAAAAAAAGAGTATTAGATACATTCAGAAACGTGTGCAGCAGAACAACATAACAAAAGTGTAAAAGACAGCAATTTATTTTTCATTTAGAAGCTGAAAAAAAATGAAGAAGGTAAGATGGGATGGAAACAGAAGAAACATAAAAGCTAGCTACACAAGTATAAGTTTTTTTTTTTTTATTTCCATAAATATAAACTTTTAATTTTTTAAAAATGCATAAATGTTAATCTTGCAAATGTTGTAATCTATTTTTGTATTGACATTTCTCCCTACAGCTTTGTTTGGTGTGTTTGCCTTGTCCATCTTTCACACAAAAGATTCTTACGAGAAGTATCGATGTTTTGCTATTGACGTCATACCTTCCAAAGCTTGTGAGGCCAGGATAGTGACCATTGGCTATGCTGTCCCTCTGGCCTGGTTCGGGGTTGTGGTCTGTTGTCTGGCCAGCGGTATTTGGTTGTTCGTGTCTAGAGTTTTGCGTGTAATCAGAGCAAAGACAATGTTATAGCACTAGTGCACATTAGAAATATATATCACGTGTACCTGTTTGAAACATCACAGGTGAGTATCATTGATACCCTACAGTAACAAATCAAACCTGGAATACAGTCATGAATCAGGAAAGCGCAAGACAACATACATGGTTGGATGTAAACAGCGGAAGTGATTTTAAAAATAAAACTGGAGATAGAAAGTTCTGGAGAGAGATCTTTACCTACGCCGGAGGTATTGTCCTTGGTGAAGATGATGGCGTCCATATTAAGACAGAATCTGAAGTCATTCCGATGATCTAACAGATTTAGACTCTGTGCTACATTACAACCAGAGATTTTTCTGGGAAGTATAGGCGGCCTTGCGTGATACCGACCAAAACATTAAAAAAAATGTGCCGTGGTCGTGAAAAAAACATGTTCCTAAACACCATATTCTCCATGAGCCTAGCTAGGCCTGAAACGAACCTTTACTTCATTTTACTGTCAGGTAAAAGTGTCCCGTAGCTGGATTGTTACTACCTTAGGGGAATGGAGTACAGAGTCTTCATGGGCGCATCTTTTGAGGAAGCGCGGCCCAGTGCTCTCTTCCCAGGTGTCTGACCCTCCCTGACCAACAGCCAGGTACCCACTTTCTTTTCTTGCTGGGTGGACTGGCAGAGGGACGAGCGAGCTTCGAACTCGGGTGTTCTGCATGAGAATCGAGCTCTCTACGTCTACACTGATCACATCCACTACTTCAACATTTGGTTATAACTTTTAACGATGAGGCATTTATTTGTTATGGTCTAGTTTAGTGCAGTAACCAAAAGCAGACTATCGTTTCCCTGAGATGTTGGCTCTGTCCTGTTCAACAGAACTATACGAAGGTAGTATACAATAAGTTTATCCAAGAACGAATCAGGAAGTCCCTAAAATGCTAAGTAACTTTTGAAAAGTCATTTTGTGATTATTGGAAATTGTTACTGTAGATGACAACGCTGATTTCCTTGGTTTTATTGAGACGAACTTTCGAGAAACAACAATTATACAAATTGTGATAAATTTATGATATATTTCTTATTCAGTTAAACTTTCGAGGAAATAAAATTATACAAATTTTCATAAAATTATGATTAATTTTAAAAATTCAGTTTTGATTTTATGTTTTGACGTTATGATTTGATATGATCTACTAATATTAAGCCAATGCCACTGCACACTGGACAACATGGCAACAAAACATGTTCTACAGGATTGCTCCCGGTACACAGACCTGAGAAGGACAATGTGGACCACACCCACCTCCCTGGAAGGAGAAACTATACGGGGCAACCGAATCAGACAGCTGACTTCATGAGAGTCCGGAATCCTACTCTGAAAGAGTCATGATCACAGAATAAGAAAGAATTCAGTTTAACTTTCGAGAACATACAATTATACCAATTCTCATAAAATTATACCAATTCTCATAAAATTATACCAATTCTCATAAAATTATACCAATTCTCATAAAATTATACCAATTCTCATAAAATTACACAAATTCTCATAAAAAATTATACCAATTCTCATAAAATTATACCAATTGTCATAAAGTTATACAAATTCTCATAAAATTATACCAATTCTCATACAATTATGGTGTATTTTTGTTAAAGATGAATGAATTATTCTTAGGCTCAAAACCTTTGTAGTTTTTAAAAAATTAATTGTAATTGAAACATACACTGACAGCTGAAAGTGTTTCAGAACATGACGTCTGTTGAGGAGTGGAGCGTTGGCGATTCATTTTGTTCATTTTTTTAAAGGAGAAGAAGACATTACTCTTTTCTCAGATGCATTTCCGACTCAATATAAAGAGAAGGTACCCATTTTTATTTCAGCTGTGTTCACTGGATGACGTACTTCGGTGTTCCAAAATTGAATTACAGTACATTCACATTACAGTACATACACATTACAGTACATGGCAAATTAAAGATATTTTGTTTGTCCCACTTCGTTAACCTTTATATAATTACATACCAATCTTTTCAACAAAATTGTCGGTTTGTCTCAGGTTTTGCTAGGCACTACTTGTATGTCCTTCAGAAACTTTATGATTAGATAGTCGGAACTGTCTCGTACACAGATATAATTGTGTGCGGAATTTTGTAATATTGCGATGAGTGAAACACCATAATTGCATAGATTGAGCCCGTGAAAGATGAGGTTATAGAATATGTCATTTGATATGATCTAGTTGTACTAATGATATGAGGTTGTGTCGATAAAAATTAATTTGTGTAGCCTGCGTAGATGATTTATAACCACGACACCTTTTCGGTACCATTGAGAAAGAGAAAAGAAGAAAGAAGATTAGGAGCGGACTGATACCGTTTTTCCCTCTTTGAGAGTGTTCTGGGCTATAAGATAAACATTGAGTTAATATCTTGTTATGTTTGTGTATGTTTTGACTTTGTATTCATCTATTACTAATTATAACTGCCAGAAAGGTCTACTAAATTGAATTCTTATATTCATTAAAATTGTATGTAAATACATTAATACTCTGTTGGTCTTCATTGTATTAGAAATAGGTAGAGTGTGCGTCTTCGTCTCTGGTCACGCCGGTGTGAGAGAAAACGAACGAGCTGATTTCCTGGCTGGTACAGCTGCCGTGGGTGGCGGACGTGCAATGGACTGGGTTGATGTTCTAAATGCCTTCAGGAAGGCAGGGAGAACTGGTGATTCAGTCAATGATAATGAACCGACAACCATGTTCAGATTGCACGAACTTCGGGTCAAATATGGGGATGCCAGAAAGGGGCACTGGGAGGGGAAATAGACGAATAACGCAACAAAATAGAACTGGAGACATCAGTCTCCACACACTGAGAAACATAATGGAGAGGAGATCTCAGCACTTATGGACATATCCTGTGTGTGCAATGAGGATGAGCCGTGGACTATACTAAACTAAAGTCTGTAAAGATCAGTGGAGGGTGAGAAAGTGAGTTAACTCTGCAAACAGTTTTACACCACAAGAGACATCAAGAAACACAAAGAGGCATCAAGAGGCATCAAGAAACACCAAGAGGCATCAAGAGATATCAAGAGGCATCAAGAGATATCAAGAGACATCAAGAGACATCAAGAGACATCAATAGACATCAAGAGGCATCAAGAGATATCAAGAGGCATCAAGAAACATCAAAAGGCATCAAGAGATATCAAGAGACATCAAGAGACATCAATAGACATCAAGAGGCATCAAGAAACACCAAGAGGCATCAAGAGATATCAAGAGATATCAAGATACATCAATAGACATCAAGAGGCATCAAGAGATATCAAGAGGCATCAAGAAACACCAAGAGGCATAAAGACACATCAAGGGACATCAAGAGACATCAAGAGACATCAAGAGACATCAAGAGATATCAAGGGAGATCAAGAGGCATCAAGAGATATCAAGAGACATCAAGGGACATTAAGAGACATCAAGAGACATCAAGAGACATCAAGAGACATCAAGAGACATCAAGAAAAATCAAGGGACATCAAGAGGCATCAAGAGATATCAAGAGACATCAAGAGATATCAAGAGGCACCAAGGGACATCAAGAGACATCAAGGGACATCAAGAGACATCACGAGGCATCAAGAGATATCAAGAGACATCAAGAGATATTATGAGACATCAAGAGGCATCAAAAGATATCAAGAGATATCAAGAGACATCAATGGACATCAAGAGACATCAAGAGGCATCAAGAGATATCAAGAGATATCAAGGGACATCAAGGGACATCAAGAGACATAAAGAGATATCAAGAGACACCAAGAGACATCAAGTGACATCAAGAAGCATCAAGAGACATCAGGGGACATCAAGGGACATCAAGAGACATCACGAGGCATCAAGAGATCTCAAGAGATTTCAAGAGATATCAAGAGACATCAAGAGACATCGAGAGATATCAAGAGATATAAAGAGATATCAAGAGACACTAAGAGACATCACGAGATATCAAGAGATATCTAGAGACATCAAGAGACATGAAGACATATCAAGAGACACCAAGAGACATAAAGAGACAAAAGATAAATAAAGAGATATCAAGAGACACCAAGAAACATCAATGGACATTAAGAGATATCAAGAGATATCAATAGATATCAAGAGATATCAAGAGACATAAAGAGATTTCAAGGGATATCAAGAGATATCAAGAGACATCAAGTGACATCAAGAGATATCATGAGATATCAAGAGACATCAAGAGAAACCAAGAGACATCAAGAGATATCAAGAGACATCAAAAGATATCAAGACATATCAAGAAATATCAAGAGACATAAAGAGATATCAAGAGATATCAAGAGACATCAAGAGATATCAAGATATATCAAAAGGCAACAAGAGACATCAAGAGATATCAAGAGGCACCAAGAGACATCAAGAGAGATCAAAAGGCACCAAGATGCATCAAGAGATATCAAGAGGCACCATGAAACATCAAGAGAGATCAAAAGGCACTAAGAGGCATCAAGATATATCAAGAGATATCAATATACATAAAGAGATATCAAGAAACATCAAGAGATATCAAGATATATCAAGAGATATCAATAGGCACCAAGAGACATCAAGAGACATCAAGAGATATCAAGAAGCATCAAGAGATATCAAGAGACATCAAAAGATATCAAAAGACATCAAGACAAACCAAGAGACATCAAGAGATATCAAGAGGTATCAAGAGATATCAAGAGACATCAAGAGACATCAAGAGGATTCAAGAGATATCAAGAGACATCAAGAGATATCAAGAGGCATCAAGAGATATCAAGAGATATCAAGAGACATCAAGAGACATCAAGAGACATCAAGAGGATTCAAGAGATATCAAGAGACATCAAGAGATATCAAGAGGCATCAATAGATATCAATAGACATCAAGAGGCATCAAGAGATATCAAGATGCACCAAGAGGCATCAAGAGATATCAAGATGCACCAGGAGGCATCAAGAGATATCAAGATGCACCAAGAGGCACCAAGAGATATCAAGATGCACCAAGAGACATCAAGAGATATCAAGAAGCACCAAGAGGCATCAAAAGATATCAAGATGCACCAAGAGGCACTAATGATATCAAGAGGCATCAAGAGATATCAAGAGGCACCAAGAGACATAAGAGATATCAAGAGGCATCAAGAGATATCAAGATGCACCAAGAGACATCAAGAAATATCAAGAGGCATAAAGAGACATCAAGAGATATCAAGAGGCATTAAGAGATATCAAGAGATATCAAGAGGCATCAAGAGACATCAAGAGATATCAAGAGGCATCAAGATGCACCAAGAGGTACCAAGAGATATCAAGAGGCATCAAGAGGCATCAAGAGATATCAAGACACACCAAGAGATATCAAAAGGCACCAAGAGATATCAAGAGGCACCAAGAGATATCAAGTGGCATCAAGAGATATCAAGAGACATCAAGAGATATCAAGAGACATCAAGAGATTTCAAGAGGCATCAAGAGATATCAAGCGGCATCAAGAGATATCAAGAGGCACCAAGAGATATCAAAAGACATCAAGAGATATCAAGAGGCATCAAGAGATATCAAGAGGCATCAAGAGATATCAAGAGGCATCAAGAGACATCAAGAGATATCAAGAGGCATCAAGAGATATCAAAAGGCACCAAGAGATATCAAGAGGCATCAAGAGATATCAAGATGCATCAAGAGGCACCAAGAGATATCAAGAGACATCAAGAGATATCAAGAGGCATCAAGAGACATCAAGAGATATCAAGAGACATCAAGAGATATCAAGAGGCATCAAGAGACATCAAGAGATATCAAGAGACATCAAGAGATATCAAGAGGTATCAAAAGACATCAAGAGATATCAAGAGACATCAAGAGATATCAAGAGGCATCAAGAGATATCAAGATGCACCAAGAGGCACCAAGAGACATCAAGAGGCATCAAGAGACATCAAGAGGTATCAAGAGATATCAAGAGGCATCAAGAGATATCAAGATGCACCAAGAGACATCAAGAGATATCAAGATGCACCAAGAGGCATCAAGAGATATCAAGATGCACCAAGAGGCATCAAGAGATATCAAGATGCACCAAGAGGCACCAAGAGATATCAAGAGGCATCAAGAGACATCAAGAGATATCAAGAGATATCAAGAGACAACAAGAGACATCAAGAGATATCAAGAGGCACCAAGAGGCAAAAGAGATATGAAGATTTGTAGCAGTGGGTCGGGATTAGGTAATGATGAGTGAACGAGAGGGGAGTCACGGGAAAGAGTGAAGAGTGAACGATAGACAAAAAAAAAACATAAGAGTCCTGTGTATGGGTGATCGTCAATCAGGAGAGTTTTGATTGGCTGGGGGAATGAGAGATATTCAGGATACAGGAAAAATAGATCAGAAGTAGCCACGGACTCAGACATGACGGTTTATAGAGTAGTGCCGCCAAGACGGTAACCATAGGGTTAATGTTACCTGTTTAGCCTGTGATTGGAGTTTTCGGTCCAGAAGTCGACCATAGTGTTAGTTTGTTAAGAATTATGTTGTTTGATGTCTCCGCGATAGTCTAACAGTAGTCACAGCGACAGTAATATAGGAGGCAATCTTATGTTGCAAGTCGAGGCAGTTTTTGTGTTCGGACTATAGTTTCTAGTCTCTAGTTACGTATGAAGTGGAGTCTTTCAGTATGGACAAACAGAGTGTGTGAATGAGGATCTTCTACCTTTTAGCTCCCAGTGGAGCATAGGTCTTCAACAAACACTTTCCAAGTCGTTCTGTTTTTTGCCATTCTTTTAAGATCATTCCATGTCTTCCCCGTCATCTTCATCTCTGCTTCTATTTGTCTTCTCCAAGAATTCCTTGGTCTTCCTCTTTGTCTTTTCCCCTGGGGATTCCAAAAAAGGGCCTGTTGTGTAATACTCTCAGTTGGCTTCAGTAGTGTGTGTCCTATCCAGCGCCATCGTTTTCGCTGTATCTCTTTACTGGTAATTGACTGGTACATTTCCATAATTCTATGTTAGTGATTTTGTCCTGCCATTTCCATTCTTTTATTCTGCGTAAGCATCTATTAATGAAAGTCTGTATCATCGTGATTGTCAATTTTGTTATTCTCCATGTTTCACAGCCATATAATAGGACCGTCTTAACATTTGAGTTGAAAATTTTTATGTTTGTATTTAACCTAATTTCTTTAGATTTCCATGTTTTCCAGTGCAATGAAAGCTCCTCTTGCTTTTGATATCCTTATTTTGGTATCATTTTCTGTTCCTCCCACTTTATCTATATTACTGCCCAGATATATGTAAGATTGTACGTCTAGTAGAGGCATTTCTCCTAGTTTTATTTGGTTATTGCCAACTGTATTAATTCTCATAATGTTGGTCTTATCTCTATTAATCTTCAGTCCTAGGTGTTGTGATCTCTCATCAAGTATGCTCATTTTATCCTGCATCTGTTGATGGCTGTGTGATAGGAGAGCAATGTCATCAGCAAAGTCTAAATCATCAAGTTGTTTGGTCAGTGACCACCGAATCCCATTTCTGTTGTTTTGAGTTATTTTCATAATCCAATCTATGGCCAGTAGAAAGAGAAATGGGGACAGGAGGCATCCTTGCCTTACTCCTGTTCTTATTTCAAATGCTTCTGTAAGCTGCCCTTCATGCACCACACTATATTTTGTTCCTTCATACATTGTTTTTATCAGGTTAATAAACTTTATGGGGATTCCGTAATGACTCAGCAACTTCCAAAGCATTCTTCTGTCTAAACTATCAAATGCCTTTTCGTAATCTATGAATCCAATATAAAGTGGGGATTTTAGTTCTAAACTTTGTTCAACTATTATACGTAGAGTAGTTATTTGATCAGCACATGATCTGTTCTTCCTAAAATCTGCTTGTTCATCTCTCAAGTGTTTCTCTATAGTCTCCTTTAGAGTCTCCAGAATGATTCTGCCTAATATTTTTCCTGGCACTGATAGTAGCATAATTCCCCTATAATTTGTGCACTCCTGTAAACTTCCTTTCTTTGGTAGTTTGATCATATAACCTTCTTTCCAGTCTTTAGGTATTTCTTTCCTCTCCCAAATTTTACCCACTAGATCATGTAACATTTTGGTAGAGGTGTTAATATCTGCTTTGATGGCTTCCGAAGGAATTTCATCTGGTCCTGTGGCTTTACCATTTTTTAATAGTTTGATGGCTTTTATTATTTCTTCTTTGCTTGTGTGAATGAGGATGGCACGGCTTTATTGACAAGTGCTTGCAATGTTTTACATGTGTGACAGTCAAGCGCAAAGTGAATCGCTGGCTTTTTAATTGTTGTACTATTTGACAAGGTGTCAGTTAATAAACGTTTGTCATTTGTTATGAGTGTACTTTGAGTTAGTGTTTGGTATCAGTGTGTGGTCACCAACCATAGTAGTGACGAACGAATCTTACCGACGCAGAAAAGACGAAGTCCTCACATCTTTGTGGGAACGTCACAGCGGCAAATCAACGCGAAGAAATTCATTATAACGATCACGGATGGAAGTGGCGCATGTCCGGAAAATTAAACGGGCGGAAGGCAGAGTCCTGTTGAAGGCAATATTGAAGAAACCAGTCCAGTGCCCAGACCAGCGTCAGCTGTCAAGGCTGACAGAGAGTAGGTCAGGTGGCTTGAGTTCAACAGGCAGTGACACAGTATTGCAGCCGGTGGCAGTCGCCCTGGCCCGATTGTTACAGTTGCCGCCGTGGAGAGCGGTACACGTAAGTGCGGGTGACCACGTAAAAATCTCGCACGTGACATTCATTGATACAAATTGACCGGGCCGTGATAGGCCATCGTTGCTGTTATTAGTACATGCCTTCAAGGAGATGATAAACATTTAGATCCAGACGGGGAATCAAACAATGTCAAGTCGTCTGATACATCAGCAAGGGTTTACTGAATACGTCCTCTGTCTGGCGAGTTCCGCTTTCATTCAATAGGTGGTACATAGACGGCTACAGAGGCACCAAGAGGCACCAAGAGGCATCAAGAGATATAAAGGGACATCAAGAGGCATCAAGAGATATGAAGAGGCACCAAGAGATATAAAGGGACATCAAGAGGCATGCCTGGAGATATTAAGAGGCACCAAGAGATATAAAGGGACATCAAGAGGCATCAAGAGGCACCAAGAGGCATCAAGAGATATAAAGGGATATCAAGAGGCATCAAGAGATATCAAGAGGCACCAAGAGGCATCAAGAGATATCAAGAGACATCAAAAGGCACCAAGAGAGATCAAGAGACATCAAGAGATATCAAGAGGTATCAAAAAGCACAAAGAGACATAAGAGATATCAAGAGATATCAAGAAACATCAAGAGACACCAACAGCCATCAAGAAGCATCAAGAGGCACCAAGAGGCATTAAAGTAAAACATAGAGAGGTGGTCAAAACGCTCTTCCAGCAGCTGCGCCAAGTGCGGTCAGCGACATACAGCTGGTGGCATGTGCCAGGATCGACGAACAACAGAGCTAATAAGGACCCTGCCATCCGCCCGAGTAGGAGCATCACCTCCCTGTGATGCTCCTACAAAAAGACTATCCAATCTGGCCAAGCGAGTAGTGATTGAAGAGAGCACATACTTAAAAATGCAGTGTTAAAATCGGATGTATTGGGTCGAAAGTTGCCAATAAAACAGCTTAATTGCAAACCACAAAACAACGCCGAGTTAACGTCCTTTCAAGGGCGGATGATGAAGATGGTAACTATTTTTTTTCCTCTAGTAATCATCAGGTAAACGCCAGAAGAAAAGAAACATCGAGAGAATCGACAATGAACAAGGCCTAAGGCTTGTCGTGTGACAGAAACAAATGTTAAGACTCATTATCCCGCTGTCAGTTTCAGCGAGGGATACCAAGTAAAACCTCAGGAGCAGCTCTGACGGTTCGACGCCCAATGAGTCATCACTTCGCAGAAACAACTGTGTGAGAACTCGATATCGTGCTATCGGCGTTTAACACAAGAAGAGACCCCGCATTGCGTAGGATAGGCAAAAGTAACACCCCACCCAAAAGGAGCCTCTAAAGAAACAGCAGATCAATTTGTCCACAACTAAAATCCTCTACAAAGGCCCTAAGATCAATCTGTCTACAACGAAAATCCTCTACAAAGGCCCTAAGATCAATCTGTCTACAACGAAAATCCTCTACAGAGGCCCTAAGATCATCAATCTGTCTACAACGAAAATCCTCTACAGAGGCCCTAAGATCATCAATCTGTCTACAACAAAAATCCTCTACAGAGGTCCTAAGATCAATCTGTCTACAACGAAAATCCTCTGCAGAGGTCCTAAGATCAATCTGTCTACAACGAAAATCCTCTACAGAGGTCCTAAGATCATCAATCTGTCTACAATGAAAATTCTCTACAGAGGCCCTAAGATCATCAATCTGTCTACAACGAAAATTCTCTACAGAGGTCCTAAGATCATCAATCTGTCTACAACGAAAATCCTCTACAGAGGCCCTAAGATCATCAATCTGTCTACAACGAAAATCCTCTACAGAGGCCCTAAGATCAATCTGTCTGCAACAAAAATCCTCTACAGAGGTTCTAAGATCATCAATCTGTCTGCAACGAAAATCCTCTACAGAGGCCCTAAGATCATCAATCTGTCTACAGCAACAATCCTCTACAGAGGCCCTAAGATCATCAATCTGTCTACAGCAACAATCCTCTACAGAGGCCCTAAGATCATCAATTTGTCTACAACGAAAATCCTCATGAGAGGCCCTAAGATCATCAATCTGTCTACAGCAACAATCCTCTACAGAGGCCCTAAGATCATCAATCTGTCTACAGCAACAATCCTCTACAGAGGCCCTAAGATCATCAATCTGTCTGCAGCAACAATCCTCTACAGAGGCCCTAAGATCATCAATCTGTCTACAGCAACAATCCTCTACAGAGGCCCTAAGATCAATGTGTCTACAACTAAAAGCCTTTGCAGAGACGGAAGATATAAGAATCATAAACTAATGGCGAAACAAGTAATAATAACTGATTAAAACATGCAGTGACTTTATAATATAATAAAACTTATTCACCTACAGCACGGGCGTAATACTGACCACATTACCCCAAAAATCATGTGCTGAAGGTCTGTAAAATATAGGGTCACTAACACCATATTTCCCTATACGCCACTTGGCGTGACGGGGGTACTTTACTTGTACTTTTTATTCATCTTTTAAGACATTAATTTACAAAATAACACAAGACAATAACAAGAAAAGCAAGAACAATAACGCAAATAAGGGGACGTAAGCGAATGAAAATTTTATTAGGAAAATGGCAAAAGGGAGAACACTTCAAAAGCATATTTATTAAAAAATAGAGAAATCTCTGAAAGGAAATATTTACACCACTGGTATGAGAGAATTAGTTGGTAAAGTCAACTCGCAGGTACCATATTATAATTAACAAACAAGTGACAGCAGCAGAAATATACACTAGCAACGTCACAATATGTTAATTGAATTATTAGTTATTTTAATATAATGTATATTTTGAAAATATATTTAACCAATCAACGACTGGGATACCCAATAACATGTTTATATCACAAAATAAATTTCGGAGCAAGACTGAAATGGCGATACAATAATTTTATATTAAACGGTTTGTAAATATTCACAAAATTCAAATGCCATAGCACAGGGGGGAAAAAATTACGTAAATGCGTTTATGTAAGAGGGAAAAAAAAACATATAATTATTATATTGAAATAATATACAAGTTGTTGCACGATAAATAACATATAGCCTGCTTATGGTATCATCAACATCATCTTTATCATCATCAAGTGCCATGCCTATTGTCGTAGGTGATAATGTATCTCCAGAACGTTCTAATTCTACAACTGTTTTATCAATCTCATACTTACTTCTAGTCAGGCCATTCTCTTCAATTGTCTGGTATTTTCCTGCTTCACTCTCACGTTCCATCAAGTTCTTCACTTCACTCAATATATCTCTCTTATTATTCTCCCATTCTTCATCATCTTTTTTCACTCCACTCAACATATCCCGGTTATTGTTCTCCCATTCTTTTTCACTCCACTCAACATATCCCGGTTATTATTCTCCCATTCTTCTTCACTCCACTCAACATATCCCGGTTATTATTCTCCCATTCTTTTTCACTCCACTCAACATATCCCGGTTATTATTCTCCCATTCTTTTTCACTCCACTCAACATATCCCGGTTATTATTCTCCCATTTTTTTTCACTCCACTCAACATATCCCGGTTATTATTCTCCCATTCTTCATCATCTTTTTTCACTCCACTCAACATATCCCGGTTATTATTCTCCCATTCTTCTTCACTCCACTCAACATATCCCGGTTATTATTCTCCCATTCTTCATCACTCCACTCAACATATCCTGGTTATTATTCTCCCATTCTTCTTCTTCACTTCTCTCAACATATCTCTGTTATTATTCTCCAATTCCTCTTAAACTTCACTTCTCTCAACATATCTCTGTTATTATTCTCCAATTCCTCTTAAACTTCACTTCTCTCAACATATCTCTGTTATTATTCTCCAATTCCTCTTAAACTTCACTTCTCTCAACATATCTCTGTTATTATTCTCCAATTCCTCTTAAACTTCACTTCTCTCAACATATCTCTGTTATTATTCTCCAATTCCTCTTAAACTTCACTTCTCTCAACATATCTCTGTTATTATTCTCCAATTCCTCTTAAACTTCACTTCTCTCAACATATCTCTGTTATTATTCTCCAATTCCTCTTAAACTTCACGTCTCTCAACATATCTCTGTTATTATTCTCCAATTCCTCTTAAACTTCACTTCTCTCAACATATCTCTGTTATTATTCTCCAATTCCTCTTAAACTTCACGTCTCTCAACATATCTCTGTTATTATTCTCCAATTCCTCTTAAACTTCACTTCTCTCAACATATCTCTGTTATTATTCTCCAATTCCTCTTAAACTTCACTTCTCTCAACATATCTCTGTTATTATTCTCCAATTCCTCTTAAACTTCACGTCTCTCAACATATCTCTGTTATTATTCTCCAATTCCTCTTAAACTTCACTTCTCTCAACATATCTCTGTTATTATTCTCCAATTCCTCTTAAACTTCACTTCTCTCAACATATCTCTGTTATTATTCTCCAATTCCTCTTAAACTTCACTTCTCTCAACATATCTCTGTTATTATTCTCCAATTCCTCTTAAACTTCACTTCTCTCAACATATCTCTGTTATTATTCTCCAATTCCTCTTAAACTTCACTTCTCTCAACATATCTCTGTTATTATTCTCCAATTCCTCTTAAACTTCACTTCTCTCAACATATCTCTGTTATTATTCTCCAATTCCTCTTAAACTTCACTTCTCTCAACATATCTCTGTTATTATTCTCCAATTCCTCTTAAACTTCACGTCTCTCAACATATCTCTGTTATTATTCTCCAATTCCTCTTAAACTTCACTTCTCTCAACATATCGCTGTTATTATTCTCCAATTCCTCTTAAACTTCACTTCTTTCAACATATCTCTGTTATTATTCTCCAATTCCTCTTAAACTTCACGTCTCTCAACATATCTCTGTTATTATTCTCCAATTCCTCTTAAACTTCACTTCTCTCAACATATCTCTGTTATTATTCTCCAATTCCTCTTAAACTTCACTTCTCTCAACATATCTCTGTTATTATTCTCCAATTCCTCTTAAACTTCACTTCTCTCAACATATCTCTGTTATTATTCTCCAATTCCTCTTAAACTTCACTTCTCTCAACATATCTCTGTTATTATTCTCCAATTCCTCTTAAACTTCACTTCTCTCAACATATCTCTGTTATTATTCTCCAATTCCTCTTAAACTTCACTTCTCTCAACATATCTCTGTTATTATTCTCCAATTCCTCTTAAACTTCACTTCTCTCAACATATCCCTGTTATTATTCTCCCATTCTTCTTCTTCTTCACTTCTCTCAACATATCCCTGTTATTATTCTCCCATTCTTCTTCTTCTTCACTTCTCTCAACATATCCCTGTTATTATTCTCCCATTCTTCTTCTTCTTCACTTCTCTCAACATATCCCTGTTATTTTTCTCCCATTCTGGTATCGATGAAGATCCAAAGTTCTGATTCTCGCCTTCTTGTTAGCTTCATCCATTGCCAATTAATGTCGTTGTGCCGTTTATTTGATGGTATTGGTCCATCTTACTCTGGGTCTGCCTCTTTTGCTCTTCTCCCTTCTCCTATTGTAATATAAGCTTTGTATGGTAAATAATCGCATGCCATTCTTTTAGATGGGTAAACCATTTTATTTGTTCTTTCTCTTTAAATGGCAGCAACGAATATCTTTCCTCTCATTCTTTTGAATACGGGCCATTGCTATTCTGTAAGCTGTAACGGTTAGCGTGCTCTCTTCCTGATCAGATGGGTATGGGTTCAAGCCCCTGAAGTTGCGGCTTTTTTTTCCGGATCGACACGGCTCCGGGGTTTACCCAGCCTCTAAAAATGGGCATCAGAGATGTTTCTGGGAAGTAAAGGCGGCCTGGCGTGATACCGACCATATCACCCAAAAATGTCCCGTGGGCATAGAAAAATATGGTCACTAACACCATATTCCCCATACGCCTAGCAAGGCGTGGAGGGAACCTTTACTTACTGTATCCCTTTTTAATGAGCAACATATATTGATTTTGATATTGTTTTTGTTTTCCTAAACTGACTTAAAGAGTCGAACGAAGTTTTAGTTTGCTATCTTTTGTTCTTCTGTTGGTCTCTGGCTGTTTTTATTTTCTTTCGCTTCTAATATTTTATGAATCTATATTCTTGTGTGGCATTCTCGCAACGTTTGTTGAAGGCTCGTTCGGCCATATTTTGATTGTTCTGTCATATCACACGTAGCAAAAACATTCAATTTGTTGTTTATTTATATTCAACGGCGGGCGATTTTTAAAAAAACATAATTCTTCACTTCTGACCTTATCACGTGTTTATTTTTTAATATTTTTCTTGAGTCTAGCGTCCATATGAAGATTATACTAATGTTGTATTTTGCCTTAAGGATATTCTGCGTGATAAACTGTAGTGGTAGCATTAGTCCAATAGTTTAGAACACTTTGTACCCGACTATATTTCACGGCTGTTTGTTTTCATATAAAAATTACATTTTAGTAATAATCCTTAAAACATGTGCAACGATTATGGATGAAGATGTCATGAGCTAACACATTCCACTCATCCTTAAAATTGATATTTCATGGAAGTGGTTTCAGTCTGTGACATCGCACAAAAGGTAACACTTTCATCATCATCATTGAGTTTCATCTCCGCATCGAAGGTTATCTACTCTGGAGCACCATTCCTCTATATCTCTTGCTTCGATAGTGCAGGCTTTCAAAATTTTACTTATCCATTTTTTTATGTTACTCGTCCATGTTAGTATTGGTCTACCTCTGCCTCATTTACCTTGTATTTTCCCTTCTAAGATTACTTTTAGTAGGCTGATATGTCTTTTAACATGCCCCAAAAATCTCATTTGTTTTGTTTGACTTGTGTTTAGTTGTTCTCTTTTCATTTTTTAGTTACTTGAAGACTTCATCGTTCAAAACTTCCAACTAAATTAAACATCTACAAATGCTATTTGAGTAGGTAATGCTTGTAGTACAAATTTAGCAAAGTTTCTGGGGTACATATACACATTTTTAAGCATAAAAGCCTTATTTTATTATTAATATAGAGCTTCTTCTAATCCCTTGGATATACATATAAGATAAACCATGTGTATTTTATCTTCCTGAAATGACATACATTAGAAAGTCGACTAAATTATCAATGATAAATAACTGTGATTTATGCTGTTTATGAGTTGTTATATATCACTAGACTTCCTGAGTAAATAAAATAAAAAATTCTAAATCTTCTACTTCATTAATTGCCGTCATGATGTATCAATTATTATAAGAAACATAATTTATAGATAATCATATGAGGTATATAACACATATTTATATATGAGTAGTAATATAAGAAATTTAAGAGAGCAATAACAGACGGACTACGAAGGGAAGAATGAAGAACACATGTTTATCATTACCTCAGTTTTCTTTTCTATAAAATCACCATATTGCAGTAAAAAAAAATGCAAACTTTTCAGACTGGATTTTATCAAAACAGAAGTCTGCATAAACAGACACCGAAGCAAACAATAGGTCTGGTTATTCTACCACAACATACAACATAGAATGTTTAAATAATTATGTTGAAAATTTTATCGTGGAAATAGACAGATTAAAAAATTGTACAAATTCAAGTTTTTAGCACAACTAAAGTCGTATAGGCACCTGTAGAAATAAAGTAACATATGTTGACTTTATTATACAACATATGGATAATCAAGTAAACATAAACACGGCTTCATATATATAATTTACAGTGCTTTTAAATACTGCAGTACATGAACACGTTACAAAGCATTCAAACAGTGCATCTGTAAAACAAAACAAGATATCACATACAAATATTACAAAAACATACATTAGAATACATTCATGCATTACAGCCTAAAATTCATGGCATCACATACAAATATTAAAACAAACATACATTGAAATACATTCATGCATTACAGCCTAAAATACATGGATTCACATACAAATATCAGGGAGCCGCGATAGCTCAATGGTTAGTGAACTTGACTACAAAAGATAAGAGGTAGGGTTCGATCCCAACTGACGGCTTCCAGGTTCACCCAGCCTTAAATGGGTACCGAAATTTTTTTTCTGGGAAAGTAAAGTGGCACGGGCGTAATACCGACCACATTACCCCAAAAAATCATGTGAGGAAGGTCTGTAAAATTTATGGTCACTAACACCATATTCTCTATACGCCACTTGGTGTGACGGGGCTCTTTACTTTTACTTTTTTTTTACATACAAATATTACAAAACATACATTAGAATACATTCATGCATTACAACCGAAAATACATGAATTCACATACAAATATTACAACAGATACATTAGAAAAACATTCAAGCATTACAGCCTAAAATACATGGATTCACATATACAAATATTACAAAAACACACATTAGAATACATTCATGCATTACAGCCTAAAATACATGACATCACATAACAAATATTTAACAAACATACATTGAAATACATTCATGCATTACAGCCTAAAATACATGACATCACATAACAAATAATAATAAAAAAACATACATTGAAATACATTCATGTATTACAAGACATTTATGTGTTTAGCAGAAAAGTACAAAGATATTTTTAAAATGAAAACCGTTCTGCCTGTTTGTTAGGATAAGTGTTTCTACTATACACAATTTTGTACACAAAATATTCCTGTTCTGTCGACTTGTTTCATTCATTGCATATATCATCATCATCATTATCAAGTACCGGGCCTGCTGGCGTAGGTGATCATGCCTCTCCACAACTTTCGATCTCGGCAGCTATTTATCATTTCTGTTGTTGACCTTCTGCCAAGTCATTCTCTTAAGCTGTCTGGTATTTTTTTCTCTTTGCTTCCCTCTATCTCTTCGTCCCTCAATTTTTTCAGTTGTTACAATATATTCCAGTTGTTCTCTTCTCATTACATGTCCAAAAAATGATGATTGTTTCTTCCTAATATTGGAAATTAGCTCTCTTTTTGCTTTGACCTCTTTCAGAAACATCTTCATTACTCTTCTTAGCTGTCCATGGTACTCTCAACATTCTTCTGTAAAACCACATTTCTACAGACTCCAGTGATTTTCTTGTCTGTTGTCCATGATTCGCATCCATATGTTAAGACTGGCTCTACATAACATTTAAGAACTCTTTTTCTTGTTTCTATTGTCAAAAATGAATTGCATAGTATCTGCCTCATTTTTTGGAAAGCTGCTTTTGCCTGAGCCATTCTGCATCTCACCTCTTTTGTACATCTTCCGTCTGAGGTTAACAATGTTCCCAAATATTTAAATTCATTTTACCTGTTTTAATATTGTTCCACTTGTCTTTATTTTGCACTGAGGTGATGTCTTTTTGCTATTAAGGCTGAGTCCTTTATTTTTGCTTTCTTTCACTATAATGTCCAACATTTCTTGTAACTCATTTTCAATCTTAGCGATTAAAACTGTATCATCAGCATACCTTAGATTATTTATATTATTGCATATATAGGGGAGGCTAAAGAAAGAGTTTTACAGAAGAATGTTAAAGATACCAATTACAATTATAGTATATATAGATCTTTTGCATGAAATAATGTGTTTACAAAAAAAGTAACATTTGAAGCACATTTGTCAAAAGTAGTCTACATTCAAAGGAAGAAACCTTGAAAGTATTTGGAAGTGGAAAAAACAAGAGATGAAAAAAAAAGCTAGACAGCTTTACAACAATCTGGGATATCAGTATATGGAAGCATACGGTTGCCTGTGCTCGTGTGCATGTTGATGATAATGATTTTTTACACACTTTGTACAATAAAGGCATTCATCAATATACAAACTGCACACAAACACGCAAAATAACACACCAATTACAACAATCAAATATGCAATATACATCACTCTGGTCAAATCAAAACTCGACACTCAGCTCGGAATTAAATGTTATAATGCGAGCATTGTTTGCTAATTAACACTAATACTTGACACAGACAGGGGCAAACACTGAGCCTTCTGTTAACAGATATGACCTCAGCACGAAATATAACGTCTACAATCTCCCAAGATCTGCTTTATATGTATGTATGAGCCAAGGTATGAGCAAGGGGTATTTATTCACCTTTGTTATCTTTCTATAATACATATAACATTATTATTATTTTTAATTCTAATTACATTCTTCCATCGAGATTTTAAAATGTTATTTTCTCATTAATTCAGAAATATAAAGTCTCAAAGCATACATTGTTATAACAGAATGAAATCATTTTCACAGTTCTAGACGATGTATTTGAAGATTGATATTGTATTGATGTATTGGTATTGTATTTTCTCGCTGTTAATAGCTTTCCTTTATTCTCTTTCTCATTTGGAGACAGAGAAGTCCACATCAAAAGTGTTGAATGTTACCTGATTTATTTTTCTTCCTTTTTTGTGGTTATTTCTTCTTTTATTATTTCGTTTATGTGGAAACATGCCGTGAAACTTTATTCTCCTATTCATTTTTTTGTTGTTTACATCTAACACTATTGGTTGTAATAAAACAGTGACTGCTTTCTGCGATACTTTAGCTCCATATAATCTTTCCTGGTTGCATTGTTTAGTCTTTGGTCAATGTCAAATGTGGGTTGTTTGAGGGTGGGTAGGTGCTCCCTGTTGTACTGGGACTCTTTAAAGAACTTCTTCTATTCTTCTTTCCTTCCTCATTTGTCTTTCAGCGTCGAGGGGAGATATAATTTACGATCTCTTGCTCTCATGTTCGTCTCTGCTGCTGTTACATTTCCTAGTGCTTCTAATATTCCATCAATCAATCACTTTCATGGTCGATCCTTGGGTCTGGTATTCTCGCAACATTTATTGAGGACTCGTTGTGTGGTGTTTTGATCACTCTGCCTTGTCACGTGGCCAAACCATTTCATCTGTTGTTTCTTTATATATTCTATGGCGGGGGCTAATCCTAGCTTTTTTCTCAGTTCTAAATTTTTTATCTTATCTCTCAGACTGTTTCCTGTCATTCATCTGACACATATCATCTCAGTAGAAGTTATTTATCTTATTGTTCTTGCATCTACGGCCCAAGACTGACATCGGTAGCACAACGTTAGGATGAAGATTGTATTGTAGAGTGCCCGTTTTGCCTCGATTTATGTACTTGTTGGACAATAGTGGTGATTGCTGTCCAATGATATGACAAGCTCTGTTGCAACTTGAGTCTATTTCTGCTGTTTGTGAATTGTTCTTAATAGTTGATAGAACTGTGGCTAACTAATATGGACAGATCGAGTTCGATTCTTTTAGATAACAACAAGATACATCATCAGGTCGCATGCTCTTTGCTGATCATTGCACTCATCACAGCTCGTCGGAAAAAAATCTATGGCTCTAGCCAGATCGTTCACTTCTTCTGCTGTCATTTTCAAGACCTCTTTGATGTCTTGAAACCACCTTCTTCTTGGTTCTCCTCTCGTCTACCAGGAATCACGATTTCAGGATTGTTTTTTCAGCTCTCAGTCTTCTCATGTGGCTATATTTTGTTTAATTTCCCCTGCTGGTGTTTCAGCTTTCAGTCTTCTCATGTGGCTATATTTTGTTTAATTTCACCTGTTGGTATTTCAGTTATTTTCAAATTTTATTGTCTTCATTGTTCTTTTTTCATTTGTTAAGGTATCCTACAGATTTTTCTGTATAATTTTGTTTCGAATGAACCAATTAGCTTTATTCTTGTTTGTGAGATTGTCCATGCTTCACAACAATATGTTGCTATCGAGAAGATACACCCCCCCCCCCCCAGTATTTTTAATTTTACCGCCTTGGTATTTGGTATTGTGCCATAAGTTGTTCATAACACTTTGATTCACATAGCCTTAAATTCATACTGGAAACTTTATCTGAGAATGAAAGGTAGACCTGGTGTAGTTCTGACCATGTTTTGCCACAATGGTTAAATTAAAATAACGGTACTAACATCCAATTTTGAATTCGTCATTTCGGAAAGGCGTTTATTTTTAAAGTGCATTACCTAATGTATGCATCATTCAGCTGAAGTGTGCATCGTTATCATGTGCCATGCCGGTTGGCTTAGTCGATCATCTCTCTCCACATTTCTCGGTCCTTCATGCATCTCATAATTTCAGTCAGGAATCTTTTTTTTTATGCCTTTTGGATTAGCTGTTAAATATTTCTTCTCTTAGTTTACCTCTGTTCTTCTTTCCAATCTTTCTGCCCTTTGTTATAGTATCCTCAATGTCTTCTAAGTGTGTACATATATGAATATAACAATCAAAGTTTATGAGCAAAAATAAAAGAAGAAAAGATTCCGAAGCAAATTTGAATGGAAATGGAGTAAAACCGCAGAACAATAATGGATTGGACGTTAAGTTGAAGGTTTCATGTACCGATGCCTAAGACTTGGCAAAAAACAAGAATCTCTCCAGGTTTCTTCCTGTGTCTTTCAGATTCGCTTATTTTCCATGCCTCAAAATTATTGTCCAGCGTTTAACACTTTCTGTAGTGGTTTTTTTTTTTTCGTAAATATTTGCTGTCACAAAACGATACAAACAGGATCAATGGGAAGAAAAGCTATCAGTTCAGGCTGGATAACATTTCTTCGGTCGACCGGAGAGGACAAATCTATAAGACCAGAGAATAAAGATTGCGTGCCCAGTGCAGTCGTCATTTGATGCTCAGGTGTGAGTGTTATCTACATAAAATGCGTTAAAACATTATATTATTTTCATGACGTATGTAACAAGTAGCTTCCGTTTACGTGGAGTAACTTTTTTTCTGATATATGTCATTATTTTTCTTTACTGCCCAACGTTATTCATAATATTCTTCTGATTAACTACATTCCGGGTTCGCTTTCCATGTAGCATTAACCCTTTCTGTACGTTTCATCGCACAGTGCGTTACTCTCAATTTGATTAGTGTGAGCCGTCATCAAACCATATTCCTTTTACCTATCTTGTATCATCTTGTTATTTGTGAAATCTAATACCTTGTTCAATTATCTAAAAACTCCTATATAATATGTTATATGTGCGATAAATATAAATATGTAGATTGACTCTTAAAACCATAAAAAATTGGTCTCTGAAATCTCTTCCGTTGCATTTGTAAAAAACGTCCGTACGGAAAGAGTTAACTGGGCACAGGCTAACAGAAGCTAGGATCGCCGTGTTTCCCTACCTGTAGTGGTGGTTCTCATTGACATAGAGGAAGCAGTAATGCAGCACCACTGGGCTGGACTAGTAGTTTCTCAGCATAGGCAGACATAGACGAGTTCCAACTTCAGTAAAAGCCGGTGGAAATGCCAAGAAAGCCAAAACAACACGCCACATCAACTCGTGACATTCTATCAATCTATTGACCTTTCGAGCAGTAGCCGGCCCATAGGGCGTAGGCTCAGTTAACTCCTTCTCTTATCTAAATTTTTATTCCTGCAGTTTTTAAATCCTTGTAAAGATCTTTTATAAAATCTCGCCATTTGTCTCTGTTCTGTGCAAGCAGCTCTTTCTCATTTAGGGAGCCGACTCTTGCTGCTCTTGCCTCTCTCATCAATGTCTCTCTTGGTCTTCCTATTTTCCTCTTACCTGTTGTTTCTCATATGAGGGATTGCTTTGCTATTCGGTTATTATCTCTTCTCATCACATGTCCAACAAATGGCCGTCATCTTTTCTTGATTATCGTGGCATTACGCCAGCAATAATGTGACCATCAAGAATTAAGTCAGAAGTACATATTCTGTCTATCTATCTATTATCCCTTCGAGCCGAACAAGGCACAATGAACATATATTCTACAAGCTTTGTGTCCGGGGATTTTTTTTAACGAAGTGTCAGACCCTGCACAGGACCCGCACGTCACGTCACTGTTCTGGACGAGTTGTTCAATCTCGGCATGAGAGCTGATGCCTGTGGTTGTTGACTCACGCCTCAGTGTTTCTTTTTAGTGTTTCTCTAGGTTGACGTCTTTTTCTTTTACCCTCCGATTACAATTTGAGGGCCTGCTTTGAGATTCTCTTGTTGTTTCTTCTCATCACATGGCCAACATATGACCACCTTCTCTTATTGTCTCTCCTCATTACACGGCCAACATATGACCACCACCTTCTCTTGTTGTCTCTTCTCATCACATGGCCAACATATGACCACCTTCTCTTATTGTCTCTCCTCATTACATGGCGAACATATGACCACCACCTTCTCTTGTTGTCTCTTCTCATCACATGGCCAACATATGACCACCTTCTCTTATTGTCTCTCCTCATCACATGGCCAACATATGACCACCACCTTCTCTTGTTGTCTCTCCTCATCACATGGCCAACATATGACCACCACCTTCTCTTGTTGTCTCTTCTCATCACATGGCCAACATATGACCACCACCTTCTCTTGTTGTCTCTTCTCATCACATGGCCAACATATGACAATCTTCTTCTCTTGGTTATATGCGATATTTTTTTAATGCTTTATCATTTCTCTTATTTCTGAACTAGTCTTAAACTCATTCCATGGTATACGAAGTATTTTCCTAAGGCAATTGTTTTCAAATGTATCCAGTTTATTTCCTAGAAAGCACTGATTACTAATTTAATCATAAATAAATCTTAATACACACAGCATTCAATCAGAATTTAGTCAAGAGCCTTAGCAAACAAATGTCTACACAGGATCTCATGCATAAGATGGAAAGAATACATTTCAAACGAACTTAGAGATGAATCATGGCGCTCCATGGTAGCCAACCTTCGATGCGGAGACAGCACTCAATGATGACGTCCTGTGGCAGACGAAGGCCCTGACTGAAACGTCACATTTTGTCATGCCTCTCTGTATTTTAATGTCATTTTACATGTTCTCTACAGTTTTAATCGTAGCCACTCATGATATCCCATATGTTTTAATTGTGCTTATCTTTAACAAGTTGTCGTTGAACGAACCATGTCTCCTATATTTCTTTGAAAAAAAAGTAACTCGAGTAACGGAGTAAATAAGGTACTTGCCGAACGAGGAAAAGAACAAACAACGCATGTGTCGATACTCGGTGTCACATATCAAAGACCAGAATCTCCTTGGTGACAGATGTAGACAAGTCAGTGACAGGCAGACATGTCTATGTCGTCCAGTAAAGCAACAACAGTCAGTGACTGGCAGACACTCTAATGACGTCTTGTAAACCAACAGCAGTCCGTGACTGGCAGACACTCTAATGACGTCTTATAAACCAACAACAACTAGTGACTGGCAGACATGTCTATGTCGTCCAGTAAAGCAACAACAGTCAGTGACTGGCAGACACTCTAATGACGTCTTGTAAACCAACAGCAGTCCGTGACTGGCAGACACTCTAATGACGTCTTATAAACCAACAACAGACCGTGACTGGCAGACACTCTAATGACGTCTTATAAACCAACAACAACTAGTGACTGGCAGACACTCTAATGACGTCTTATAAACCAACAACAGACCGTGACTGGCAGACACTCTAATGACGTCTTATAAACCAACAACAACTAGTGACTGGCAGACACTCTAATGACGTCTTATAAACCAACAACAACTAGTGACTGGCAGACACTCTAATGACGTCTTGTAAACCAACAACAGACCGTGACTGGCAGACACTCTAATGACGTCTTATAAACCAACAACAGACCGTGACTGGCAGACACTCTAATGACGTCTTATAAATCAACAACAGACCGTGACTGGCAGACACTCTAATGACGTCTTATAAACCAACAACAACTAGTGACTGGCAGACACTCTAATGACGTCATATAAACCAACAACAACTAGTGACTGGCAGACACTCTAATGACGTCTTATAAACCAACAACAACTAGTGACTGGCAGACACTCTAATGACGTCTTATAAACCAACAACAACTAGTGACTGGCAGACACTCTAATGACGTCTTGTAAACCAACAACAGTCCGTGACTGGCAGACACTCTAATGACGTCTTATAAATCAACAACAACTAGTGACTGGCAGACACTCTAATGACGTCATATAAACCAACAACAACCAGTGACTGGCAGACACTCTAATGACGTCACATAAACCAACAACAACCAGTGACTGGCAGACGCTCTAATGACGTCTTATAAGCCAACAACAACCAGTGACTGGCAGACACTCTAATGACGTCTTGTAAACCAACAACACCCAGTGACTGGCAGACACTCTAATGACGTCTTGTAAACCAACAAAAGTCCGTGACTGGCAGACACTCTAATGACGTCTTGTAAACCAACATCAGTCAGTGACTGGCAGACACTCTAATGACGTCTTATAAGCCAGTAACACCCAGTGACTGGCAGACACTCTAATGACGTCTTGTAAACCAACAAAAGTCCGTGACTGGCAGACACTCTAATGACGTCTTGTAAACCATCAAAAGTCCGTGACTGACAGACACTCTAATGACGTCTTATAAACCAACATTAGTCAGTTACTGGCAGACACTCTAATGACGTCTTGTAAACCAACATCAGTCAGTGACTGGCAGACACTCAAATGACGTCTTGTAAACCAACAAAAGTCCGTGACTGGCAGACACTCTAATGACGTCTTGTAAACCAACAAAAGTCCGTGACTGGCAGACACTCTAATGACGTCTTATAAACCAACATCAGTCAGTGACTGGCAGACACTCTAATGACGTCTTATAAGCCAACAACACCAAGTGACTGGCAGACACTCTAATGACGTCTTGCAAACCAACAAAAGTCTGTGACAGTCAGACACTCTAATGACGTCTTGTAAACCAACAAAAGACCGTGACTGGCAGACACTATAATGACGTCTTATAAACCAACAACTAGTGACTAGCAGACACTCTAATGAAGTCTTATAAACCAACAGCAACCAGTGACTGGCAGACACTCTAATGACGTCATATAAACCAACAAAAGACCGTGACTGGCAGACACTATAATGACGTCTTATAAACCAACAACAACTAGTGACTAGCAGACACTCTAATGACGTCTTATAAACCAACAACAACCAGTGACTGGCAGACACTCTAATGACGTCATATAAACCAACAACAGTCAGTGACTGGCAGACACTCTAATGACGTCATATAAACCAACAAAAGACCGTGACTGGCAGACACTATAATGACGTCTTATAAACCAACAACAACTAGTGACTAGCAGACACTCTAATGACGTCTTATAAACCAACAACAACCAGTGACTGGCAGACACTCTAATGACGTCATATAAACCAACAACAGTCAGTGACTGGTAGACACTCCAATGACGTCTTGTAAACCAACAAAAGTCCGTGACTAGCAAATTAACCGACCTCTTGGTCCCCTTTCCTCTTGAGTTTAATTGAGATAATTCTTCAATGGCTCATTGTATTTAATGACACTTAACGCAGACTCATAGGAAATATTTATTCCCTGTGGTGTACACCAAAGAGAACAAGTGCTTAGTCATCGTTTAGCCACATAGCTAAACATTGTTAACTTGATTTGTTCAGTGTATCTTCACATTTATAGAAGACTTGGTAACGAAGTGGTTAGTATGCAGTTGAGTTGGGTCTAATAAAAAATGGTGAATTTTTTGTTTTCTCCCCGCAAACCAAAAACTGTTGAACTAAGAAACTAATTTATGTTTTTGTTGTCTACTATTTGGTGTCAGTGGAGCCGCGATAGCTCAGTAGTCAGTGAACTGGATTACAAAGGACAAGGGGTAGGGTTCGATCCCAACCGACGGCTTCCGGGTTCACCCAGCCTTAAATGGGTACCGGATTTTTTTCTGGGAAAGTAAAGCGGCACGGGCGTAATATCGACCACATTACCCCGAAAATCATGTGTCTGTAAAATGTATGGTCACTAACACCATATTCCCTATACGTAACTTGGTGTGACGGGGCACTTTACTTTTTTTTTTTAATTTTTAATTTTAATTTTTTTATTAAAACTTTATTGGGTGCCAGTAAACAGAAGTTCTGTTGTTTTTTTTTTTTTTTTTTTTAGTTTAGATGAGAAACGAGACAGTTATCTGGTCACTCGCGTTATGTGGGACAAGTAGAAACCTTTAACATTATATTCACAGACTCATTGTTACTTCATTCTTCCTACCAAATATCGCTTTTGTTCCATAATAATATGATCACACATTATGCCTCTTTTATCCTAAATTAATTCTTAAAAGAGAGCTTCACGTTACCAGTATGTAAACTGTCAGAGTTATTTGATTGGCATTCACGTTCTCTTGCTAATTTTCGTTAGATTATTTTGTATACTGTAATCTAAACAGTTGTGAAGTTATAAAATACTGAATACCCATGAAAACATAACCATAACCAGTGTTAAACTTCTGCATCTTAATTTTGAATCATCATCATCATGTGCCATACCGGTTGGCGTAGGCGATCATGTCCTTGCACAATCTATCCACCATGCATCATATCAATTCTGTTGTTGACTGTTTTCCATGTCATGACGCCAAGATATCTAGTATTTTCTGTCTCTTTGTCGTCCGCGATCTCTCTTTCTCTGTATTTTTCCAGTTATAACCAAATATTCCAACTTTCATCTGCTCATGATTTGCTCGAAAAATGTTTCTTTCTGTTGTTTCTTCGGTGCTCCCTTTTTTGTGTTGGCCTCTTTGAAAATGTTCTTGTTGGTCTTTTTAGCTGTCCAGGGAAATCTCAACATTCTTCTGTAACCTCTAATCGTCTTTTCATTTCTTAGTTTACTTAACTTTTGTAACGCTAAAATTGGTTGCTGTGGATTCTAGCGTTCAGGGACTTGATTATTATATAGGACCTCTGAATTACTAAAACCATAATCGTTGACTTTTTTTTATTACTAAACTTGATAGTGGTGTTTTCTGTTGAATTATTAAACTTAACTGTTGTTTACTTCGAATAACTAAAATTAACTGATGAAGAATTTTGAATTACAGTCTTGATTGCTGTTTGCTTTTGAAACCCAAATGTAAATGCTCTTTACTAATCCTGATTGCTTTACACTTTCGTATGACTCAACTTCATTGCTCTACACTTTTGCATGACTCAACTTCATTGCTCTACACTTTGCATGACTCAACTTCATTGCTCTTTACTTATTCATGACTGAACTTGAAAACTCTTTAAGTTTTCATAACGTAACTTGATTGCGCTTTACTTATTTATAGCTAAATTGGATAGCTCTTTACTTTGTCACGACTAAACCTGATAGCTCTTTACTTACTCGTGACTATACTTGATAGCTCTTTACTTATTCGTGACTAAACTTGATAGCTCTTTACTTTGTCACGACTAAACTTGATAGCTCTTTACTTACTCGTGACTAAACTTGATAGCTCTTTACTTATTCGTGACTAAACTTGATAGCTCTTTACTTTGTCACGACTAAACTTGATAGCTCTTTACTTATCCATGACTAAACTTGATAGCTCTTTACTTTTTCATGAATAAAATTGATCGCTGTAGAATGTAGAATATGAAACGATAATCCCACAATTACCTCCTCAGTCAGAAACCATAATTTTGAAGACATGTATTCATATATTAAAAGAAGTTTGCTAAATCTATTTTGAAACATCACATCCACAACAAGAGGAATATAAGCCCTCGTTCTACCGTCGGAATATCGCCACAGGTTCATCTTCCTCCGCCTCGTTACTGTCTGCATGCTCGGCTTTCTTCTTCTGGGACATGAGCAGGAAGATAAGACCTCCGAGGACAAAGAAAACAAACACCAGCCATGAGAGAACGAAGCTGTAGCCGTAGCGAGTTTTCGATCCAGCTGGGATTCCATTTGTGTGGTGCTCTGACTCATGGTCGACTGTCTTCACGAAAACTTCGTTTAGAACCAGCAAGCAGGCAGCTAGAAATTGATGAAAGAAAAGGTTGATTTTTATTAAGATTAATGTTGTTATAAATATGATGTTATCAGTAAAGATGAATGTTGTTATAAATATGATGTTATCAGTAAAGATGAATGATGTTATAAATATGATGTTATCAATAAAGATGAATGTTGTTATAAATATGATGTTATCAGTAAAGATGAATGTTGTTATAAATATGATGTTATCAATAAAGATGAATGATGTTATAAATATGATGTTATCAATAAAGATGAATGTTGTTATAAATATGATGTTATCAGTAAAGATGAATGATGTTATAAATATGATGTTATCAATAAAGATGAATGTTGTTATAAATATGATGCTATCAATAAAGATGAATGTTGTTATAAATATGATGTTATCAGTAAAAAAGAATGCCAGACCCAAGGGCCGACCACGAAAAATATGGATCGATGGGATATTAGAATCGCTAGGAAACATAACAGCAGCAGAGGCGAACAAAAGAGCAAAAGACCACAAATTATATCTCCCCTCGACGCTGAAAGGCAGATGAGGAAGGAAAGTAGAAGAATAAAAAGAAACAATGATGTATAATTTATTATTTGTCTGCATTACCAATTCTAATTAGAATTTTTTTTTTCTCTCTAGTTTTATCTAACATTTGTTCTTTCTCTAGCTTTATCTAACATATGTTCTCTCTCTTGTTTTATCTAACATATGTTCTCTCTCTTGTTTTATCTAGCATTTGTTCTCTCTCTATTTTTTATCTAACATTTGTTCTCTCTCTAGTTTTAGCTAACATTTGTTCTCTCTCTAGTTTTATCCAACATTTGTTTTCTCTCAAGTTTTATCCAACATTTGTTTTCTCTCTAGTTTTATCTAACATTTCTTCTCTCTCTAGTTTTATCTAACATTTGTTCTCTCTCTAGTTTTATCTAGCATTTGTTCTCTCTCTAGTTTTATCTAGCATTTGTTCTCTCTCTCGTTTTATCCAACATTTGTTCTCTCTCTATTTTTTATCTAACATTTGTACTCTCTCTATTTTTTATCTAACATTTGTTCTCTCTCTAGTTTTATCTAGCATTTGTTCTCTCTCTAGTTTTATCTAGCATTTGTTCTCTCTCTAGTTTTATCTAGCATTTGTTCTCTCTCTAGTTTTATCTAACATTTGTTCTCTCTCTCTAGTTTTATCTAGCATTTGTTCTCTCTCTCTAGTTTTATCCAACATTTGTTCTCTCTCTATTTTTTATCTAACATTTGTTCTCTCTCTATTTTTTATCTAACATTTGTTCTCTCTCTAGTTTTATCTAACATTTGTTCTCTCTCTAGTTTTATCTAGCATTTGTTCTCTCTCTAGTTTTATCTAACATTTGTTCTCTCTCTAGTTTTATGTAACATTTGTTCTGTCTCTAGTTGTATCCAACATTTGTTCTCTCTCTAGTTTTATCTAACATTTCTTCTCTATATCCAACATTTCTTCTCTCTCTAGTTTTATCTAACATTTCTTCTCTCTCTAGTTTTATCTACCATTTCTTCTCTCTCTAACTAAATGTAAAAACTATTTCCACTCTAATTCTACCTACTATTGATCTTTCTCTCATGTTGGTTAGGATTTATTCTCTCTCTAAAATTTGTTCTTTTCTAACTAAATGTAAAAGCTCCATTTCTATCTAACATTTGTTCTGTCTCTAATTCTATTGAACATCTATTCTCTCTCTAATTCTATTCAACATCTATTCTCTCTCTAATTTTATTTAACATTTATTCTCTCTCTAACATTTGTTCTTTTCTAACCAAATGTAAAAGCTCTTCAATCTCCATTTCTATCTATCATTTGTTTTCTCTATCTAATTCTGTTGAACATTTATTCTATCTCTAATTCTATTCAACATTTATTCTCTCTCTAATTCTTTTCAACATTTATTCTCTCTCTAATTCTCATCATCGAGTGCCTTCTCCACAACGAAGGTTGGCTACCATGGATCGCCATTCTACTCTGTTTCTTGCTTTGATGGTGCAGGCTGTCATAGATTGACTTGTCCATCTTTTGATGTTACTCGTCCATGTTAGTCTTGGTCTGCTTCTGCCTCTTTTACCTTGTATTTTCCCTTCCAATATTACTTTTAGTATGCTGTTGTATCTTTTAACATGCCCCAAAAATGCCATTTGTCTTGTCTTAATTGTATTTAGTAGTTCTCTTTTTATTTTCAGTTGTTTTAAAACTTCATCGTTTGTTTTCTTTTCTTTCCATCCAATTCTACCTATTCTTCTATAAATCCACATTTCAAAGGCTTCAATTTTCTGTCTGTTTTCTTGTCTAATGTCCATGTTTCTGCACCATACAGGAATATTGAGAAGATGTAACATTTTGCCATTCTTAGTTTCAGCCCTGCTGATATTTGTTTTGTTGTTAGTGTATTTATCGTGGCATTAAAATTACATTTTGCCATACCTATATTTGTTTATTGCAATTTTGCATTTTTCATCATTGGTTATAGTATATCCCAGGTAGTTGTAGCTCTGGACTGTCTCTAGATGTATTTCCTCAACTGTGATATTTAATTGTAGGTCTTGAGAATTTTCTTTGTTTATGTTCATAGTTTTAGTCTTTTTTGATATTCATATCTAGTACACATTTTTTGCTTGTTATGTTTATCACATTAAGCAATTGTTGTAGGTCTTTAGGATTTTCTGCTAGTAGAACAGTATCATCAGCATATCTTAGGTTTTTGATTATCTTTCCATTAATGTCTAGGCCTGGCATCTCTAAGATGTTTTTTAAAGATTTGCTCAGTGTATAGATTGAACAAGCTTGGTGATAGGATGCATCCTTGTCTTACTCCTCTTTTTATGCCCATGGGTGTAGAGTTCTCCTTGTTATATTTTATTATCACTGTTTGCTCCCAGTACAAATTACATGTTAGTCGTATGTCTGTGTCGTCTAGATTTATATCCTTTAGGCAGTCTATAAGGTAATTATGGTGTATTATATCGAAAGCTTTGGTGTAGTCTTTGAAGCAGGCATATATTGGTTTGTTTACTTCTATGTACTTTTCAATCAATGTTCTCATGCTAAATATGGCTTCTTTTGTGCCACTGTTTTTCCTGAATCCAAATTGTTGCTCATCTAATTCAGTATTGATTTTATTTTTAATCCTTCCCTGTATAACTTTTAATAAAATTTTTGTTACCTGGCTCATTAGGGCTTATTGTTCTGAAATCACTGCATTCAACTGCACCATTCTTTTTAGGCAATGCAGTAAAAGTTGATGTTTTTTGTTCATTTAGTATGTATCCTGTATGGTATATGTCATTGCATATGTCTGTGATCACTTCGATGCCAAAATCTCTAATTCTTTTCAACATTTATTCTCTCTCTAATTCTATTCAACATCTATTCTCTCTCTAATTTTATTCAACATTTATTCTCTCTCTAACATTTGTTCTGTTATAACCAAATGTAAAAGCTCTTCAATCTCCATTTCTATCTAACATTTGTTCTCTCGCTAATTCTATTTAACATTTATTCTTTCTCTAATTCTATCTATCTGGTGTACTCTTTCTAATCGTATCTAATGTGTATTCCGTCTTTTGTTATATCAAACATTTTATCTCTTTCCATTTCTTAACTAATATTTGATCTTTTTCTTATTCTATATAGTATTTATTCTCTCTCCAGTTCTAATATTTATTTTATCTCTAATTTTATCTAACATTTTTTTCTCCCTCTAATTCTATCTATAACATTTGTCCTCTCGTCTATTCTACATTTATTTTCCAATTCCGACTCATTCTTTGTGAAATGGCTGACAAAGTCTCCAATCCTCTCTTATAGAAGCTTACAACGTCCAATAAATATTTCACACATTTTCCAAATATCTCTTCTTCTACTTTCTAACTCTCCTACTTTCTTTTACTCCATTTTAAAAATATTTTTACTTCTTTCTCTCCTTGTGCCTCCTCCCTCTCTAATTCACTCCTATTACACCTCGATAAATCCTAGTGTATTTTTAGATTGTGTAAGAAGATATCTCGCTAATTAAGGACAAAAAAAGAATACAATGTTAAAGCAACACTATCCATTAATGCTTTGTCCCAGACCCTTCCTTAGTTCAAGAACATTCTACAATGTGTAAGAAACAGACCAAAAAATGTCAAGTACTCGCGTCATCAATTTTACCTGTAAGAATCCCTGAAGTAAACCTATAAATATATTTACCTGTGCTACCACTGACACAGACTAGTGAGAACCACATGAGCACACGTGCAACACATTACGGTAACAATCTAAATTGTGTAGAACGGTGTATTGATAGGGAAGTAGAACTATTTCTATTTCTTTCTCTAACTCTTCATCAAAGCTTCAGAAACTTGGGGAATATGCAAATAATTGTAGGGTTGTGGTAAAGCTGGTAGCGGGAGCAAGTAGTGGGGTGTAATGTACATTCATACAAGGTACGGTGAGCTTTACAAAATAAAGGAACACAACAAAATAACGGCGTCCAGCGACTGACGACTCCAGCTCTGTGTTGGTGGATAAAGTCTAATATAACGCCCAGTAAGATTCTCGTTTCTGGATGTGTCCATCTTTACTCCCATCTCTTTCATCCGAAGGAGAGACGCGGACTCAATGTTGTCGAAGTCCTGTACCCTTTCCACATCTCGGAGGGCATTGATGATGTCTGCCTGATCCATTGGTTGACAGTCTTCAACGACAGCGCAGCTAGCCAACCTGTCCGCTCTTTCATTTCCCCGTACTCCCGCATGTCCAGGGACGTAGGAAAAGGTGACTGCTTGTTGTTGACTTCTGTAATGACTTTACACATTGCCTGCGTACCTCCACTTGTCTTATCATGATCATTGAAACAATAATCTAATATAATGTAATCTTTTAATTTAATCTAATCTGAAATAATTTAATATAATCTAACATGCATTCCACTCATCCACCCCTCCACACCCTTCCGACATCCAGGAACAAAAAGGAAACAGATTAAACAAATGCAGTAAACAAATTGAGAAAAAATATAAACATGAACAAAGACAGAGGTCATGACCCTAAATTTAAATATCCGAACACCATATGAAATAAAAAAAAAAAAACCAGAAGCAACGAAACACATTCATGCACCTGGGAAGCATTGCAACACCAGATGAGGGAGTCAGCGAAGACATCAAGAAAATTGTAAACAAAATTATAAACAAAAAAAGATATATTATAAGACACTCTTGATGGTTCGCAAGGAAACAATCAGATTTGCATAATCTGATGCATTTTATAAATATCTCTTCTTGCAGCTTAATTTTATTGTGTTTTATAGGAAGGTGTCCGTCCAAATACCTGGCGAGTATTTTCTTTCTTTTTTTCTTTCTTTAATCGAAGGCCCCGGTATCACTGCAAACGAATTAAAATCCTTATTTCTCAACCGCTCGTGCCAGTGGAATCATGCGAATTAATATCTCATCTTATTGGAGGGCCCAAACAAAGAAAGGCAGCTGCAGTCCCCATTATATCAGCGACAGCACAAGCCAAAAGATATAAAGCCAAGCGGCACCGAAAGATAGCGCAGCTGAACTGCCTTCGTCATACGATAACTTCATTTAACATAAGCAATCGGAATATCGAAACACGGCCCGGATGAAAAACACAGCTCACGGTGTGCACAGAGCACTAAACTCAGTAGCTCCGACAGAAAACCGGACTTAGAAAATAAGAAGATTATTGTGACACCATGGGGAGTATTGTAACACGAAATGTGGGAACCAGCAAAAACATTAAAGAGCGAGTAGACAAAGCCGGGCTAGCTTCTGCCATTCTAAACAATATTTGAGGATCTACCTAGCCAAGTATAGGTTCTCTCCCCTGCCTAGATAAGTATAGGTTCTCTCCCCTGCCTAGACAAGTATAGGTTCTTTCCCCTACCTTGCCAAGTATAGGTTCTCTCCCCTGCCTAGATAAGTATAGGTTCTCTCCCCTGCCTAGATAAGTATAGGTTCTCTCCCTGCCTAGACAAGTATAGGTCTCTCCCCTGCCTAGACAAGTATAGGTTCTCTCCCCTGCCTAGACAAGTATAGGTTCTCTTCCCTGCCTTGCCAAGCGTTTCTAAAGACGAATAGTGTTAGTGACCATATTATTCCTGACCACGACACATTTTTTAAAAACGGGGTCGGTATTACGTCAGGCCGTTTATACTTCCCGCAAAAGGCTGGGTGAAACCCGGAGCCTTGTCGGTGAGATTAACCACTTCTCTGGCATCGAACCCAGTCTCTTTTGTTAAAGAAGCAAGCTAAATATCCATAAATATCCACTTAGCTACCGAGACAATCCACCCAGTACTGCATAATACCAATACTAGTAAATAAAGTTGTGTACTTCCAGTGCGTCTAAACGAAGTATAATTTTACACTATCTACAAACGAAAACTCTAATTCCTCATGACATTAATTATTCATGACATTAATTATTCATGACATTAATTATTCATGACATTAATTATTCACGACTGTGATTCCACACGACTCTAACACCTCACGACTTGACACCTCACGACTCTGACACCTCACGACTCTGACACCTCACGACTCTAACTCCTCACGACTCTAACTAACTCTAATTTCTCAGGACTCTGATTCCTCACGACTCTGATTCCACACGACTCTGATTCCTTACGACTCTAACTCCTCACGACTCTAACTCCTCATGACTCTAACTCCTCACGACTCTAACTCCTCACGACTCTGACACCTCACGACTCTAATACCTCACGACTCTTAATACCTCACGACTCTTAATTCTCACGACTCTTAATTCCTCACGACTCTAATTCCTCACGACTCTATTTCCTCATGATTCTAATTCCCTATGACCCTAGTTCCTCATAACTTTAGTTCCTCATGACTCTAAATCCCCATAACTCTAATTCCTCATAACTCTATCAATTGAATTTATGACATATTACGAAATACTCCAAGGGCACACAACCGTTGCTTTGCATTGCCTCACAGTTAGTTGATTATAGCCCTTCTCGGTCCATGTTTACAAAGCACTCTCCAGACAATGTGCCTGTCCCGTTTTAATAAATATTGATCGTATGAGAAAGTTAATCCAGTTTAAACTTGTCACATTTGTTTAGACCGTTGCTTCTGTATGTCTTTTATCTTGTGTATCGTTTAATGTTTGTGTATAGCTGAAGTTCAGATTTATTTGTGAAACCTGCTTTATAGATTGTGCGAACGACGTGTAACTGTGAATTTTGGAATGTTAATTTTCTGTTTATTTATATTTATGCGACGGTCTGTAGAAATTTTTAAAGAAATTACCACAAAGGAACATATACCGTGTATATTCATTCCCACATTGCGCTACAAATGCCAAAAATGATACCTTCATCATCATGTGCCATTTCGGTTGGTGTAGGTTATATCTTTTCACAATCTTCTATCTACAGTGCATTGTATGGATTCTGTTGTTGACTGTTTTCCATGCCATGACACCAAGTTATCTAGTAGCTTCTCTATTTGTTGTCCGCGATTTCCTGTATTTTGCCAGTTGTAACCAAGTATTTCAATTTTCTTCTTCAGGCGTGATGTGCCTGAAAAATGTTGATTGTTTCTTTCTGATATTTTTTAGGAGTTCTCTTTTGTGTTGGACCAATTCCTCGTTGGTCGTTTTTAGCTATCCATGGAACTTTCAACATTCTTCTGAGAAATCCCATCTCTGTGGCCTCTAATCGTCTTTTCATTTGTTTGTCTACTGTCCATGATTCGACTCCATAGGTCAGAATTGGCTCTATATAGCATATATTCACTTACAACCAAGAATAAAAGAAAGCCTGTCATCAGAGTGATGAGATGTCGGAGAAAAGCGCTTGAAGTGACCGGAAGAAAACAGAATCAGAAATGATATTATAAAAGAAAGCGTAGGCATTGAACCAACCCTAACCCACATACCGAAACATCAAATAAATTGGTTTGCTCGTGTAGAAAGAATATCGCGTGATTGCTTACCATACAAAGAATATGTTAGGAGAGGAGAAGGAAGAAGAGCAAGAGGCAGACCTAGAGTAAGATGGACTGACAGCATCAAAGAAATGCTACAACAAAAGCTTCAATTGACAATGAGTGAAGCCGCCAAAAGGTCAAAAACGAGAACTTTGTATCTTCCTCGACATCCGAATTGGTACAAGAGGAAGTGATGAAAGAAAGAAAGAAAGAAAGAAAGAAAGAAAGAGAAGAAAGAAAGAGAGAAAGAGAGAGAGAGAGAGAGAGAACGAACGCAGGAACGAACGCAGGAACGAACGAACGAACGAACGAACGAACAAAGGAACGAACGAAGGAACGAACGAAGGAACGAACGAAGGAACGAACGAAGGAACGAACGAAGGAACGAACGAACGAGGACGATAGACAGAAAAAAATGTTATGATTAGACGGACAACTATTTAAAGAACGAATGATGTATAAAAGAATGACTGCCGAAGCTGGACATCTCGCGCAGGACAGAGTAGCTGTCATGGGCGCTAAGTTCCGACAGGCGCAAGCTTGGTAATGATGATGAACGATATATTAACGGAGAGGCAGACAAACAATGGCGGGTAGCAAGAACTGACAGATGAGAAATGAATGGGGGAGTTGCGGGGAGCAGAGGAAACGTGTGAATGGACAAATAATTCATTTCAGAGAGCCAAAAGGAGACTTCGATATACAGACAAGCAATCAGACAGACAAACATACAGACAGACAAGCAGACAGACACTTAGTGGATGAGATGGTAAGTAAATGCGTAGCTGATGTAGAGTAAATCAGTAACGCCTTGTAGCTCCCTCTAACGCACTGTAGCTCCCTCTAACGCCTTGCAGCTCCCTCTAACGCCTTGCAGCTCCCTCTAACGCCTTGTAGCTCCCTCTAACGCACTGTAGCTCCCTCTAACGCCTTGCAGCTCCCTCTAACGCCTTGTAGCTCCCTCTAACGCACTGTAGCTCCCTCTAACGCCTTGCAGCTCCCTCTAACGCCTTGTAGCGCCCTCTAACGCACTGTAGCTCCCTCTAACGCCTTGCAGCGCCCTCTAACGCCTTGCAGCTCCCTCTAACGCCTTGCAGCGCCCTCTAACGCCTTGTAGCGCCCTCTAACGCACTGTAGCTCCCTCTAACGCCTTGCAGCTCCCTCTAACGCCTTGTAGCGCCCTCTAACGCACTGTAGCTCCCTCTAACGCCATGCAGCGCCCTCTAACGCCTTGCAGCTCCCTCTAACGCCTTGCAGCTCCCTCTAACGCCTTGCAGCTCCCTCTAACGCCTTGCAGCTCCCTCTAACGCCTTGTAGCGCCCTCTAACGCCCTGTAGCGCCCTCTAACGCCTTGTAGTGCCCTCTAACGCCTTATAGCGCCCTCTAACGCCTTGTAGCGCCCTCTAACGCATTGTAGCGCCCTCTAACGCCTTGTAGCGCCCTCTAACGCCTTGTAGCGCCCTCTAACGACTTGTAGCTCATGGGGAATTTTATGTAAGCGTCACTAATATTGTGTCATGACAATTAGAGCATTTGAGGGTGATGTTGCCAGCATCACGCCAGGTCGGCCCACTTAGCCAGAACCAATAAATGCGTTGTCTATTATATGAGACAGACTGAATTTTAAAACTACGTTTAATTTCATGAACTGGCCATAGTCGGAAGTCGAACCTCGAACCAAAATTATCAATTTAGCAAACGAATACACCGAACACTGCCGGGTGTCTGGTAACTTCACACATTGATCTTGTCATCCAAGAAGATCAGGCATAAGGCGGTTTCAAGACATGAAAGATACCTTGAACATGACAACAGAAGAAGTTGGAGATCTGGCTAGAGACAGAGATTCTTTAATACGAGATGTAATGAAGTGTTACTTTCTGTGGGAGATCTGACTGTTGACAGAGATTCTTTAATACGAGATGTAATTAAGTGTTACTTTCTGTAGGAGATCTGACTGTTGACAGAGATTCTTTAATACGAGATGTAATGAAGTGCTACTTTCTGTGGGAGATCTGACTGTTGACAGAGATTCTTTAATACGAGATGTAATGAAGTGCTACTTTCTGTGGGAGATCTGACTGTTGCCAGAGATTCTTTAATACGAGATGTAATGAAGTCCTACTTTCTGTGGGAGATCTGACTGTTGCCAGAGATTCTTTAATATGAGATGTAATTAAGTGTTACTTTCTGTGGGAGATCTGACTGTTGACAGAGATTCTTTAATACGAGATGTAATTAAGTGCTACTTTCTGTGGGAGATCTGACTGTTGCCAGAGATTCTTTAATATGAGATGTAATTAAGTGCTACTTTCTGTGGGAGATCTGAATGTAGACAGAGATTCTTTCAGACGAGATAGGGGATGAAATGCAACGTTTTGCCAAGAGCATGCAAACTGTTAACTCTTTCAATACGGGAGGTTTCTATCAATTTAGCGGCAGAGATTCAGAGACAAAATTTGTCAACTTTCAAAATTGCAATCTACATGTTTATATTTATCTAACACTTAACGTATTATATATGCATTTTTAGATAATTAAACAAGGAATTATATTTCGTTAATACCAAGATGATACAAGATATATAAAAACAATGTGGTTTGATGACAGTTTACACTAATCAAATTGAGAGTGACGCACTGTGCGGCTAAACGTACATGATTGAGATCGACATGGCGCATGGTGCGCCGACACGTACGGAGCGAGTTAATGATGATGTTATATTGTCAACGTCATGTTTGAGTAAGTGGCGGTCAATGCGATGATAGGTGGTTTAAGATTAGATCATGGCAGAGATCATGGGAATAAACAAAAGCAAAGATATGAGGGTCCACAACGATCCTGTGTTGGATATCAATATATTTCTATCTATTGACCTTTCGAGCCGTAGCCGGCCCATAGGGCATAGACCAAGATACACCTTCTCCTATCTGAATTGTTGTTCTAGCAGTCTTCCCTTAAAGACATTTTAACAAATCTCGCCATCTGTCTCTGTTCTTTGCAAGCAGCTCTATCTCTTTGAGGGAGCCGAATCCTGCTGCTCTTGCCTCTCTCATCAATGTTCTTCTCAGTGTCTCCCTGGGTCTTCATCTTTTTCTCTTACCTGTTGTTTCCCATATGAGGGCTTGCTTTGCTATTCGGTTATTATCTCTTCTCATCACATGTCCAACATATGACAGTCAATATATTTACTGACTATAATCTTGTAGATTTTAAGTTGTATTTGGCCAAAAATAAAATGGGAGCTCCTAAGAAAAATCGGAAAGAAACAAACAATCAACATTTTTCGGGCACATCGTGAGAAGAGAACAGTGGGAATACTTGGTTACAACTGGAAAAACACAGGGAAAGAGAGATGGCGGACGACAAAGAGAAAATACTATAAAGCTTGGTGTCATGGCATGGAAAACATTTAACAGAATTGATACGGTGCACGATGGTTAGAAGGTTGTGGAAAGACAAGATCGCCTACGCCAACCGGTGTGGCACACGATGATGATGATAGTCTTGAAATTACAACGATTTTGTAAGAACAATAAATTAAGTAGAAACAACATTCTGTTATGAAGAGCTACATATGTCCACAACCAGCGAGCTAATAGAACAATTAGCATACAAAGAGTGACAGCATTTGCTTAAAGCTACTTAGTACCTATATGAGTTTGTAAGCAGTGCTACTATTCTAAAAGTGAATTATAATTAATAATCATACATCAGTTCTGTTTACGCAATTGACAGTTTTCCCCCAGACTAAGTCACGCAGCGATTCTGTTTGCAAATTTGAAATTTGTGCTGAACACAAATGTATGCAGTGATAGTGTTTGCGCATTTGAAAGCTTTCATTGTGATAGAGTCACTGATAAAACGGACATTCTCTTCGTGCGTTAGTGCACTGTCCTCAACACTAAACACACAACAATTCCAATTGAAGTGGTGAGTATTGCCATAGATACTAATCGCACAACGATTTTGTTTGCACGGTCAAATGTTGCCCGAGACACTATTCACACAACGAATCTTTTGCATTATTGAATTCTACTCAAATGATAGTTCCACGGTCATTCTTGTTGTAGATTCGACTGATACACAATCGAAATAGACTCCTCTTCTCATAACATTTCGCCAGCAAGCAGATAGAGCAAACATGTCCAATCCGAACAATTCCTATATTTCCATGATATCAATAGTTGGACCCTAATGTTTATTGATAGAGAGTCCGTTCGTTTATTATCTAAAGCCTTTATCATACGTGCGATTTTTTCTTTGTTGCGCGGATAGCGAATTAGTATAGGTGTTAGTTACTGCTGTGTACTTGACCTGGTGCAGCAAGACTGCTGAGAGCATTACAGACTATGAGAGAGAAAGAATACGTTCTTCTTTTTCTTTCCTTCCTCATTTGCTTTTCAGCGTCGAGGGGAGATATAATTTGCTATCTTTAGCTCTTCTGTTCGCCTCTGCTGCTGTTATGTTTCCTAGTGCTTCTAATATTCCATCGATCCATCTTTTTCGTGGTCGACAGTTGGGTCTGGTATTCTCGCAACGTTTACTGAGGGCTTGTTGAGTTGTGTTTTGATCTTTCTGCTGCGTCACGTGACCAAACAATTTTATCTGTTGTTTCTTTATATATTATATGGCGGGGCTATTCAAGCTTTTTTTTCAGTTCATTTCTGATCTTATCTCTTAGACTGTTTCCTGCCATTCATCTGAGGGACGAAGTATACGTTCAGAAGGTATTATTCTCCAAGTCAAACTCCTGTACATCATTATCATTCAGTGTTCAACAAATGAAACCCCTCATTAAAGCAGATATTTTAGCACTCGTGTTGGCCTCGTCTGTCGTATCCAAATTCACGCCATCGAATGAACCGTAAACGTTTTCTTCACTGGCAACTGGCATAACAAAAACACACACACATTTTGTTTGTTAAGCGTTCATTGGTTATAAGCTTTTACACAAATATATAATCTTTCTTTTTCGGCATGTTCTCAATACCTAGATCTGTCGAGGAGGGTGGGGGGCAGGGGAATTACGAGGTGGTTAGGCTGAGTTTTAATCTCACCAGTGATAGAAAAAAAAAAAAACTTTTGACCCTACCAGGGTCCGAACCCGCGTACTCCTGGTTTAGAGCCCAACAAGTTATCGATACGGCCACACGCTCTGCCATGTAAATCTGAAGAATGCACAAATTAGATGCACAGATAATGTTCTTTAAAATCATCTTCTTTCTCAGCTTGTGCCGTCAATATCAAGCAAGAGTACTGAATTCTAGAACAATCAATAAGATACATATCAAAAGTCGAGATGGCTCCGAGTAAAGCTCTACACAACATGGAAGATAAACATTAGATGGTTTCAAACTGTTAAACATATAGAGAGACTAGGTATAATGTGATTTTATTTGAACTTCTATGTATATTCGATAATTGTTGCCCTGTATCTGACGAAGTTCTTGGCCGAAACGTCGAGGACTGTCTTGTCTCTCTTTATGTTTAGCTGATTGATACTATTTTATGATTACTTTTGATAAAGACAAATAACCGAAGTAGAATGAATCAGTCGCATGATATGAGTCAGAAAAATTAGAAAGCTTGAAAAGTTAAAAACAATTCACACTTCAGAAACACTCGGTGAAATCAACTTCGAAGTCCACCATGCTACAAGAGATTAGAAATAGACCTTCATCGTCAGTTTTTATTGAGTTATTAGCGGGTCATCATCATTGCACTCCGAACACGCCCATAGGTGCTCAGATTCCCTCCTCAGTAAGTCCCGCAGTGTCCAGCGACTGACGACTCCAGTTCTGTGTTGGTTGATAAGTCTTTTTACACGGCCACTAAGTTTCTCGTATCTGGCTGTGCCCATTTTAACTCCCATCTCTTTCATCCGAAGGAGTCACGTGGATCTGTGGTTGTCGAAGTCCTGTGCTCTTCCCACATCTCGAAGGGCACTGATGATATTCGCCCGATCCATCGGTTGACCGTCCTCAACGACAGCGTAGCTAGCCAACCTGTCCGCTCTTTCATTTCACTTTATCGTCAGTTTATGAAAGGAAACAAGAAGAAAGTTGAGTTAAATATAAAAACTTATTCTTTCTCTTTCCTTTCCCGTTTACATTTCAGCGTCGAGGGAAGATATATTTTGCAGTGTTTTGTTCTTCTGTTAGCCTCTCCTGCTGTTATGTTTTTTAGCATGTCTAATATTCTATCAATCTATCTTTTTCGTGATCAGCCCTTGGGTCTGTGTTCTCATCGTAACGTTTATTAAAAGGCTCGTATTTTGGTCTTTCTGCCTTATCACGTGGCCAAATTACTTTATCTGTTGTTTTTTTTTTTCAACTTTATTGCCGAAATTATTCCTAGCTTCTTTTTTTTCTCAGTTCTTACTTTCTGATTTAAAAAAAAATAAATGAGGAAATGAAGAAGAAAATAAAATAATGAAATTGGTTTTAAAATACTCAACTCAAAATGTTAAATATTGAAGTACACGTTGACCTGTTGGTGCGTCCCAAGATGGCGGTGTATTTTCACTAGTCCGTTGTCTACGAAGCGTAATTGTATTTCTGTGAGCTTCTAAACGACGACAATCAAACGCCCACGGTGCCTCCACGTGCCGTAGAGTTAATTGACTGGAGTTGGCCAGTCTATAACGTGGAAACGGGTTCTGGACCGTGCGACTGAGTGAGTGCACGTGAGTCTAGACCATCCACAGCATCGACGTTCGGCGACAGTATCAATCATGACGACAGTAAGTTGTGGGCGTGTAAGAAGACTAATCAACCAACACAGAACTGGAGTCATCAGTCGCTGGACACTGCGGGACTTACTGAGGAGGGCATCTGAGAACCTATGGACATGTTCGGAGTGCAATGATGATGACCCGCTAATAACTCAATAGATGTTTGAGGGCTTCATTGAGTGAAATCGTCAGAGAAAGAAACTGGGAAAATCTGCATACGGTCGTAGCACATGGAGAACAAAAATATCAAAACATGGTACATCATCATTTGAGGAAGCGATAATGTCAAAGCAAGAAGACAAAAGGCGCAGGAGAAAGGAGACGACGCGAAGCACCACGAATACATCTTGCTCATTCTACAGACGGTGTGTTCAAAAATGGCTGAATCAGCCACGAGAGAAACTGTTGAGCAAAACAGCATTCAGTATAAGATAACAGTTTACCAAACTACTACTTATCATGATTAATTATGGAAAGTGCTCCGTCACGCCAAGTGGCGTAGAGGGAATATGGTATTAGTGACCATAAATGTTTACAGACCTTCAGCACATGATTTTTAGGGTAATGTGGCCGGTATAACGCCCTTGCTGCTTTACTTTCCCAGAAAAAAAATCCGGTACCCATTTAATAATTATCATAATTACTTGCTACCAATAGTCTGTCAAGACGCTAAAAGCCACACATACTCAAACAAACACAAATACACAAGCAATTGTTGCAAATTGAAGTTACTCTACACCTCATTCGCCGTCTGTTTAGCAACGCCTATACGAGAGGTTAATTCCGCAGAACGCATGTTGCTGTATCTAAAACAACTACACTACCTTCAACCAGTCTAGGTGTGATACGAATGTTTGTCAGGATTAATTTTCAATTCCATAATTGATTAAATGGTGATAATCATTAAAAAAAAGCCCATATACTTTCTCTTTATTTACGGCCTTACCACATGGGCATATACAGGTAATGTGAATAGTTGTAGTTTGTGAGCTGTTAGTCATCTCTCACAGGTGGCGAAGACCACTATTTTTATCCAGTTGTTAGATTAGTCTATGTATGCAGTCTTGTATATCTAATATGTGTATGTTTCGTGCGGAAATACTGCTTGCTATTCATACACGTACAAGAATTTCCAGGAGTAATATATTCTGGGAACTTGTACCCACCTCCGCAAATTTTTATGACAGTGCTATATTTTATATCATCATCCGTTCCGTTAGCCGGCCTTTGTTATTTAGGCCCAGTTGGTAGATGGTGAAGCATTAGACTTTTACCACAGACAAGTGACTTCTTTTGTTTTTCGACCAGTAAGAATGTTCATCATCATCATCGTGTGCCTTCTCCACAACGAAGGTTGGCTACCATGGATCGCCATTCTACTCTGTTTCTTGCTTTGATGGTGCAGACTGTCATAGATTGACTTGTCCATCTTTTGATGTTACTCGTCCATGTTAGTCTTGGTCTGCCTCTGTCTCTTTTACCTTGTATTTTTCCTTCTAATATTACTTTTAGTAGACTGTTGTGTCTTTTAACATGCCCCAACAATTTCATTTGTCTTGTCTTAATTGTATTTAGTAGTTCTCTTTTTATTTTCAGTTGTTTTAAAACTTCATCGTTTGTTATCTTTTGTTTCCATCCAATTCTACCTATACTTCTATAAATCCACATTTCAAAGGCTTCAATTTTCTGTTCTGTTTTCTTGTCTAATGTCCATGTTTCTGTACCATACAGGAATATTGAGAAGATGTAACATTTTGCCATTCTTAGTTTCAGCCCTGTTGATATTTGTTTTGTTGTTAGTATATTTTTCATGGCATTAAAATTACTTTTTGTCATACCTATTCTTTTGTTTATTTCAATTTTGCATTTTCTATCATTGGTTATAGTATGTCCCAGGTAGTTGTAGCTCTTGACTGTCTCCAGATGTATTCCCTCAACTGTGATATTTAATTGTAGGTCTTGAGAGTTTTCTTTGTTTATGATCATTGTTTTAGTCTTTTTGATATTCATTTCTAGTCCATATTTTTAGCTTGTTATGTTTATCACAATTATTGTAGGTCTTTTGGATTTTCTGCTAGTAGAACAATATCATCAGCATATCTCAAGTTATTGATTATCTTTCCATTAATGTTTAGGCCTGGCATCTCTGAGATGTTTTTAAAGATTTGCTCAGTGTATAGATTGAACAAGCTTGGTGATAGGATGCATCCTTGTCTTACTCCTCTTTTTTATGTCCATGGGTGTAGAGTTCTCCTTGTTATATCTTAATATTGCTGTTTGCTCCCAGTACAAATTACATATTAGTAGTATGTCTGTGTCGTCTAGATTTATATCCTTTAGGCAGTCTATGAGTTGGTTATGGTGTATTCTATCGAAAGCTTTGGTGTAGTCTATAAAGCAGGCATATATTGGTTTGTTTACTTCTGTGTATTTTTCAATCAATGTTCTCATGCTGAATATGGCTTCTTTTGTCCCACTGTTTTTCCTGAATCCAAATTGTTGCTCATCTAGTTAGAATGTTACCGGAGACAAATAATAATAAATGAATATTATTATAGAGGTAAAATTCTGAGGCGATAATCAGCGAATCAATTTAGAGGAAGAGGTATGTTTACAGCACTCGAAAAAATGACAAATAATCAACAACAGAAAAAAACCCAAAGAACAATATATGAGTAGCCGAGTTGGCAGTGTTCCCTAGCGTTTGGCTTTTTGTGGCAAGGCGATGTGCCAAGGAGTACGGGTTCGATCCTGCTTCGGACCATATATTGTTCTTTGTTTTTTTTTTCTTCTGTTGTTAATTATTTGTAATTTTTTTTCCGAGTTCTGTAAACATATCTCTTCCTCTGAATTGATTCGTAGAATGTTACCGCTATGTTGTCAGATTTATGTGTGTGTGTCTATATATACTTGTGTTTGAGTTAATTGTTCCAGCTGAAGGCATACTGAGCCGGAACGTCGTATTGCTTTTGTTTTGTTCTCACCTGCTTAAAGTTGTAACCAAATCATCTTTTTAATTTCAAAAAATGGTGATTCGTTAATAACGTTCACTGATTTCTCCACTTCTCCTCAATCACATTACTGTGATTTATGAGATTAATGAAGCTCTGAGAAGTAATTGTGTAAAGCGATTACGTGATTAAGAACATATTATTTACACCTTTACACCGGGATCTGGGTGGTCTGGCGGCAAGACATCTGTATGTGGATAAAAAGGTCCTGAATACGATTCCCACCTCAGACGGTGGAAAATTAATTTTAGAAAAACCAAATCCGTGGTTCCTTCCTGGCTTTACCCTCTACTGGTCTCTGGATAGTGAGATCCGATGTCCAACCCTCTCTTATAACGGCGAAAAACGGAGCGGGGGGGGGGGGGTTTCCCGTTTACATTCTGCGCACGTTAAAGAACCCGTAACAGTTGGAAATAGAAAAGAGTAGGTGGAACATGGCCACTGTCTGGGCAAAATTTGTCTGAAAAAAATCTACCCTAAATGTTAGCTTTTAGAAGCAGTGATCTCTGCAATATGTGCCATTTTGGCACACAAGGTTTCTGTTTTTGAGATTGTGGTTCTGCCTTATGTGCCGTATTCGGCTCGAAAGGACAATAGATATATAGAAATGTTAGCACTCTCGACGATAAAAATATGAGAGCACAACTGAAGGAGAATATCTGCCTCTATTGCGGGGGTCACCTGAGCACATGTCTGATGGTGTGAAAAAAAATATAGGAGAAAGTGATACTTAAGCAAAATTCAGTCTCTCTGGACTTTCGTAGAGATGTAAAGCTGACGAACGAAAACAAAAACAACAAACAAACAGATTTGTAAAGCTATGGGAGAGCAGAGACTATTTACAACAACATGCTAAGTTAAACCAGTCAACTTTTGAAACGTACATACCACACGCATACAGCATACACATGGATATACACATATTAGCGCACACAGGGCTACACACACACAGCAGCGCACACAGGGCTACACACAGACAGCAGCGCACACAGGGCTATACACACAGCAGCGCACACATACATTTTCCCTTTCCGTGAGTTTGTAAATCCCCAAGCACAGTGAGTCACACACAGAACAGGAACCAGTTGCCATGTAGCAGCAATCAACTTAACAGAGTTGCTGGCACCTGGTCTAGACAGACACATGCTTGCGTGGAATGCTAGACAATAGTACACCATGTATTTTACCGAAGTAAGAAATGAGGGAACGTAGTAAGAAATACGATAACGAAGTAAGAAATGAGGGGAAGGAAGAAAGAAATGAGGGGGAGGAAGTAAGAAATGAGGGAAGGAAGTAAGAAATTAGGGGAAGGAAGTAAGAAATGAGGGGAAGGAAGTAAGAAATGAGGGGAAGGAAGTAAGAAATGAGGGGAAGGAAATGAGAAATGAGAGGAAGGAAGTAAGAAATGAGGGGGAGGAAGTAAGAAATGAGGGGGAGGAAGTAAGAAATGAGGGGAAGGAAGTAAGAAATGAGGGGACGAAGTAAGAAATGAGGGGAAGGAAGTAAGAAATGAGGGGAGGAAGTAATAAATGAGGGGGAGGAAGTAAGAAATGAGGGGAAGGAAGTAAGAAATGAGGGGGAGGAAGTAAGAAATGAGGGGGAGGAAGTAAGAAATGAGGGGACGAAGTAAGAAATGAGGGGAAGGAAGTAAGAAATGAGGGGGAGGAAGTAAGAAATGAGGGGGAGGAAGTAAGAAATGAGGGGAAGGAAGTAAGAAATGAGGGGAAGGAAGTAAGAAATGAGGGAACGAAGTAAGAAATGAGGGAACGCAGTAAGAAATGAGGTCAAGGAAGTAAGAAATGAGGGGAAGGAAGTAAGAAATGAGGGGAAGGAAGTAAGAAATGAGGGGAACGAAGTAAGAAATGAGGGGGAGGAAAAAAGAAATGAGGGGAAGGAAGTAAGAAATGAGGGGGAGGAAGTAAGAAATGAGGGGGAGGAAGTAAGAAATGAGGGGAAGAAGTAAGAAATGAGGGGAAGGAAGTAAGAAATGAGGGGAAGGAAGTAAGAAATGAGGGAAGGAAGTAAGAAATGAGGGGAAGGAAGTAGGAAATGAGGGGGAGGAAGTAAGAAATGAGGGGGAGGAAGTAAGAAATGCGGGGGAGGAAGTAAGAAATGAGGGGGAGGAAGTAAGAAATGAGGGGACGAAGTAAGAAATGAGGGGAAGGAAGTAAGAAATGAGGGGGAGGAAGTAAGAAATGAGGGGGAGGAAGTAAGAAATGAGGGGAAGGAAGTAAGAAATGAGGGGAACGAAGCAAGAAATGAGGGAACGAAGTAAGAAATGAGGGAACACAGTAAGAAATGAGGTCAAGGAAGTAAGAAATGAGGGGAAGGAAGTAAGAAATGAGGTCAAGGAAGTAAGAAATGAGGGGAAGGAAGTAAGAAATGAGGGGAAGGAAGTAAGAAATGAGGGGAAGGAAGTAAGAAATGAGAGAACGAAGTAAGAAATGAGGGATCGCAGTAAGAAATGAGGTCAAGGAAGTAAGAAATGAGGGGAAGGAAGTAAGAAATGAGGGGAAGGAAGTTAGAAATGAGGGGAAGGAAGTAAGAAATGAGGGGAAGGAAGTAAGAAATGAGGGATCGAAGTAAGAAATGAGGGAACGCAGTAAGAAATACGATAAGGAAGTAAGAAATGAGGTCAAGGAAGTAATAAATGTGGGAAGGAAGTAAGAAATGAGGGGAAGGAAGTAAGAAATGAGGGGAAGGAAGTAAGAAATGAGGGGAGGAAGTAAGAAATGAGGGGAAGGAAGTAAGAAATGAGGGAACGAAGTAAGAAATGAGGGAACGCAGTAAGAAATGAGGGAACGCAGTAAGAAATACGATAACGTAGTAAGAAATGAGGGGAAGGAAGTAAGAAATGAGGGGGAGGAAGTAAGAAATGAGGGGGAGGAAGTAAGAAATGAGGGGACGAAATAAGAAATGAGGGAACGCAGTAAGAAATACGATAACGAAGTAAGAAATGAGGGGAAGGAAGTAAGAAATGATGGGAAGGAAGTAAGAAATAAGGGAACGTAGTAAGAAATGAGGGAACGCAGTAAGAAATGAGGGAATGAAGTAAGAAATAAGGGAACAAAATAAGAAATGAGGGGAAGGAAGTAAGAAAAAAGGGAACGAAGTCACCACTACAGGGAATACGGCGATCATAGCTTGTTGCTTGCGTTCGCCCGATGACTAAAGTATTCTAGAGTATTCGTAGACTGTATAATTCCTCTTCGTCATCCGCCCTTAAAAGGATGTTAAGTAGGCGTGTCTGCGTGTTGTTGTGGTTTGCAGTATAATTGTGATATTTGCGCCTTTCGGCCCAACACATCCGACTTCAGCACGTCATAGCTTCTGATAGCTAGTTTATTTTGACGCAGACTGTTACCAGGGGAGACTACTGGGAGGTAGAACTGCTAGGTCTCGATCAACTGATGATGTAGCGACCCTGATATTGCGATTATATTGGCAGGAAACGGTTTTGCAAAAGGGAAGGTTTTTATAAGTGATGATGACGTAAAATGTTACTTTCCCAACACTTTCTGACGTCAATTTGGAGTTGTTTTAAAAAGCAACTGTTTCTTGAAGCGACCTCAACATTTTCTATTGTAAAATGGTTACATGAAAGGTAAACTAAGGTATCTATTGTAAAATGGTTACATGAAAGATAAAATAAGGTATCCATTGTAAAATGGTTAGATGAAAGGTAAACTAAGGTATTTATTGTAAAATTGTTACATGAAAGGTAAACTACGGTATATATTGTTGTCTCGAGATGTGCTGAATAGCTTTAAAAATGAAACTTGGGTTTTGAAACGATGAAGGCTGGAATCATAACATTTTTTTTTTTTTTTTTTTTTTTGAAATATTATCTTTGTTGTACAACAGACTCCTATGTATTCAGATACCATACCCAGCACGCTCCCAGAATAAAGCATATCTGTCACACAACAGTGAAATCATTGAAGAAGGGTTTATTTCAGATTTACGAACTCCATAGCACCTGCGAAGACACCCCCTCGACAATAGTCGCCTATAACGACACCTGTGTCAGGTGATATCAATTATATTCTGTTCTGCTCTGACAATCAGTGACGACCCTATTGTTGAAGCGGCTTTGTAAAGTATAGCAATATGACAACCTGCACCATCAAAGCAAAAGACAGAGCGAAATGGCGCTCCATGGTAGCCAACCATCGTTGCGGAGATGGCACTCGATGATGATGAAAGCAATTTACACAAACTAAGCTAGCCATTTTGGAAGATCCTTGATGACGACACTGAGTACATGGCGCGCCCGGAAAATTGTCCGAGTTGCGGCTACCTTAAGCCGGCACTGCTGACCGTATCACGTACCTGGTAGTCACACGGGTGGAATCAAATAATAATAAATGAATGTTATTATAGAGCTAAACTTCCGAGGCGATTTCGTGGTAAGGCGCTGTGCCAATGAGTACGGGTTCGATCCTGCTTCGGACCGTATATTGTTCATTGTTTTTTTTTTCTGTTGTTGATTATTTGTCATCTTTTTCGGAGTGTTGCAAACATACCACTTCCTCTGAATTGATTAGCCACACTGGTGTGCTGTAAGTGACAATATCTCGATTATCTCCTCCCCTGACCGTGGTCAGGGCCCTCATAGCAACAAGGCCATAATAAAACACGCAGATTAGGGAAACACAAAGAGTGAAATCAAAGAAACGTGTTGAAAATCGCAATATAATAAATATATGTAAACACAAGGATGAAAAGTAATACAAACGCCCGGGACACAAAACGGAAACACTGCCAATCAATACATCGCTTAGCGTCCAAACCAGCAGGGTTGCCAACTTAGCGGATTTTCCGCTAGATCTAGCGGAATTGGACCAGCGTCTAGCGGCCAAAAAATAACTAATCCGCCTGGCGGAATTTCTAGTGAATTTTATTTTATGACAGCGGCAAATCGCGGATTTTTTTTTATCACGATAATCGACTTAAAATAGCCTTATTGTGGTCAAAACACAAACTAAGAGCGTCTGTTGCGCTTGTGTGACAAGTTAAATTACGTAGATACTACGTCATTCTATCCATTTGGTTAGGGTATACGTAATAATAGGTATACGTAATAATAATAATAATAAAATAGTACGTAGATAAATAATAATTTAATGTAAGTTTCCTAAGTAATAAACTTTGGAAATATTTTTGGAAAATCGCGGAATTTTGGCTCCAGTCTAGCGGATTGACACCGACGGCAGTTGGCAAACCTGCAAACCAGCCTGAGCGCCCCCCCCCCACCTCCCCAACATATACCAGCAAAGGTAATATGTGTCATAAAGATAGTCTGAACCAAAAAGTTTATTTTAAACAAACAATAACAACTAATTTGTATTTTCATATCATTAAATGTACTACACATGAACCGTGTAAAGAACGAATACAAGAAAGTAAATAAGTAATTTAATAAGAGAACTAAAGTATTACCCAGAAACAGTTGTGAGGATGGAGTGTTGTAACTTACCAGCCATGAAATGTAACAAAGCTGCTAGTCTTTTGATTATGTACCGGGGTCGCCTCAACGAGTAGAAGGCGAAAGCGTGGCCTATTGTCATGATAACGATGGCAATGATCGTGAAGGCAATGGCTGTTCGAGTATAGTCTGTGAGATTACGCAGAGAATTAATGAATCATTTTACATATACATCTAAGCTATATAATAATGTAATGTAATAAATAAATGTCTAAGGAAAATACTTGGTATAGAATGGAACGAATTCAAAACAAACGAGGAAATTAGAGAAATCGCCAATCAACCACTAATATCTTCAGTAATAAAGAAAAGACGATGGTCATACGTTGGACATGTGATGAGAAGAGATAATAATCGAATAGCAAAGCAAGCCCTCATATGGGAAACAACAGGTAAAAGAAAAAGAGGAAGACCCAGGGAGACACTGAGAAGAACATTGATGAGAGAGGCAAGAGCAGCAGGAATCGGCTCCCTCAATGAGATAGAACTGCTTGCACAGAACAGAGACAGATGGCGAGATTTGATAAAATATCTTTAAAAGAAAACTGCTAGAACAAAAATTCATATAGGAGAAGGTGTATCTTGGTCTACGCCCTATGGGCCGGTTACGGCTCGAAAGGTCAATAGATAGATATAATAATGACAATTAATAATAGTTACACATATGCTTAATCTATATATTAATGACAATTAATAACAGTTACACATATGTTTAATCTATATAATAATGACAATTAATAACAGTTACACATATGTTTAATCTATATAATAATGATAATTAATAACAGTTACACATATGTTTAATCTATATAATAATTATAATTAAGAATAGTTACACATATGTTTAATCTATATAATAATGACAATTAATAACAGTTACACATATGTTTAATCTATATATTAATGACAATTAATAACAGTTACACATATGTTTAAAATCATCACCATCAAGTACCACGTCTGCTGGCGTAGGTGATTATGTCTCTCCACAATTGTCGATCTCGAAAGTTATTTATCATATCTGTTGTTGACAATCTGCCAAGCCATTCTCTTAAGCTGTCTGGTATTTTTTGCTCTTTGCTTCCATCTGTCTCTTCGTCCCTCAATTTTTCCAGTTGTTACAATATATTGCAGTTGTTCCCTTCTCATTACACGGTCAACAAATAATGATTGTTTCTTCCTAATATTGGAAATTAGCTCTCTTTTTGGTTTGACCTCTCTCATAACGTTTTCATTACTCTTCTTAGCTGTCCATAGTATTCTCAACACTCTTCTGTAAAACCACATCCTCCAGTGATTTTCTTGTTTGTTGTCCTATTGTCCATGATTCACATTCATATGAGAAGACTGGCTCTATATAACATTTAAGAACTCTTTTTACTTGTTTCTATTGTTAAATATAGATTGCACAGTATATTTTTCATTTTTTGGAAAGTTGATTTAGCCTGAGCCATCGTGTATCTCACCTCTGTTGTACATCAACCATCTGAAGTTAACATTGTTCCCAGATATTTAAATTCATTTACAAGTTTTAATATTTTTTCTAAATCTCTAGAAAAGAATTAAAGTAAATCCGCCATTCAGAAAAGATAAAGGCTTTCTGTCATACGCAGAATAAAACGATTGAAATGACAGGACACAATCACTAACATGGAACTATGGAAATGTACCAGTCAAATACCTGTACGTAAGGAGATACAGCGAAGACGATGGCGATGGATAGGACACACACTGCGGAAGCCAACTGAGACTATTACACAACTGGCCCTTTTTTAGGAATCCCCCAAGGAAAAAGACAAAGTGGAAGATACAAATATTCTTAGAGAAGACAGATGGAAGCAGAGATGAAGATGATGGGGAAGACAGATGGAAGCAGAGATGAAGATGGCGAGGAAGACAGATGGAAGCAGAGATGAAGATGGCGAGGAAGACAGATGGAAGCAGAGATGAAGATGACGAGGAAGACAGATGGAAGCAGAGATGAAGATGGCGAGGAAGACAGATGGAAGCAGAGATGAAGATGATGGGGAAGAAAAATGGAAGCAGAGATGAAGATGGCGAGGAAGACAGATGGAAGCAGAGATGAAGATGGCGAGGAAGACAGATGGAAGCAGAGATGAAGATGGCGAGGAAGACAGATGGAAGCAGAGATTAAGATGATGGGGAAGACATGGAATGATCTTCAAAGAATGGCAATAAACTGGACGGCTTGGAAAGTGTTTGTTGAAGACTTATGCCCCACAGGGATCTGAAAGTGTTTGTTGAAGACTTATGCCCCACAGGGATCTGAAAGTGTTTGTTGAAGACTTATGCCCCACACGGATCTGAAAGTGTTTGTTGAAGACTTATGCCCCACACGGATCTGAAAGTGTTTGTTGAAGACTTATGCCCCACACGGATCTGAAAGGTAGTAGAAGAAGAATATTGTTCCACTTGTCTTTATTGTGCATTGCGGTGAAGTCTTTTTCTTTGTTGCTTTGGTAGATTTGCTCAAGCTACCTTGAGATGTAATATTAATCTTGTTATAATACTATACTTGTAATACTATAAATCTAATGTTATACTGGATATGTTATAGAAAGTCTTAGTAATACACTAGCAATATCATAATCCTATTGCTACATTAGTAATATTGCAAGTCAAATGTTATAATTTTATTCCTACATTAGTAATATTGAAAGTCTAATGTAATATTCTAAGTGTAATATTGCTTGCAAATAAGCAGAGCGGCTTCGTAAATGTTTGTTGAAGACCTATGCTCCAGAGGGAGTTGAAAGGATTCTTACTCAAGTAATATAACTATGCTATATTGTAATTCCAATGTCACAATAATTATGCATTAAGCCTGAATCCATACAAGTTATATTACACACGCTAGTTTTATGACACAAACTAGTTATATTACACAAGCTAGTTATATTGCTATATATAACTTCAATAGACATCTTAATATCCTAGTGTAACCACGCCATGCTGCAATTCTTGCTAGCTATTACATCAGACCTAGACAACATACTGAAATCACGAAAAAAAGACTAAATGCCTTCCACATGCTATGTCTCCGCAGAATAATGCACATCAAATGGCAGAACAAAATAACCAACTTAACTGTCCTGCAACGTGCTAAGATCCCAACAATCATGTCAATGCTTAGAAGTCGAAGACTAAGATGGCTGGGGCACGTGCAGCGAATGGAAGAAAAACGCATCCCCAAGCATGCTAACACACGGAAAAAGACAAATCGGCAGACCGAAACTACGATATAGAGATATCTACAAATCATCTCTGAATGACTTCTCCATCTGTGAAAATGACTGGGAACATCTGGCAAGTGATCGCTCATCATGAAGAGCATGTATAAGGAATGGTATAACATCACTTTTTTTTTTCGTACGCCAGCTTTTACATCTGACGAAGTCCCTAGGGACTAGGAACTGAATTTTGAGTGTTGATCCATTTTTCCTTGGCAGCCGTGTGACCATGGGTCACTCGCCACACGGGCAGATAGCTCCGT